>OX336369.1:37534493-37862865 GCA_946902895.1 Fragum fragum
TTTTAAGAATTCAGAACTACAGGGGCGCCACTTTGGAGGCAAAACAGGAAATGACTTAAGTGGTTCTTAAGTGGTTATTGACGTCATCAGCGTCACGTGGTCATGAGTCATTGTTCTTCGATGACGTAGATAATGTATATGTAAGTTGAGAACAATGGCCAAGATCATACGATTCGAGAACAATGCCTTTCGTTTCCGTTATTTTAAAATGTCGACCAATGGCGAATCAACACGCACCATACTAATGAACAATAGACTTTTCTTGTCATTGTTCTTCGATGACGTAGGTAATGTATATGTAAGTTGAGAACAATAGACAAGACCATACGATTCGAGAACAATGCCTTTCGTTTCCGTTATTTTAAAAATGTCGACCAATGGCGAATCAACACGCACAGATGATGTCACAACCGTTCTATAAAAGCAATAACTATGAGAGGTAATCAACATTCGTTCAGATATTCTCATCATGGACAGCACAAACGTCAGTCTCGGAAATAACAGATATCTGAAGGTGTGCTCGTGGAAAGGCGAGACACGCGTGGATCTCAGAGAGTGGGAAAACGACAAACCTACGAAGAAAGGCATCAGTTTAACCTTGTTCCGCTGGAAAGAACTAGTGGACTCGATCGACGACGTGAACGGGGCATTGCGCAAGAACGAGGATTACCAGGTTCACTTAGGCGGGAATGTGTACTGTACCGTCAGGAAGAACAATCCTTGCGTGGACGTGAGACAATACTGGAAGCCCCAGGACGATGTCGTGCCTTGTAAGAAAGGACTGTGCCTGAGACCAGCAGAATTCGAAACGCTACAAGAGAGTTTCCCTGACGTAGCAGCAGCGATCCCCGAGTTGTCTACCCTCGTGCCTTGCCGATTTCAGAGCGATCATATGAACCAGTTGGGGTATTTGAGCTGTTCCGAGTGCAATCCCAATGACTGTGGCAATTGGTGAGTGGATACCATGGATTTAGACTTTCTCGAATAGCGCTACTACTCGTTAAAAAAACTTTGTACGGACACGTGTTTGAAATACGGAAACAAAAAACTGCATTTTACTCTTTGTTTTTTTCCAGGAGCATATTAACGCAAGAGGATATTCTAAATTATGCCAGAGAGCTAGGGCGCAACTGGGAGCTCTTTGCCGTACATCTGGGATACGAAAAACGACAACTGGACAGCTTAAAGGAACAGTATCCGAGGCAACTAGAAACTTTACTGTATGTGTTGATCAACGAGTGGCATAAAGTTGTGAGTCAGTGTGATCGTCCTAAACCTTTACTCGCCTACGCTTTTCAAAGCGTCAGAGACAATTCAACGGCTGCTAAAATCCTGAACAACGGAGATCGAGCCAGAAAAACCCGGCCCAATTACCCTGGATAAAGTACGTGGCATTCGTTTCGAATCATGATTACCAACATTGTGTGTACAGTCGACACAAATTGTGACATTAACCTCAAAACCTTGGTAACCAAGACCGTTAATATTATATACGATCCTAGTCGATATTCGGGAGCTCAGTGGAAACATCCTAAGATCGGAGGACATTGTATGGTGTTTTCGTCCGGAAAACTATCCGTAAACGGACGAGTATCATCTATTTCCGAGGCCAAACGACGTGTGAGAAGATACGCCAGACAACTACAACGTTTGGGATGGCAAGTACGACTTTCGAAAATTCGAGTTGTGACGATATCTGCTTCTTTCAAACTGGACTATGCGATACATTTGGGCAAAGTGTGTCGTTTTTATTCGGGAAGTTACGAACCGGAACTCTTTCCAGCAGTGATGTTTAAAATCGATGGAATACATTTCACGTGTTTTCAGTCTGGAACGGTACTCATGACGGGTATAAAACGACAAAGTCAATTTTATACCGTATGCATACCCATTTTACTCGAATTAACGTTATTGTAAAGCGCTACCGGAGGGACCGCCCTAATCCCCGGCGCGCTGTATTGAGCGGGGCATAATAAAATAAGAAAAAGAATTTTTTTGATTGTTCGTATTCTGTTGTTGTTTTATTATCATTTTATTTACACATAGCATGCATATATTAAAAAAAAAAAAAAAAAAAAAAAAGAGAGTTATGATCAAAAATGAGTCTTTTTCAACGACGACACGATTTTGTTTTTAGTCCATCCACGACACCGTAGTTTTGCGTAGTATACGCAATAAAGCCCGCAAGTTGTCGTACCAGAAGGTTGCACTCGAAGTCCATTGTACACGTAGCGAGGTCCATTCCTCTTTAACACCGTCTTGAATCGTCCGTGGTAAAAATCTGGTGCACGTCCCAAAGAATCGAAAAACTCGCAAGGTCCGAGTCTCGGAAAGTAAAAGAGGGTCCAGTGAGTTCCGGGCTGTCCTTTTTGATCGGTATTGACGATGAACAAGTTAGGACGTCTTCTTATCTTGATGGGAAGCTCGTCGGCGGCACAGACCCCTCCAAACTGTCGTCGAACCGAAGGGTCATGAGATAAGATGGCGTTCAGCTGAGATTCGTACATCATTCCATTGTTACGTTTCTACTAGCATCGATCTTGAGTAAGGCGGGGAAATGGGCGTACACGATGACGGTACACGTCTCCGGTAGGGCTTCAGTAAACTTTAATTCCAGTCGGGTATGAGCTCTGTCCTCCGGTCTGTTTTTGATATCGCCGCTCGGTCTAAATACGTAGAGACAGTATCCTCCTTTGAAATCTTTCCTAGTAATAGGCGCAGCCCGGTCTTCGTCGTCCAAATACAAGGCCTGGTAAGCGTCGACAAACTGGTCACTCTTATAGTTCATCTGAAGGGGTTCGGAAGGCGTCGATTGGCCATCCACAAAGAAACCGGCGTAGTTACAGTCGAAATGTTGAAAGTTGAAAGGGTTCTTTTGGTAAGAGCCATGCACGGCCTCGGACAGGACTAACCCAACGATCAGTTGTTGGGGAACATCTCCTTGAAAAAGGTCGTCCGTGATGAACGAAAACTGTCCTTTGGGTACCGCATACGTCTTGATGACGGAACGTCTGTAGGGGTATATGGCGTCGTGTTTCTTGATGACGTCAGCCTGTCCCAAGATCACATCGGGGTGTACTTTCACCAAGGCCACTTTCAATGCAGCGTCAGTAATACGTAATCGGTAAGACTCGGTTCCGGACGCGGCCAATAGTCGGAAACGATCGGTATTCTGCCAGAATTTAAGGTTGATGGGGACGCCGTTCAAAATCAATCTTTCTTGTTGACACAGGTCGACGTACAGGCGCCCCGAGAGGTCCACTTCTTTACTTTCTGACGTAGATTTCTCTCGCTTGTACAATCCCACATTACCCCCGGATGGATCGGTGATGTCCATTTTCGTCCCGCTTGTGTCCTGCGCGAAAAGCTGACCGTTCAATAGGTGTTGACTTTTAGTGTTCAGCAAAGTATCTAAATAAGCTTTAAAAGCGTAATTCGTGCCCACTTGGCTGGTTGGAACTTGTTGCACGTTGACGTCCACTTGGGAAAAAATACTGTGTAAAGCGTTGTTGGTTAGTCCGACTTTTTCGCCCGATGGTAAATCGGTTCCGTCGGCTTTCAGGATTTTCAATTTGACGCTGAGGAGTAAGCTCTTGAGATCGATATAGGTCATCGATGTTCCGGGAATATTGAATTCGATCGCCGCACCTTCCGTCAGTTGATTTATGGGTCTAACTTTAATCCATTCTCTCTTTTGCGTGGCTGTCTCTACTTCCGGCCAACGAAAAAGGGCCAAGTCGTTATCGTGTTTGTCGATATTCATCGCTTGAAGACGTGATCCGTATATCTCGGTTTCTTAGATCGTTTGTTTTTGGCGATCGACGGCCTCTTATAACGTCGTTTCCGCGGAGAGGTTTCCTTCTTTTCTTTCAGTTCCGATTTGGCCAGTTCTATGTCTTGAGCAATCGGAGTCACAAACGTAATCTTCGGTTCCGGACCTCCTTTTCCGCTTTGATCGGTATCCACGATATAGCGTCCTTCGTGATTGGGTCCAATTTTTCCTTCTGCCATTCGTTCGAAATGTTTCTTCCATTTTTCTACTTCCATCTTTTCAAATGTAAGGTACAGCGTACGATAGAATCTTTCAAATCTACAGGTTCTAGTTGTCCGCCTCTTATGAAGATTCTAATGCGGTTGAGATGGTTTCCTTTGACAGTCATGTAGGCGGGGTTTTCGAATAGAAAGTAGACGCTAGATTGCCTTCCAGGAGGTTTTTGTAAAGGGCGTAGTACTGTCGTCATCGTATTTTCCGCGTAGGATTCTTCGCAAATGTCCGAACACACGAATAAAACGTTGTCTTTCATCCGAAGCGTTATCTCTTTGAGTCCGCACACCCAGTGTCCGTCCAAAATATAAGGATAGGGTAACTCGACAGTAAAGTCTGAGGGAATGTTATTCGGGTGTTGATCAGTGGACTGAAGACTGCTCAGAAACAGGTAATGTTCTTCCATGGTTCAAAGATGGCGCCGGTAAAGCGTATCCTATCGCACTGCACAAAAGGCTTATCCACAGCTCGGCGTTTCCGTTCTGGAAAGACAGGTTGGCGATTGAAGTTCCGATAATAACGTATACGATGATAATTTGGCAAATGTAAACAATTTCGGCTTTCGGTACCCTACCACCAAAAAATCTCCACTCCTGACTGTCGCCTCCGTTCATCTTAAGTCAACGAAACATGGTTCGTGTTGAAGGGTCTCTTATGAACTAAATTTGACTAAATCCGTTTCTGGTATCCAAGAGTCATATTTTGTAGGCCAGTGTAACCATCGAACCAATAACTCCCTTCTGTTATTTCTCGTCCTTCTCTTCAATATTTTTTCCACATAGTATTCTTTGTTTTCATCTACATTTACGGATTGCAGTTCCTGTTCGTAAAAGGTACCTTTTACTTCTTCACCGGACCAATCTTCGATCCTATACACGGGTATTCCTTCTCTTCTAAATCGTCGCTTGACCTTAAAGAGCTCACCCGTCCATTTTTGAGAGTATTCTCTGTCAAACACGTTTTTAATGCGAGAAATTCGTACCACCTGACCTATTTTGAGGGAAAACCGTTTCTTTTCCGTACTTTTGCCTTTAACACGTTTTTTTCGCAGAATATACTGTTCGTATCTGCTCTCGGCCTCGTTGTCTTGATTGATTGAGTCGGGTGGTCTTCCGAGGGAGGAATGCTTGGTTCGATTGTAGCTACTCACTATCTCTTGTAGCACGTCGATGTAACGCCGGGTTCTACGTCCGATGAAATATCGATAAATCCTTTGCTTCAAGGTCTTGATAAGTCTTTCCGCGTAGTTCGCTTTCACTTCCGTATTTTGACTGTTAAAATGATGTATATTTCTGTCTTTGAAAAACTTTGACACTATTTTATTATTGAACTCTTTTCCTTTGTCCGTACGTATCGTCTCGGGTTGTCTCCGATTTAAGATACGTTCCAGAGCATATTTCACCTGTCCAGCCGTTTTATCTCGTACGGGCCAACACCGGGCGAATCTGCTAAACACGTCGATAGCTACCAACACGTATTGATGGCCGTCGTTAGTATCGGCCACGTCTTTCATGTCCATCAGATCAACGTCCCACTGACTGTCTAATCCTTCAACGAGAACCCTAGATCGGTTAAACTTGCGCCTCACCCCTTTGGTCAGGGAATACGCATCTTGGTCTCTCAGCCATTTAGAAATCTTGTGTTTGCCAATGTTGTATTTTCCCTCCGCCTTTACGGTTTCATACAATTTGTCTGGGCCCGCATAACTTCCGGGATAATTGGGGTCGAAATAAATGGATGACAAATACTCTTTCCATTCTGCCATTTTTTTTTTCAATCGTCGATCCAAGCTTTCCGTTCCTTTTTTTTCTTTCGTCCGTTTCTCACTGGGATACCGGGAGGTCCCTCACGTCGCTGAATGTCTGTTGAAAGAGTGCGAGTCGTCCCAGCCGTGGGCCGATCTGTTTTTACGATTTTATCTACTTCCGATGGTCTTTCGATGTCGCGGTTCGAAGCCGCGATTAAACGTTGGTATTTTTGAAACGGGAGCAACACGGACTTCTGCAAAGTACTCATTTTATGAAAGTCATCAAAGCCGGTTCCACGGCTCTGAGAAACTGAATCACTGCCTTCGTTTTCCTTCTCAAAGTTTGCCTTTTGTCTCTGAGTGTCACGGATTTATCGGCGAGTCGTCGTATCAGGCCTCTGTGTCTTTCCAACGTTGCAAGCACGGACGATGGCACGGTAAACGTTTTCTGCAAAAAGTTGATGGCGATCTGAACCAACGCTTTCAGCTGATCCCGCGTGATCGTGTTTAGTAAAGCTTGTCTCTGTTTGTTCGACGTCTTGGATAACAAAAGTCTAAAAAAGGTCCACTGACGTTTGACCAATTGACTCATTATTACACGAACTAGAGGCTTTTGGGTTGTCTCTTATAAACTTTTGTATACGATAATATCTTCATCTCGAAACACCCGTGTCCTAAGTCGATACTCGTCTTTTCCTCTGGGAGTCAGGTCAATCAAGAGGTAACCGAATGGCTCCCTGGTAGCATCGTCGAACGCTTCCGTCAATAATCGGGATTTTCCGGGAAAAAGCTGACGTCCCAAAGTCTGAATTTGAGAAGTTCCTCGTATGTTCTTGAAGAGCACCATGTACCAGCAGTTCAGGGCTATGGTTCTCGCCGATTTCCCTTGACCGTAAATGTTCTGGCTGATAAAAACGACACTAAGTTTCCTATGATGACACCCTCTCGTAAATAGTAATTCTGTCGTCTTGCTATTTAAAACTTCGTGCATGAGGTCGTCCAAGACGATGAGATCGTGCTCGCCACCCGCAAATTCTTCTATTTCCGACTCTGTAGGTACCCCCTGATGTAGGGTTAAACGCGGGACTCGTCTTTCCATGTCTTCGAATAAGTCCTGGTAGATACCGTAACAGTACAAAATTTTTCTGGGTGGCGTGCGGTACAAGTAGTTCAGCTGTTGTAGATAGTCGAATGTCCATCTGGTTTTACCCGAACCCGTCGGTCCGGCGATCATGATACTGGAACAGGGCTCGAGAGGTAACGGGTTTGTCTCCCGCGGCGGCGGCGGCGGCGGCGGCGGCGGCGTGTCCCTCATATATTCTGGCGGCGGGTCTGTGTTTTGCATAGGTTTTTGCGGCGGCGGCGGTGGTGACGTGTCCGGCTGTGTATCACGCCGCATTGGTGGCAGAGGGTTCCGTTGTGTATAACGCCGCATAGGTGGTGATGTGTTCCGCATATACTTTTGCGGTGGTGACGACGTTGTTTCGTGTTTTTGTTTTGGTTGTGATATGTTTAACTCATCTCTTTGAACTCCGTAGTGTAAATTTCTAAGATGACGTAACATAACGTCCCTCCTGGAAAACGTTCGTCGACATTCCGGGCACACATTCATTTTATTTTCACAAAGATATGAAAAGAAAGAACGTTTGCGTCTCTTATTACTGTTCCGAACTTCTTATTTCGTCTACGATAGTGCGAATTATATATCGGTCTCTCAGCACAATAGCGATTAAAGAATGATAGGCTCTAATCAACGTCTTTTTCCTCCGTATACTAACTCTGTCCGAAGCCAAAGTTCTTAACACTGTCAAGTTTCTGGTAAATTTTTGACTGTCACGTCTCAGCGGGTTAATAGACCCGTCCACTATCCTCTTGACGACTTCGCACACTGCCTCAGTTTGGGCTTCGGTCATGTTTTGCAGCAGTAACCGCCGATTTTCCGCCGCTCTCAAGGATACCAAGAAATTCAAGTGTAAGAATACTCTCGATCCTTCCATGGTGTTATCGGTAACACGAAATATTGGTCTCTTCTGGTTTTTGAAATATGTTACAGAGTTGGACTTTATTTTCTTTGACACCGTCCTCTTATGATTTTAAAACCCAAATGGTACTGTATCGAAGTTCTGTAAAATCACCCGTTTGTCATACACTATTCTGTACTCTTTCTTTTCTTCTTTGTTGTATAAGATGTTGTTATATTTGTCCCTGGATATTTTGTTCGGGTTCAAAGCGATAATAACTTTAGATGGAGGTACTTCCCCATCTTCCAATTTTCTTTTCCTGTAGGTGTGTGTTTTGTTTGGGTTGATGTTAGTCACCATGTCTCTGACACTGCCGAAATTCAGTCGTTGAGCGTTGGTATAGTTGAGACTGAATCCCCGTATCTTACAGGACTGTTTGCCTTCAATGGTTTCGTAGGCATAGTTTTTAGGCCCGCCACTCACAAACTCGACGATGTGATCTCCTCGGTCTAATTCGTTTGTCAGCTCACCTGAAAAAAAAAAAAAAAAGAAAAGCGTTTAGTTATCCATAGAATGTAAATAAAAACCGAAAAAGAAGGCAACACATTTAAAAAAATAAACTGTTATGAAGCACATACTTAACGTAAGAAATAAGAACCAAGTATGATATGAGGTTACTTTGTTACCTACCCAAGTAATCCCCCAAAGGTGGATCGTATTGTCCCGGTCTGCTGACGTAGATGACCGAGTCCGTGTCATAATACAACACTTGATCGCCAAGTTGGTCCAGTATTTCGTACAGCTTGAGTCGTGCCCAGCAGGTGGTGAATGTGGCCAGGAAGATGTTGGTCTTCATGTCTTCCGGTACGAATCCGGACTGATGTTCGTACTCGAGGTGAAGGTGGTCCTCGTTGATGATATGAAAATCCTTCACCTTCTTAGTACGATCGGTCAGCGTTTTGTAGAATTTATCCAGCTGCGAGGAATGGATAAATTCGCAGACCCCTTGGTTTAGTCGCTGACCAAATTTACCCCAGAAACTGTAAAAAAAAAAAAAAAAAAAAAAAAAAGTTTTACTTTTATGTTGTACTGAAAAGAAAAAGAAATTCAGTAAACATTTGAACGTGATACAATTCAAAATCAAATAAAAAAGTACAGTTACCTGTTCAGGCAGAGCTTGGCCAGGGCACGGAGTCCGGGATTCTTTTTGATCTTGTCTGGCTCCAACTCGATACCCTCGTTGTAGAAATAGTCAGAGACGTATTTCTCTTTGTCAACCACCGTCTCGCACCAGGCAGGCCATCCACTCGCTTCCTGTTTAAACTTCAGGAAAGTGTTGACGTAGTTGTCAAATAGTCCCCCTTGTTTCGTTTTGCGATCGTACTGCATGGATTCTTCCCAGTGGTATACCTCGTAAATTTTAAGTAAAGTGTATCCCTTGTCCAAAGCTCTTTCAATTTCCGGGGTACACCACGTTCCGACGAAAGACCTGTGTTCGTCCGTGTGACGGCAAGTTGTTTGGCAGTCCGAATCAGCGCATGTACGGCAGAGTGGAAATTTCAGTTTACCATTGGAGCGATACGGTAGCACAGGGTGGTATAATCCTCTGGGTGGCAGAATCTTTACTTTGACAATCCCGAAGTAGCTGCGGATGTCTTCAAAGTCTCTCGTGATGATCTTTGGATGACCGCGGGGATACCGACAATACTTGTTGACGTATGGGTAGAGACTGAAAAAAAAAGAACATTTCTATAAGTTTCAATTATCTATAGTTTATAGCGTATTTTTTTTTTTTTTATTTCCCGATAATACAAAAGTGTACGAAAACGTTTAATCGCTTTAAAAATATTACCTCGTAAAGTCAACGTATTTGATTTTCTCGTCATCCCCCGTCTTGTAATGTAGCTTGGCAGCATTGGTTCTGCCCCCGAAGAAGGAATCCCTCGCATTCAGTCGGTCCTGTATATTCAGGTTGGCCACAAAGTCTTGGATCGACGGATCCTCCTGGATCTGTTTTAACCACTCGTGCTCCCAGATGCACACGTAGTTGAAACGAAGGTCCTGGGTCAGTTTTTTTCTCTTGATTTGAGTCAAGGCATACAACTGCTCCATGGTTTGACCAGTCTTTGGGTTCTTGGCGGTGCGGTCGGGATAACACTGCGGGCAGCCGTGCCATAAACAACCTGTAAATACAGCCATTTGTATTCTTTGTTTATTTCCTAATAAATGGAGCGGAGAAAAGAAAATGTCTACGAAAAAACATCAATTTCAAAATGGATACATGTCCGTTGTATGCACTTACCATGATATTCGTACACTGTATTCCCGGCACGACCGTCCACCTTGTAGTTTGTACCAAAAATGGTGTCTTCTCCCCCGTTCAAAGCGTGTTGAATGGTCAAAGGATTCCCATTCTGTCGGGCGAGTTCCATTTGGTACTCCAGCCATTGAATGGAAGCCCTACTGTAGTTATCCCTCTGAGTGTAGCCGCTGCTGGATACTTGGGCTATCGGGGAAACTATGGGTTTCTTTTCCACCACTTTTGCTTCCTTGCAGGCTTGAACCCAGAATCTCTTGTTGATTAGCTTGACCCACCCTTTCGATGTTTTTTTTGCTTTGACAGGACCATCCCTCGCGCCATTTGGCAATTCAAACGTTGCCTTGTAATCGGCTTCCAGGAACCTGCGCAAATATAAAAAAAAAAAAAACATTTTTAGATATCACTGTATTTTAGGAAATACTATGGTATTTGATGTTTATGTATCTTTTTTTTTTTTAGGTTGTAAAAAGACACACTAGTTACCTCGTTTTGAAGATGCCCATGCAGACACTGGCGATGGTGACGTACTGGAAAGGGTCGACTTCTGTGGCATCGAGCATAAGCTTCCGGAACTGCAGACACGCACGTCTCAGTATGTCGACGTCAGATCGGCAGTAGTCCTCCATTTCTGTGCGGAAATTGAACACGGCATCGCTTTCCGTCTTCTGTTTGTGCCACTGGAGGAACGAAGCTCGGTCGGTCGTCGACATGTAGTCTGCTCCGTACGACTTCGGTTCCGGGTAAGGTCCTACGTAGTTTTGATTCTCCCTGGTGTTGAAAAAGTGGGGGAAGTAGCCTTTACAAAGCTCTTGCAACCCGAAAGCTTTGGGAAGCGCTGCCAACTTCATTGGTAAAAAATTCAGGGAGTCCAGGATTCTAATCTGTAGACCTTTGCCTACCTCCATGTACATGATCTTGGAGCCGTTGTAGATCACTTTAGAAGGCCGAATGCTATGGTTTACAAGGTACTCCAGGAGGAACACGCCGTCATAGCCCTGAAAAAAAAGATAAAAACGTAGGTTTAAAAGTCACATTCTTTTACGCATATACGCCTTATTGCTAAAAAGTTCAACATCTATTTCACTCAAATACGTGTTTGCAGCAACAAGGATCGTAAGTGATATGAAGCCTAGGAGTATTACAAAACAAAAATGCTGTTAAGTTTCATTTTAACTCTACTATAAGATTCCTCAGTATTAAATTCTTCGAAATAACTCGCTTCTTAGTCGTGGTCGGTTAGTATACATACCTTCATGTTATGAGCCATCACGGTGCTGTGTTTGTGCTGGATGCTAAACAACCATCGGCCAAAATCGTCGAGAGTATGGTCCCCTTGAAAGATGACCTCCCTCTTGCCACAGGTTTCTGGGCACGGGTCTTTGACGTAGGTCTTGGCCTCGTTGTCCCACGTATCGCACTCGGTGCATCGGCTGCCGCAGTTGTCGCATACGGCTCCCGGGACAAGTTCTTCCTCCATACAACACTCGCACACCGTCTGAGCTACTACAAAATTGGGGACGTGTCTGGGTTGTCCGCACCATGACTTGAAGCAGCGCTGACATTTGGTGCAATCCTGGCAAGGGGTCTGGCAACAGTTCTTGGGCGAGTATCCGTCCGTACATTCGGCGATCGTGTCTTGGGTAGCCTCGAAATCGAAAAAAATAAACTTTCTGACGGGTTTCTTCGGCTCCTCCGGAAACAAATAGCACTGGTGGTTACCGGTGACCCAGGACTTGCAGCATTTGCAAAGCCATTCTGCGCATTCGTGCAACTCCACGGGTCGCTTGAAACGGTTAACCACCTTTTTGCAGGTCGTACACCGCCAGAACTCGTCACACTGGGATAAACTGACCTCTCCTTTGTCCCCGTTTCTTCTCGTCTTTTGAACTTTGTGCCTGTCGAAACATTCTTTAGACCGGCAGACCATGTGGCAGGACCGGCACGACATCATATCGTCGGTTTCCGGGCACTTTCGATTCTTGCAGGTCAGACACGTGGTCTCGCATCGGTGTTTTGTGTTGTGGTCGTACTGTTTGAAGCATCGGTCGCAGAAATATCTCGCCGAGAAAAAGCCCGTGATGTTGGTGATGATATGGAAATGACTGATGCCTTCGTGGTTCACCAAGTAAAGATATAGGAGAGGCCAGTCTTCGTGGTCGTTGGAGGGTACTCGTATAAATTTATTCCCTAGCGAGGCTGCTACTACGGCGATTCGAATTTGAAGCGCCTCTTCGAAGGCTGGAAGGTCATTCATATTACCAGGTCGGTCGGAAGGGATGCCGCTAGTTTTACATAAAAGGAGAGCGAGATACTTCTGTTCCTGACGGTTTTTGTTCTTAATATCTTTGAATCCCAGGGCCGAAATTTGACGATATCGAGCAAGAATCTCTACGTTTGTCAAGAATTTGTTGCTCTGTTTTACAAATTCCCACGCTTCATCGGAGATCACGCAGTGTTTGGCCAAACCTACGCTGATCGCTCTTGCCAAGCACAGTTGGTCGTCGTTTACGATCTGGACTATTGAAGACTTCCGGTGAATGGAATTGTCGGGTCCCGTCAAGTTTGTCACTCGCTGTCTACCTCTACCCTGGGGAATGTGCAGCGCTCCTACCATAACTGAAAAAAAGCAAACGTTACGAGTTTAAACGTACAATAAAAACATAATCACAATGAATAATAATTAAAAAAAAACATAAGCATTTTTTTTTTTCAATCACAATTTATCGTTAATATTTAAATCAAATTATTATTATCACTACCTTGAAAAGAATCGTCGATGGCTAGATTCTCTTCGCTTTGTAAAACGTCTTCGACCTTGGACAGGATCTTCTCCACATTTACGTTCCCCGCCGCCTGTAACGGGACCACAATGGCGTGATTGAGTGCATCGTGTCGTATAACGACCCGCAGTAAGTCGTTATCGTTAATATCATCCCTCGCCCGAGCCAACAGTTCTTCGAAAAGACGTCGTAATTGCCTCTGTATGTCACTTAGTCGTCTCCCCTGCCATTCGTCGTTGAAGCGTACTTTGTACGTCGATTCTGTGGCCGTTGTCCTGGCGAATCGCCTGGTTCCTGTCAGTTCGATCCGATAAGGAGCCTCGTCCGCACCGCCCACCTGTTCTTGGGCAGGGTCGACCCGGACGTTTGAAGGTTCGGGCATTTCCACACGTTGTCTTCCAGATGGACCGGGTACTGGTGACGTAGACCTGGCGTGGGATTCGCGGTGTCTAGCGAAGGTCTCATAGCCTTGGCATCTTAAATTGCAGCGGGAGCAATAAAAGGTTTTACCAGTCCTGTGAAAATAATAATAATATGATGATGCTCGATCCCCAGGCTTGGCCAATATTTTTTTCCGAGGATTGATGATTTTCAATACGACAGGATTCATTCCTTTTCTCACCGCTGTCATTTGTTTAGACGATGGTTATGTGTTAAAGCGGCCAGTGGCTTGGAAAGAATCTTGTGCGGAGGACTGGTGAAAAGAACTCCAGGAAAAAAGCGGGATAGGTGCTCTGGTCACCACAATATTACCTGAAAAACTGTTGAAAATGGCTTTAAATACCTTCGATCAATCAATCATTATTACTTTTTATATTAAGAAAAGACAGTCAGTCTTTTTTTTTCTAGAACTTACCTAAATTCTCCGTCATTCAGGCAGGCTAGAGACGCGGAGGCAATGTCTTCATGTTTCATTGCTGTAGCCGTAAAACCGGGAGACCAAGGTTCAAAGACGGAGTCAGACTCGGTCTCACCACGAGGCGGGGATCTCAAAGATTCAATAAGGTTGTCAGCATCTTCTTGGATCCATTCGGAAAGAGATAAAGACGTATGGGTGGATTCTTCCTGCACCATTAAATGATGCAGAATGTCGATACAAAATGGATCCTCTTGAATTCCATAGGCAACGGTAAATCGTTGAAAATCTTCGACAGAGACGTTACTCTCTAGTAAAGCCTCAATTACGTTTTCGAATGACATTCTGAAATGGGAAAATAACAATATAATCATAAACAAGATTTTATAGTACTTATTACTTCCCTTTCATCAACAATAAAATTTCAACTGACTGACCATCACGGATATATAGCTCTTGACTTCAATTCAGGAAATCCCTTAACAAGTCTTACGTTTTATTTACCATTTGGATCACGAGCAGTATGTCTATACGTATTCGTTTTTCTATTTTCAAAGTATATTTTGAATTTAAGGGTTAATAGAGAGACAAGTCATCAATTGATTGAATGGCGTTTTACATCGTTCTCAACAGTATTTCAGTCCATATCACGACCACCGCTCACATTATTCATGTCTTTCCAGGGTTCCACCGGTACTAGGCTGGGGCTCTGAAGTGTCTTGCCCAAGAACACCCCCACGAAAAAACCCACTGGATTCAGTGCAACTCAAACCGAGGACCCGTGGATTACGATACTTTTTACCACTGAGCCACGCGGGACCCCGAGAGACAAGACAGTTCTGGGCTGGGGCTCTTAAGTGTCTTGCCTAGGAACACTCTCACAAAAAGCCCACTGGATTCAGTGTGGCTCAAACCGAGGACCCGTGGATTACGATACTTTTTTTTTAACCCCTGATCTAAACAGACAAACAGACCGAAATATAAATGAGAAAAACAAAGAAAAGTATTTTGCGAATGCGTTAACCCTTATTCGACAAAGCCTGACAAAATTAACTCCTTTACTAAACGACAAAACTTAAAGACTCGTCAAAATAGAGAAGCATTATGCAAACGGCAAAATAAATGTGACCCATTACTTAAAATTTGTTTTGGGAAACGGTTGAGAATAATGTGGGAAAAGAAGAAAATGCCGGTTACCAGCAGTTTCTCCCACAATGTTTTTCAAAGTTCCTTTCCATCAGCATCGCTTGACAATAGATCAGAATCCTTTTTGAAAGGAGGATCTTAATCCACTAACAATGAAATCCGGTTTTATTGTTCATTCTATTGTACTAACCTTCCAGGATACTCTTCGATCTTGTCTTCGATTTATTGAATCTATATAAAGGTCCAATGTACCTCTTTGCTTTCTGTATGGTTCAAACGTTTCGCGTTCCAAGACAAAGAAAAATGGCCAGTGGTGTAAGTTGTTCTTTTCCTTGAATATATAACTTTGTTTTTTTTTTCACAATTTACTTTCTTACTTTAAGAAATTGCTTTTCTTACTTTTAGAAAATAACTTTTGCAACTTTTTCTTTCATTAATTCTTAGTAGGTTAACAGCTGAGATCGAGATCATATTGCACAGAATGTGGAGTCTGATCTTTTAACCGAGGCAAACTTTTGTCAGTTTTTTCTTTTTATCAATTCTAAGGCTATGTACAGCGTAGATCAGGATCAGATTACACAGAATGTAAAGTCTGATCTTTAGCTGAGATCGAGATCATATTGCACAGAATGCGGAGTCTGATCTTTTAACCGAGGCAAACTTTTGTCAGTTGTTCTTTTTTACTAATTCTTAGGCTGTGTACGGCGTAGATCAGGATCAGATTACACAGAATGTAAAGTCTTATCTTTAGCTGAGATCGAGATCATATTGCACAGAATGTGGAGTCTGATCTTTTAATCGAAGCAAACTTTTGTCAGTTTTTCTTTTTTAGTAATTCTTAGGCTGTGTACGGCGTAGATCAGGATCAGATTACACAGAATGTAAAGTCTGATCTTTAGCTAGAATGTGAAGTCTGATCTTTTAACCGAAGCAAACTTTTGTCAGTTTTTCTTTTTTACTAATTCTTAGGCTGTGTACGGCGTAGATCAGGATCAGATTACACAGAATGTAAAGTCTTATCTTTAGCTGAGATCGAGATCATATTGCACAGAATGTGGAGTCTGATCTTTTAATCGAAGCAAACTTTTGTCAGTTTTTCTTTTTTAGTAATTCTTAGGCTGTGTACGGCGTAGATCAGGATCAGATTACACAGAATGTAAAGTCTGATCTTTAGCTAGAATGTGAAGTCTGATCTTTTAACCGAAGCAAACTTTTGTCAGTTTTTCTTTTTTACTAATTCTTAGGCTGTGTACGGCGTAGATCAGGATCAGATTACACAGAATGTAAAGTCTGATCTTTAGCTGAGATCGAGATCATATTGCACAGAATGCGGAGTCTGATCTTTTTAACCGAGGCAAACTTTTGTCAGTTTTTTTTTTTTTTAGTAATTCTTAGGCTGTGTACGGCGTAGATCAGGATCAGATTACACAGAATGTAAAGTCTGATCTTTAGCTTAGATCAAGTCTGATCTTTAGCTTAGATCGAGATCATATTACACAGAATGCGGAGTCTGATCTTTTTAAACGAGACAAACTTTTGTCAGTTTTTCTTTTTTACTAATTCTAAGACTGTGTACGGCGTAGATCAGGATCAGATTACACAGAATGTAAAGTCTGATCTTTAACTGAGATCGAGATCATATTGCACAGAATGTGGAGTCTGGTCTTTAAAACGGGGCAAACTTTTGTCAGTTTTTCTTTTTTACTAATTCTTAGGCTGTGCACGGCGTAGATCAGGATCAGATTACACAGAATGTAAAGTCTGATCTTTAGCTTAGATCGAGATCATATTGCACAGAATGCGGAGTCTGATCTTTTTAACCGAGGCAAACTTTTGTCAGTTTTTCTTTTTTAGTAATTCTTAGGCTGTGTACGGCGTAGATCAAGATCAGATTACACAGAATGTAAAGTCTGATCTTTAGCTTAGATCAAGTCTGATCTTTAGCTTAGATCGAGATCATATTGCACAGAATGTGGAGTCTGATCTTTTAACCGAGGCAAACTTTTGTCAGTTTTTCTTTTTATTAATTCTTAGGCTGTGTACGGCGTAGATCAGGATCAGATTACACAGAATGAAAAGTCTTATCTTTAAACCTTACTGTCCAAATAAAGGAATTATTTTCATTTAAACGTATAGTTTGAATATTTTCTTTTCCAGAACTCACCAATAGTGATTGATTGTACGCCGGACACGGCAGAAAAAGTAGTGGGAGATGATACACCGCATACTGGTGTACATCTCCGACCAAAGAGACTCTTTGCCGTAAGTTACCATTTATCTTTTAAGACATCGTGTGTGGGGGTGTGTGCGTGTGGGGGTGTGTTTGTGCGTGTGTGTACGTGTGTTAACGTTTTTCGCACTAACGGAATAAAATTACAGCTGTCCAAACCGAAAGCGGCTGCTGACGATATATCAAAATTTATGATAATTTCATGAAAAAAGAAAACACTGAATGCGAAGACTTTGCCTATTTTTATACAATAGTGCTTTCAATGTTTTTTTTTTTTTTTTTTTTTGCAGCTTTTAATATTTTCGCGTAATAAAAGATTTAAATCATAGTCGTAAAAAAAAGAACTAAGTTATTTAATGTTTTTTATGTTGCTTTCAATCACATTCTGAAATGCTTGCCAAAGAACACTCCCAGGAAAAAAAAAAGTGTATCATGTTGACATCGAACCCGTCTACTCCCAAGTTATAATGTACATAAGTTTCATGAAGCTGCGTAGAACCGTATTCTAGAAGTCAGAATTTATCATTTCTTTTCCAGACATCAGACTCAGAAGGCTCAAGCCCTGAGAACTTAGAGACGACAATACTCTGGGAAGCTGAAGACAAGCTCGTGAGTTTTTTTTTTTTTATACCTACATTAAATGTTATATGATCATTACTTAGGTATATTTAGAGAAAAGATGTATATATATATTTTTTTAATTCTAGAAAGCTAATCTACTTTCCCCCATTTATGTATCTATTAATTTTACTGTATCTCCTCACTTTGATTTATTTTGTATTTTTGTTTATATTTCAGAGGCAGGCCAGGAGACAGCTCAAAAAAGTAGAAAAAGAATTAAAAAAACTAAAAGAAATTTTAGAAGAACAATGATAATTCTGTGTGTGCGTTATAATTAGTGATAAATATTTTAAAGTATTGGTATACTTGTGTTGTAATCTGTTCAACAATCTTACCTCCAGTTGATTCCGTTTCCAATAATCACACATTGTGTTAGATGTATTGCCGTTGAGTGGCTTCTTGTATTGTTCACTCTTATATAGTGTCGGTACTAGGACGTAGATATATACGTCATTTCTTAGTATGGCACGTGTTGATTCGCCATTGGTCGACATTTTTAAAATAACGGAAACGAAAGGCATTGTTCTCGAATCGTATGGTCTTGTCTATTGTTCTCAACTTACATATACATTACCTACGTCATCGAAGAACAATGACAAGAAAAGTCTATTGTTCATTAGTATGGTGCGTGTTGATTCGCCATTGGTCGACATTTTAAAATAACGGAAACGAAAGGCATTGTTCTCGAATCGTATGATCTTGGCCATTGTTCTCAACTTACATATACATTATCTACGTCATCGAAGAACAATGACTCATGACCACGTGACGCTGATGACGTCAATAACCACTTAAGAACCACTTAAGTCATTTCCTGTTTTGCCTCCAAAGTGGCGCCCCTGTAGTATGATTGAATGGGGTTTAACGCCTCTTTTAATAGTACTTCATTTATAGCTCGAAGGCTGGAGCACTTAACAATGGATTCCTGGTATTTCTTACACCAGTACTATCACTATACCCTTTCCTAGACTCCAGCTGCTATCCTACTTCGGTTTACGATTATCCACCCATTGGTGAGAGGAAAATGTCGGAAAGGATATATGCCGCCGCCGGGGATCGAATCCATGACATCCCATGATTGAAGATTGGGAATCTGACGCGCTACCAAATGCGCTATGACGGCGGCACAAAATCAACTGAACTGGATTGCTTAAAGCTAAGGGCTTGGATGGGATGTTATGGTAATACTAGAGCGAGAGATGCAGGGAACTTCACTCTTCCTGTATAGATAAATAATTCGATTAGTCAATTAATTCTTTGAATGACAATCGCGATCCGTGAGTTCGTTACTGTATCGATGTATATATCAAGTTTATTTCTCCGGAATATAATTGATGATAATTATATTGAATTTCGTTTTTTAGAAAAACACCATTTCATAAATACGACCTCATATTCAGTGGATCGCCGCTGTCAATCAAAGATCGATTTGACATTCAAGTCACTCATTTCTCTAATAACCTCACAACGACCGTGAATTTAGGAAAATCATTTCCGTTAAGGGTGGAAAATTTTTTTGACATCTAAGAAATTGCTGGTTATAAGCCATTTCTTCATTGTCCACAATGTTTCTAAAGCTGTTTTCTTGAGGTGGGTAAAAAGCGGGATCGTGTGGGAATGGGTTTAGACCAGAAACGCAATGCTTTTCTCCGACTTTTATGCAAACATTTACGTTGGTTATGTTTCAAGATGTCGTTACCACGTTTCGGTCGCCCACCAACGATTTATTCGGCTGATATTCCCGAACATAATTTTTCCATCCGTATCTCGTTGGATATCTCCGACAAATGGCCGTGTCGGAGTGTGGTTTGGATAGCTATCCTTCAATTCATTGTACGCTGTTTAACGCCACTTTCAACCGTATTTCTGTTAATGCGACGGATTGGGCAACGAACAATGGCGATCTATCACTTCTCACATCAGTTTTGATACACTCTAGACATTCTACCCGAAGCGCTTACATCTTCGAAAGCCAAGTGTTTTAACTCCACCTTGTTTATAACGGGGGGGGGGGGGGGTATTTAAAGCCTCGTCTTGCGAAGATGAGCCGTCTACTGACCATCCCACAATGGCATAGGTGGCTTGATAACAAATCGTAAATTGGCTAGAGAAAAATAAGTATGTCGAGAAAATAGTATGGTCAAGCCGGAGTTCGGACAAATGAAGCAACGAGTTATTTCACTAGAAGTTAACAAGTTGGTCCATATAATTTAAAAAAATACCCAACTCTCGCAAGGCTCTTTTTATTCCCCATTCCAATCGCTTTTGACTATTGTCTGCAATGGCTTACTGCAACGACATATCAATTCTGAATGTTGACGAAAGAAGTATTTTGTTATGATTCATGGAGTCATAAATCCTTCAAACGTCCACCAAAATATGTCACATTAATCTAGTTCACAGGTAAACGCCTGCAATTCTCTTGAATGATCATGGTTCATGCACGTGTATTCATTAAATAAACCATGATATTTTCCATTCGAAATTTTCCGTTTAACGCACGGTGTTTATCTGAATAAAAGTATGTTAAAGTTGTGATACAAGGCTTTTACTGGGTTTGAGCTGCGGTGAAAAATGTTCATTTCACACGACAAAGATCGAATAAAATATCAAATTTTCCTACGCGGCCAGAATTCAGTACAAAGCTTCCTATTAGTATTACAACATAGTATTCTATTGATGATAAATCCACTTATATATTTCCAGTCAAATATGTACTTTTCACACAAACAAAATCGGACACGTCAGAAAAAGAAATCCGTATCTGACTGTGTCAAATACGGTTCCATATAAGGTAGTCTAGGATGACGTAATTTTCATACTGTAGATGACGTCATAATACGAAAAAACGTAATGAGAAAGGTAAAGGGGAAAGGAAATACTTATAAAAATACTTGTTTATGTTAATTAATTAGATTCATTTAATAAAAGATAGCTATACAATTAATGGAATATTACTTTACGATTGCGATTCACCATCTTGCATTTGCTTCTCGGTGCGGAGGAAAGTTTGATACTCTACTCGACCTTCGGTCTCGTAAATTCACAAAATTTTCCTTCGCAGCTCAAAACAAGTACAAGATTTTGTATCTCTCGTAACATAATATACCCTATATAGCTTCACTCGAAAGGGATAAAAGAAACTCACGAAAACTGTATAAATAACCTTTTTTTCTGTTTTTTTTTGTTTTTTTTTTTTAACTGTATAAATAACCTTTTTTTCTGTTTTTTTTTTTTTTTTTTTTTTTAAATCCTTATGACTTTATTTTCGGCGTGAAGTCTTTTTAACGGGTAAATGACATCATTTTACCCTACCCGTATCCGTGTCCGGCGATTCTTGATTTCTGTCGAGTACAATTTTGTCCTCCGCAATGAATTATTTTACTTTAAAAAAAATGGTATGCGTATAATAGATATGGTGATCGGCCTGGAGGAAGTCCAGGCGTATTCAATATTGCGCTCTTAAACCCTTGTCATGCTGTATAAATTACTTTACTGAACTGCTTTCAAATCAAAAGGGCTGAAAGCACTGATAGCAATTGTTGTTCAAAAATCAACATTTCTTTAAGAAATCAACTTCATTAACAACTCTGATAGGAAGAGTACAAGCAGGAGGTGTAGACAAAGACCAGACTGCACATAGGTGCAGTCTGATCTTAGTCTACACCTCCTGCCAAAACCGGAATATTCCGGGCTCAGCATGGCAAGGCTAATGAGCTTTGGACTTGTGTGTCATTTTAACCCATTCGTACTCAATCCAGCATTTTTACGCACCAAAGAAAAGAATAACTGGTGAGAAAAATGTGGAAAAGGAGAAATTGGTTGTTACAACAAATTTCTCCTTTTCTAACAGTATTATCCTATGTTGTTCAAGTTCAACACTCGTTGAATCATCGTCGAAAAATTCTTTCAATTTTGAACACTCTTAAATTTCGTCGATTGGAAATAGGTTAAAAAAATGTGAAACTGTGCATTTTTCAGTGGTTTTATGTTGATGCCAAGTAAAGAATCAGATAATCTTGTTCAACCGTACAATCTGACCAAAATCTTTACTTATAAGATACATGTAGTTTCCCACCCAAAGCTCCTCTAAACTATCCGCGAATATTGCAACTCGTGACTGTTGTATCTGATCAATGTCAACTTTTGGCGGCTAGACCGCTTGGCTGCTAGGCTGCAAACTATAGCAACACGTTTTAACCAATTCCCAGACGGCAAAATCTTAGACTGGTTCAAATTGAAAGGAGTTGCAGACGACAATTTAAAGTTTATGGAAAATCAGATTTTTTCCGATTACTTAGTAAAAAACATTGTGGCAAATGAAGAAATTGCTTGTAACAAGCAATTTCTTCATTTTACACAATGTTGTCCCAAATGTTTTTCTTTAGGGGCGTCCAATAGCGTCACTGTGTGGGAATAGGTTAATGGCATAATAAATGCACTGTCTTCTGAATGTTTTCCGATTTCAAGCAAAGCTTTATAGAGTTCTAGTTCCAGTTTATACAACCGAATGCAGACCAAGTTCAAATCAAAGTACTGAAAGTACTGTAAGCTAGCAAAGTGTGGCTTTGTTAAGTAATCTTCTTTGTCAAATGGTTATAATGTCATATGAACGAGGTTAAAGTAACTAAGGAGTTAACTCATTCTCACAAGATCCCTCCTTTTAACGCCCCTTAAGAAAATGGTTCTGGAAAACAATGCGGAAAATGAAGAAATTGCTTGTTACAAGCAATTTCTTCATTTTCCACATTGCTTTCTACCCAGAGAGACAATATCTTTAAAATTCCATCAACTTAATATTGCCGTCTGCAACTTCTTTGAAGAATCTGATCAGAGTAATTTTGAACAGGATGTGCTCAGGCAGACTTTGCAATATTCCTGAAATACATAAGAACTATTTTTACGGCGTATGGATTTAGTGGTTAAGCCTCTAGTAGCAGTTTGCACTCGTTGAACTCTGGGAAGACCTCAAAATGTTGACTGTTAACTTAAGCTATCAAAGCTGGCGCTTTGTTACCTAAAAACAATTCGTACTTTGTACAAAGATAAGCATGAATAACTCATGGCTCAAATTTGATTTCACGGTATTCTTTTCAGCAGTTAAACTAGACCCGCCCAGCGAAAGGGGTCTCCTGCAAAGTGCTGAAATTATTGACTCTGATCAGATTGCCCATCCATGATCGAGACTTTTCACTCTGTGCATAATCACTATAAGGACTTGACATTCTATCGCAATATACATGTATGTTAATTTCCAAAATACTATCTCTGATTTACCTCTGATATATCTGGTCTGTTTTTCAAATATCCTCACGGAACAAACAGGAAGTTACTTTTCACCTGACGCCTACCATATGTCAAACTAGATTTTCAAATTCTGCCCGCCGTAAACTGATAAAGCTGCAGTTTTATTTACCATGTAACTGGAAAAAACATTGTTCTTAAAAATATTTTGCTAGTGGATTTAACCCTTTCCTGTTTTTCAAAATTTTAGACCTGTCCAAATTCAAAGGTATTGAAGACGACAATTGAAAACTAATTTTATTTAAAGAATAATCATGTAGTTGGGTATAAAATATTGTGGAAAAAGAAGAAATTACTTTTTACAAGTAATTTCTTCTTTTTCCACTATATTTTCTCAATTATAAAACCATGGGCACGTAAAAAACAGGGATTAAATAGGAAAGGGTTAAACCTCAAGCAACATTTTTATTATTGTTATTATAACTATATCGAACAACTTCTACTCACATGTACAGCAGAGTAAACTGGGGCTGTATCTGTAAAATGTCTTGCTACCAAAACCTACCCTCCCACGAACGGACCAGACAAATTTTTATGTTGACGTGTTTGTAATGACTGTGTGGAAATAATAGTAAGATACTAAACTTTCGAGTGTCAGGCAAAGCTCCGGTATTAAAAAATGAATAAGAAATAGTTTTCAATTAAATGTCATAGATTTAATTGTCTCTGAAGTCCAAATTTAAACGCAATCCTCAAAAACAGTTCAATTATTCAAAAGGGAAGCGCGTAACCCAGTTACATCCGAAAATAAGCAATATTTTGGAATGATTCATCATGACATAAATCAGTCAAAAGTCTTCTCCAGATGTGTCATTTTCAACTAATTGTAATTTTGCTGTTTTTGAAATTTATAAGTCTGCAAACTGTCAACCCATCCCATATCTGTCCAACAATAAACCTTGACCCATCTTCTGATTGTCGCCGTAATAAAGGAAGTTTGGCTGTGACGAAGTTAGAAACCTTGAAGAATTATAAATTCAAAGAGGTTGCTGACGACAATGAAAATTGCATTCAATTTGAAATTAAACTAATCTATATGGTAGAAAATATTGTGGGAAAGCGATTTCTTCTTTTCCACAATGATTTCTCAAGTATAAAACCACAGGGATGAAAAACCCGGGTTTATACAAGAAACGATTAAAATATTTGTATCTTTCTGTTTATACTATTTCATCTCTACCGGTGGAACCTATTGCAGAGTGGTTCACTGATACTCGCTAGTAATTCATTTTCCGGGCAACTATCTTGAAATTGCAGAGCACACACAGTTTGTGTATGTTGTTCGTTTGTTTTTTTTTTTTTTGTTTGTTTTTTTGTTTTTTTCATTTATTCTTTATTATTATCATTTTCATTTTATTATTATTATTTGTATGTTGTTGTTGTTGTTGTTTTTCTTTTTGTTGTTGGTGGGTTTTTTTCTAGTTTGTTTTTTTAGAATTCTTAAAGAAACGGACGAGAATGAATTTCATACACATCACGGGCTAATAGGCTTTTTTCATGGATGTATGAAAATATAGATCTACCAAACTATATGAACCCGTGAGCCTGTGATTAAAATTTTGTAATACCTCTATGAAAACAGAAAATAATCTTTTATCATGAATAATATTGTCATTGTAAATATCGTAGTTGGACGTTAAAAGTATCGTAACTACAGCTTGAATAAAGCTGTATTTACGTCATTTTCACGTCTTATGACGATATTATTACAAGATGTTAAATAAGCAAAAGATTCGGGATATAGTTTATTATTTGTGCTGAAGAACTTTTAATCATCCCGTACTCAAAACCTTTTTAAAAGAAGTATGAAACACAACTTCTAACCAACCAAAAATTAAATTATTTCAAAGATTAAGGATTTATAACAATTTTCAGATCGCGAATTTCAATCAAAGAATCAATTAGTCAATCAAATTATTAACTTAAACCGGACGTTAACTTTGAGCTCCAACATTCTTGTGAAACATTTGTTGGTTTGGAGACTTAAACGTCGCAAGTACAGCTTATTTAAGCTGTAGTTACGACATTGAGGTCGCCAACCAATAATTTCACTTCTTTGTAGTTTCATAAATTTTACCACATAACGCCGTTTAAGCTCAGTTGATGGAGTTCAGTGGGCGTGGCCAGTATTTTCTATTGACATTTTTTTATCTTATTTATTATATTTTATTGTCTATTTGTTTCTTAGGTCACTCAATAACGTAATCACTCATTGCTCACATATTCATGTCAATTTTGATAAAGCGACCACTTTCATCATGCAGCTGCCGCCGTCATAGCGCAGTCTGTAGCGCATAAGACTCCTAAACTTCAACAATGGGGTGTCATGGGTTCGATCGCCGGCGGTTGCACATTTTCTTTTCGACATTTATCTCTTACTGATGGGTGGAAATTCGTAAACCTAAGTGGAATAGCAGCTGGAGGCTAGGAAAGGATGGAGCTATAGGACTGGTGTGAGAAATACCAGGAATCCATTGTTAGGTGCTCCAGCCGCGCGATACGACTGAAATACTGTTAAAAGTAACGTTAAACCCCATCCAATCAATCAATCAACCATCATGCTACAACTTCCATTAAGCGACCATAGACTTTTTTCCAAAAGCAAAAGCTCTGGAGAGAATAACGTATTTTCGTATTTTTACACAAAAGTCGTCACTGAATTCTATGATTCAAAAATGCTTCAAATACACAGGATGAAGTCAGAACCCTGCGATAATTTTTGTATGCAAGCGAAACTTGTAAACCTAAGTGGAATAGCAGCTGGAGGCTAGGAAAGTAGGGAGCAGTAGGACTGGTGTGAGAAATACCAGGAATCCATTGTTAGGTGCTCCAGCCGCGCGATATGACTGAAATACTGTTAAAAGTAACGTGAAACCCCATTCAATCAATCAATCAACCATCATGCTACAACTTCCATTAAGCGACCATAGACTTTTTTCCAAAAGCAAAAGCTCTGGAGAGAATAACGTATTTTCGTATTTTTACACAAAAGTCGTCACTGAATTCTATGATTCAAAAGTGCTTCAAATACACAGGATGAAGACAGAACCCGGCAATAATTTTTGTATGCAAGCGAAACTCGTAAACAAAGTGGGAAAGCAGCTGGAGGCTTTGAAAGGAGGGAGCAGTAGGACTGGTGTGAGAAATACCAGGAATCTATAGTTAGATGCTCCAGCCAACGATATGACTAAAATACTGTTAAAAGTAACGTTAAACCCCATCCAATCAATCAATCAACCATCATGCTACAACTTCCATTAAGCGACCATAGACATTTTTCCAAAAGCAAAAGCTCTGGAGAGAATAACGTATTTTCGTATTTTTACACAAAAGTCATCACTGAATTCTATGATACAAATGTGCTTCAAATACACAGGATGAAGACAGAACCCGGCAATAATTTTTGTATGCAAGCGAAACTTGTAAACCTAAGTGGGAAAGCAGCTGGAGGCTAGGAAAGGAGGGAGCAGTAGGACTGGTGTGAGAAATACCAGGAATCTATAGTTAGATGCTCCAGCCGCGCGATATGACTGAAATACTGTTAAAAGTAACGTTAAACCCCATCCAATCAATCAATCAACCATCATGCTACAACTTCCATTAAGCGATCATAGACTTTTTTCCAAAAGCAAAAGCTCTGGAGAGAATAACGTATTTTCGTATTTTACACAAAAGTCGTCACTGAATTCTATGATTCAAAAGTGCTTCAAATACACAGGATGAAGACAGAACCCGGCAATAATTTTTGTATGCAAGCGAAACTTGTAAACCTAAGTGGGAAAGCAGCTGGAGGCTAGGAAAGGAGGGAGCAGTAGGACTGGTGTGAGAAATACCAGGAATCCATTGTTAGGTGCTCCAGCCGCGCGATATGACTGAAATACCGTTAAAAGTAACGTTAAACCCCATCCAATCAATCAATCAACCATCATGCTACAACTTCCATTAAGCGACCATAGTCTTTTTTCCAAAAGCAAAAGCTCTGAAGAGAATAACGTATTTTCGTATTTTTACACAAAAGTCGTCACTGAATTCTATGATTCAAAAGTGATTCAAATACACAGGATGAAGACAGAACCCGGCAATAATTTTTGTATGCAAGCGAAACTTGTAAACCTAAGTGGGAAAGCAGCTGGAGGCTAGGAAAGGAGGGAGCAGTAGGACTAGTGTGAGAAATACTAGGAATCAATTGTTAGGTGCTCCAGCCGCGCGATATGACTGAAATACTGTTAAAAGCAACGTGAAATCCCATCCAATCAATCAATAAACCATCATGCTACAACTTCCATTAAGCGACCATAGACTTTTTTCCAAAAGCAAAAGCTCTGGAGAGAATAACGTATTTTCGTATTTTTACACAAAAGTCATCACTGAATTCTATGATACAAATGTGCTTCAAATACACAGGATGAAGTCAGAACCCTGCAATAATTTTTGTATGCAAGCGAACCGATCCTTCAAACATGTCACCAAAATGTATTTAAGTTAGCGACCACTTTTTGGCCGTCCTTTGAGTGGTACCTTAATACAAGGTTTACTAGATTAGAAATTTATGCAATTAAAATTTTCTTTGTTAGACGACAGATAGCGTATATAATGTGTTAGTATCGTTTTCGATTTTGAAATATCTACAAACGATAATCTTTACATGTAGGCTTTTCGCGGACAAAAGACATCACTTCTATACGGTCAAATATAAAAAGTCTGTCTTAACCCATTCCAACTCAAGCCCTCCTTTTTACGCCCCTCAAGCAAAAAGCTTAGGAAAACATTGTGGACAATGAAGAAATTGCTTGTAACAAGCAATTTCTTCATTGTCCACACTGTTTTCTATCCCAAAAGACGAAAAAAATTAATATTCCATCAACTTGAAATTGTCATCTGCAGCTTCTTTCAATTTGGACCAGTCTAAAATTTTCTTGTGTTGGACACGTCGTTTTACGAGGTCGGCTTAACTCGACTTGTTCCATTCCATCCTTTGTAACCATTTACAAAACAACAAAATTTTAGACTGGTTCAAATTCGAAGAATTAGCACCAACAATTCCAAGTAGGTGATTTTTTAATAATAGTTTCCTTTTTGGATTGAAAGCATAGTGGATAATGAAGAAATTGTCACAAGCAATTTCTTTGTTGTCCATAATGTGTTCCAATGTTGTTTTTTTTCCATGACGGGTGCAAAAATACGGGATTGTGAGGAAATGTGTTAAGGGTCCTGCGTAGCTAATCGGTTAGGACGGCGGAGTATAGTGTCGAGGATTGTGGGTTCGAGTTCCGGTAACTACGCTGGTAACGTAGTTTTATCCTTAGGCAGGACAATTCAGAGCCCCAAATCTAGTACCAGTAATACCGAGGAAACGTGTGCATTAAAAATTCTCGCCTTAAAAAACTTACAGTTAGGTCTGAATGACATAAAAACCCATTTTAGACATATTACTACCTTATAGGATCGTCGGAAAGGAATACCCAAAGTGCCTTGATGAGAATTACTTTCTGTCCTGGTGAGGACAAATTCGATCGCATTTTGATTTTGGCCTTATCCCATTGTTTAAGCATAAATTAATGGGAATGTTTTAAAAGTTCAGGCCTCCTAGAGCGAATTACGCATTTTGCTTGATAACTTCCGCCAATCAATCTACGTAGAAAACGTAACATTATCCTAGAGACGCCATAACAAGCAGTATAGGCACGTGTTTCTGTTCTCACGTGGGCGTTCCGTTCTAAAGGCATTGTATTAAGAACTGACATTGATTTCGGGAAGAGAAAATGACAGCGACAAAATGTTTCCGGTCACTTGCACCTTTGAAGACGTTTTCTCTTCATACAAATCAGTATTGCACAGCTTTTCGTGGAAGTGCGCTGCCACTTCATTTATTCTATTGTTATTCTCATTACTAAAAAGTTAATAATTGACCAATCGCGGTGTCAATCAAGAAATCAGCCGACCAATCAAATAATTTATTCATCCCGGACCAGAGCTTTCAACTCCAAAACCGGCCGCCATTTTTGTTAGCCTACTTAAACGCCGTAGCTACACGTTATTCAAGATGTAGTTACGACGTTTAGGTCGCCAACCAACCATTTTACTTTTTTGTTACATGCTACTTGCCATAAATTGCCTAGGGAGTCAGTGGGCGGGTCCATCGGTTAGTCAAATGGAAACTCCACAAGGTATTCCCACACAGCCCCTCTTTTTAAAACCACAGTAATAATGATATCTTTAATTTATGAGGGTAAAGCATTAGCCTTTTCCTTTCTAATTTTAGACTGGTCCAAATTGACAGAGGTTGAAGACGACACTGAAAACTGGATATAATTTGAAATGAAATTATCCTATGTGGTAGAAAATATTGTGGAAGAAAGGAGAAATTGCTTGTTACAAGCAATTTCTTCCTTTTACACAATGTTTCCTCAACTATAAAATCATAGTGACGTAAAATCCTGGGTTTGTACAGGAAAGGGTTAAGACAATCGTTTCAAATTAAACACTAATTTTATAATGTTGCTTCCACTGAATGAAAATTTATAATGTAATGATTGAATTGACGATAATGCAATTTCATACACACGATACAAAGAGAACATTATATGACAACTTTAAAACAATGATGACATATTATTAAATTACGATAGATGGGTTTGATGGGAACTTATGAAAAGAATACACGCATTATGCAATCTTTGGACAGTAACACCCTGTACTTAAATTGCTTAAATATTTTCTGCTGGGTCAGTTGATTTTGTTTACTAGCAGAAATTGTATGAATTTATTGTTGAAGCTAGATAAAGAAATTGAATTCTAAGTGAAATAGGGATTTCATTCTACACATGCACTCATGCTACAGTATGATAAAGATCGTTTCTTTTACAACGTATTATATTATGACTATTTAAGATTTAAAGCAAAATGTTAAATGAAGAAAGTGCTTGTCGCAAGAAATTTTCTTAGTTTTCTCAATGTTTTCAATTTTGAGAAACAAAGGTTTTAAAAGTCATATAAGCCTCACTTTAATTGCCACTTCTTTGACCGTGAGTATCCTATCGACACAGCGTAAACGTGTCGCGAGGTCGTCGTGCAGTATCGTATTGTGACTTTGAGATATATCTCACTGACGCAACCCAAAGTCTGTCGTTGTATTTACAATCCGTGAAACCGCCACAAGGGTACCTCGGGAGTTTTTGTGGTAAGAGTTCAAATCACTCATCAAAACGGTTACAGCGATATAATGTGGACATAATTGACGGATCTCTTGTCATGCCCACATTACTCCAACAGGACATTAATATGTAACACAATAGATTTCATTCAAAAGGTGTTCAGTTGGCGACTACACTACACACAATTGGTTACGCTTAAATCTCCAATCAAAAGAAATCCTTCACATAAGTGCCGGCTCATGTCGGATTCAAACACCTCTTCCGTTCTAAATGAAATATTTGATTGATCAATTAATTATTTGGTTGACAGACGCGATCCGTCAATTATCGCAGCCTATACCATCGCACATGGTAAAAAAAAAAAAGAATACAAAAACCTGAAGCTACGATATCGTTCGGCATCAAGCCATACGGATCGAATACAATAACGTGTTTTTGATCTCGGAATAATCCCGTTTTAGCAGGAAACATAGATAATCATCAGACTTTTGTAATACGAGTTTCCACACACCCCCCTCTTCCTCCTTCTCCCCCCCCCCAAAAAAAAGAAGGCGAATGTCCAAAACAACGAATTCGAAACATTTTACTTAGCATGGATCGCAATAAGTGACCTTACGGAAACTACGTAATATATGTTTATATTTTAAACTAGAAATATATCACAAACACGGATACCGCTTTAGTGCTTTTCACGTGACCTTCAGTTGTGACCTTGAACTTGAGCATATGCAACAGAAATTTGCGCCTGATAAACAGAAAAAACTGTGTCACGTTATCTTAAAATCCATCAATGAATGTAAAAGGTATGTCCCGGCTCGTACAACCGAACAGAGGAAATTTTCATGACCCCGCCACTACATGGCGGGGTCATGAGAAAGGGATGAAATCCAGCAGAGGTCAGTTATATACGATATTCCCGTTAAAAGTCTGCATTCAGAAAATATACCAAGAGGAAAAGGTTTTGACCCCGGTCAGTCTGCGCAATCCTCGCAGACTGACCGGTATAGAAACTTTTCTCTCTCAGGAGACCATTTTTGGCTTAACGGACCATATATATACACTGCTCATGCCTTCAATATGGCTCAGAATTAAAGATAAACCCTTTCCCGTACAATCACTGATTTTTAACGTCCCTGTTATATTATACTCGAGAAAACATAGTGGAAAAAGAAGAAATTGCTTGTAAAAAGCAATTTATTTTTTTCCACAATATTTGCCATCATATAGGATGGTTACTTCTTGAATTGTACTCAATTTATAATGTCAGTACAATACAGTAAAGATTTAAAAATCTATTTTCACTAATAAAAGAGTTGAGGTATCCAATGCGGAAGTGTGTCAAGCAATAAGTGTTGGTGAGACAGCCAGTCGTTCTGTTATATTTAATGGTTTAGACGAAGTGCGGAAGCCCTAAATCAACGTGCATATTAAGTCCCATTAGAATTCTGCCATTTGCATCAGCCTTTTCACATCAAAGGTCCCGCACTACGTTTTTTTACATAAATTATGAATGAAATTCTAATTGTGACATCGCCGTAAATGTCTGTTCTGTTTTGTCTGTCATCCAGCTAACGTTTCCGTCGGATGACAAGGGTGTAGTTTCGTTAGAATACTGGATGCTCGTCAGCCGTTTATAATTAAAGGATGCTATTTTTGTTTGTAAAAGTTAAATTTAACGTTTTATTACGTTTTAAGTATACAACCCCTGTCACATATCGGGAAAATACAATGTACTTAAAAGTTAGCAAATCTTTGGATCTAAATTTTAGAAAAGGTTATATATTGATTTGTTTGTTTGTTTGAATGGGGTTTTACGCCGCTTTCAACAATCTTTCAGTTATATCGCGGCGGCTGGAGCACCTAACAATGGAATCCTGGTATTTCTCACACCAGTACTACCATTACATACCTTCCTAGCCTCCAGCTGCTACGATTATCGACCCTTTGGTGAGAGACAAATAGTTGGAAAGGATGAGTGCCGCCGTCGGGGATCGAACCCGGGACCTCTATATGGACAGTCCGACGCGTTATATATTGAACTTATTGGAACGTTATTATATTCCGAATCCGTTAATCCAATCTCTGTTTACAATTGGTGGATCGCTGGTCTCTCTCTCGTTGACCTCCAACAGGAAGTTCGATTAAGATAATAAACGACGTTATTATGCTCAATAATAGTCAGTAACATGTGGCCAAACGTAAAATGGTCGTTGGCGACCTTACCTTCATAACTACAGCCCATTCAAGTCGATAAACTAGCAAATATTCTGAACCCTTTCCTGTTTTAGAAACTTAAGACTCGTCCAGATTCAAATGTTTTGTGGACGAAAATTCAAAGTGGATTTATTTGAAAAATAACCATCCAGTTGGGAAGAAAATATTGTGGAAAAAGAAGAAATTGCTTGTCACAAGCAATTTCTTCTTTTTCCACAATGTTTTCTCAATTATAAAATTACAGGGACGTAGAAACCAGGGATTAAACAGGAAAGGGTTAACAATAATGTCACAGTTCAAAGTTCACTTCCGTTCTAAATGAGGGATTTGAGTCATCTCTCAATCTTCTATTGACAGCCGCTATCCGTCATTTCAAACGAGAGGTTGCCAACGATAGAACTCGCGATTACTAGGTCTCGACCGAAAAAAGAGAGAACACGAAAATACGACCTCGAGATTTAGATTTAATATGTATTAAAGTCTCATTCACATATACGCATTTTTACAAATATACAAACAAATAAAACTATAAACTAAAAAGTATATATATGTGACCATTCTCGAAGAGAACAAAAAGAGACTATTTCATTGCTCAACCTTAAAAAAGACAAATTCTTTCTCTATATACTATCAAGTCTCTTCTCTACCCCCCTCACTCATTCTGTCACACACTCCCTCTTTCACTCACGCAATTTCTCGTATAATTATTTCCCAAAAGGTTATAAATGTTCAACTAAAAAAATGTTTACATTCAAAGGTAAGAAGCATATATATACGTTATAAATAGACGTTTTAGAAATCTATATCCTCTTTAATAAAATTAAAGAAGGCTTGATTAAAGACATCTATATACGACGAGATTCCAACAAGACTATGTTTAGAGGGCGAGGCAATCTCGTTTTCTCGTTTTTGTGTTTCGCCGTAATTTCTTAACCCATTAACACACAAGAACATTTTAGACTGGTCCAAATTAAAAGAAGTTGCAGACGACAATTTAAACTTTATTAAATTTCAGATGTTTTCGTCTTCTTTGAAAGAAAACATTGTGTAAAATGAAGATATTGCTTGTGACAAGCAATTCCTTCATTTTCAACATCTTTTTCCAAAAGCTTTTTTCTTGGGGGCGTCTAAAAGCGTCATTGAAAGCGAATGGGTTGTAATTTCGCGTTATCGCCCCCTTACTGTAGAGCCTCGAGCATCGTGCTCCAATTTCACCTCAGAAAATGTCGAGTGATCCTGGCGGTATTTTGTATTTTTATTCTCGAGTTTATATGAATTCCTGAGATCTTTATCTAGGGGCATGGAATGCCTACGCTCGAAAAGTCCGACTCGTGCTTCTTCGTCCGCGAACAAGTATAATTTCATTCCGAGTACAAATGAATCTCCTCTTCTCTCAATGTGTTCAAATACTGTATTTCTTTAACGACTGAAGATTCGGAATGGTGGGGTAAATTTTTCACCGTAGAATAAAAAACAAACCCTAAAATCTTGGAAACGAGGTCGGAAAATGTTTAAATTTTTGCCGTTCTTCCTCAGGTTGCAATGTAGTTCACATTGGAAATGACGCGTTTTAGGCCATATTTCCTCCAAAAAAGATCGTATTTTGTCTATTTTTGCAGTAAAGAAATAAAGCAATAGTTTGTTTTCGTTTTAGAACGACTGATCTTTCATTTCGTGAACAATAAAAACACATTTTCACTAAAGGCTCCGCCACTCGTGAAAATATAAATTTTGTTGTTCACTAAACGATAGATAAATCGACCTTATACCGTAACAATTATCCTCTAAATACTATTTTTAAAAAAATGTAGTTTACACAATCAGTTAACAACAATAAATCTAAATAGAAAGGAGGGGTTATATCGTCGAAAGATTTGGATTATAAAAAGATCGTTAAATGTCATTTATCTTTGATAACAAAAGAAACTTGGCACAGTAACCCGCAGTTTTTTTGGTAAACAAAACGCGTGCATTCAATCTTATCTTAATTACCCATTTAAAACGTTACGTCATATCTGATAGGCAGTGAGACGTTTTGTCATTGATAACAGCCCTGGAATCGGATAGATTGTGTGACTTGTGCCGCAGATAAGGGCTTTCTTCAACTTGTGTTCATTAAAAAAAACATTCCCACAGCAGGGTTTTAGTTTGACATCAACAAAGTCGGGCTCACACCGATTCGACAATCGGTGCCTTTACCCATTCCACCCAACAAACTTTTAGACTGGTTCAAATTGAAAGAAGCTGCAGACGATAGTTACAAGCAATTTCTTGTTTTCCAACAATGTTTTCTTAAGTATAAAAACACAGGGACGTAATAACAAGTGATTGTGCAGGAAAGGGCTAAACTCTGTCGTTGAACACGGGACTTACCCACAAGCCAAACTCGTGAATAGTTTTGCCAGAAAAGGAGATACACTACCATTGCTACATGGTTCAATGGTTTGGAATACTGACTTGTGATCTGACATTGTTTATGCGTTCGAACCTCTCCGGACCGCCAGTCATGTGTGTGTATTTTCTCGAGTAAGACAGACAAGGTCTCAGACATGTATTAGCACTAGAATGTGTAAAAATTGCTTTGATACATCTGAAAGATTGTTCAAATGAACACCATGCAATAAGCTGCCGCTAAAATCGCCTCCAAAGTCACAAACCAAGATTTTAGAATATTCATAATTAGCTCTATTGATCCGATGTCAGACTCTGTGGAAGGCAAATTATTTTATATTCTACAACCAAATTAATTATTGTATATATATCATACTGTTTAAATCACCTGAATGAATTGGTGTAAAAGCAAAGGGCTGAAAGCACTGATACAACTTGTAATTCAAAAATAAGTATTTCTTTTATAAATCAATTTCAAAAACAACTCTGGCAGGAAAAGTACAAGCAGGAGGTTTATACTAAGATCAGACTGCACTTATGTGCAGGCTGATCTTGGTCTACACCTCCTGCCGAAATCGGAATGTTTCGGGTTCAGCATGATAAGAGTTAACATCATTAGCAGAGATCGTCCTCAAAAAAAAGAAAAGAAAAGAAAGAACATTATTTCCATTTATGATTTTAATGTTCTCTTCCTCATTTCCGTTTGAAAATTGTTTGACAGTGATGTGACATAGTGACATAGTTTCGGAACGTGCTTTATTTCTTCTCGTTACAAGGTAAATATGGTGGTTTGAAGTTTATGTCGCTATCAAAGGATGTGATTTTGGAGTACAAATGCATGTCAAGCCTTTTACCATGTGTATACAATGTAATTGTCCAATCGTGGCGGTCAATCAAGGAGTCAGTCGACCAATCAAATCATTCATTCAGCTCGGAATTGAGCTTTCAACTCCAATATTGGCCGCAATTTTGTGTGAAGCATTTTTGTTTGTTTGACGACCTTAGCGTCGTAAGTTCAGCTTATTCAAGCTGTGGGTACGATATTAAGATCGCCAACCAATTATTCTACTCTTTTGTTGCATGTTACTGGCCATAACTTTTGCAAAATAAGGCCGTTTAAAACCCTGTCGGAGTGAGGGGGCATGGACAACGGAATGATAGGGCGGGGCCAGTGATTGATTTTCGTCTCCGCCTTGTTTACCGGAAAATTGATTTATTGATTGAATGAATGGGTTTTAACGCCACTTTTAACAGTATTGGTTAGTGACAAATTGCGGAAAGGATACTTTCCGCGACCTGGGGATCAACCCTGGACCTCATGAGATTTCAACAACCGTGTATACCTCGTTATGCAATATTTCATTTCCGTCTGGACATTATGTGCAAGACAGGCATCTGTATTTTCATAGCGGCAATAGCGGTTCGTTAAAGCAACAATACTGCATAACAGTTAAATTTGTATTTAGCGACCACTTAACAGACGCCCAAAATGCGGTCGTTAAATAGAATTGGTCGCTTAATATGTCCCTTTTTTGTAACATACATGAGGGACGGTTCGACTGCATACATGAACTATCGCAGGATTCTCACTTAATTCTATGTTGATGGAGCTCATTAGAATCATCTCATTGAGACGATTCTAATGAGATCCACCAACAAAGGATTCGGTTTTGATAATTTCATTCGCAGAACCATCCAATTATGAAGATCCTTTGATTTTTGAAAGTCGAATTTGATGCTGGTCGATTAATGGGTTGGTTGCTTAATAGAGATGGTCGCTTAAGCAGGATTGACTGTATATCTTTTCATAGGATCACTTTTCAGTGTTTATTTTCTTCAATCGCTGACACATGTAACATGTTCTCAATCGAGAATTACATAGAAACTCGATCTGAAATTAAAGATGTTTATTAGCTTAAATTCTTAAGTAATATTGAAACACAACATTTATTTAAGCTTGAAGTTTGGTAAAATGGCACATGCATATCCAAACACATTGGTATTTTTGAGAGGTTTCTATTCAATGCAATGATTCATAGACGTAAAGTGGAAAACCCAAGAACCTTGAATACTTTATCTTGTTTATCGTTTCGAGGTTGAAATATTGCACCTTTTCCAAGAAAACGGGATTTAACTTTAAAAATAAGCGTTTCGCCTCTAATGTTGAATCCCGATATAAAATGAACTCAAGCAAAGGTACTATTGCCTCAAATTGCAAGGGCGAAACAGAAAACTGATTTATAGCTATTGTCTGTGGATTCTTTTTCTGTGAATTTGTACTAGAGTATAGTTCCTTTAAACAAAAGGACCCGTCAAGCGAAAAGAGACTCTCATGGACAGTGTAAGAAGCATCAATTCTGGTCAAGCTGCACGGACTTGGTAGACTGGCCATGGTCAAAACATTTTGCTATCTATGAATTTTCTAAGAATAGATGAGTTATCTTGCCATGCGTAATATTTATTCTCGAAATAATTTATCTTACTGGCGCCTGCTGTATTCGATTTCAAAATATTTTGGTTCACGGAGTCTCAGGGCTTGTATGAAGGGACGAGTATAAAAGACTTAGACTTAGAACTACAACAAAAACAATGTATCCTATAATGTGAAATCTTAAGGACATCATCTCCAAATTATAACTTCGAATTCTCCGAGGTCTAGGATTGTCCTTGATGCGAACCAGCGAGTATATATAATTTCATACACAAACATTAAACAAAAGTTTCAATTGATTTTTCGCTCTCCTGATTTCGGTGAAAACCTAATGTACTGTTATAGCCTTGTCAGTCGATTCTACTTCTCCGTCAGCGTCGTTTTCTTTAAAAAAAATGACATTTTCCTATACATCTAATATGACTGTACTTAGGAACGTCATTTTTCGCATGTTTATTACTTGTGACAAGACTTTACCGAGATATTATATTACGACATGTCTACTCCAATTATAAAGCGCCTTCAGCCGATCGTTGGCATCATTATGCGCCGCTTCTGTTACTGTAAAATTTATTTATTCTTTTCAGGACTTGCCATATAAAAGTGTTCCATTAGAAGTATTTGAAAAGCATTTAGCCCAGACTAGCAGTGTAGCAGATATTATGAGAATATTTTTCGATAAACCAAATCTCACAGACGACCAGGTCAACAGTATACTCTACATGAAGTCACATTCGACGTTATTTGGTAAACGAGAGTACACGTCTCGGGATATTATGAACGACGAGATTGGGGACGATGCCGGCAGTAAGTACGTTTTGAAGTATTACCGTATATTTTCAGAAATATGATAAGTATAAAATGGCCTACGATGCGGGAGTTAAGTAGATAAAATACAATAGTGTTTAATATAAAATGGATAGCATTAGACTGGCAATAACCTTGCAAGTGATCTGAAGCTGATAGTAACGTGTTTCCGTTAAACTAATTATAACGTCAAACGTCTGATGAAAGATATCAAAGATTCATCCCCCGTTTCCTTTAATTTCTTTATCATAAACATTATTTCCAATTCAGACGGCGCAAAATTTATGGAACACATGAAAGAGTACCAGAAAAGCCCGTTGTCGACATGTTCGGAGCCGAAACCAGAGCTGGTCCGTATGGAGGAGCAAGAACACGGGTCAGTATTGACCTATTACCCGTCCTGTACGATCGTACATAGGTGTAAAAGCGAGACGGGATGCTGCCCGTACGGCGAGGAATGCCAGCCTCGCAAAGAAAATGGAATTGAGATTATAGATAGACATTTTATGGTAGGTGTTTGTGAATACAACTGTACAACCTCATTTAATATATGTACTCTGAATAAATTGCATTCATAACACAAAGATTATCGTAAATCTTGTATTAATCTACCACTCATTGTACAACCAAAAAGTGGTCGGTAATGTGATGGTCGCTTAAAACACATTTTTGTAAAATACGTGAAGAAAAAATAACATTAAAACAAACAGATGAAGAACTGATTCGATTGTATACAAAGAAAAATACATGATTCTCGCTAAATCCTATGTTGTTGGAACTCATTAGAATCGTCTCGATGAGACAATTCTAATGAGTTCCAACAACATAGAATTTAAGAATGAAATGCTTTTTACCAAGTAAGACCAGCTCCTAATGGGAGCTTTTGAATTTGAAAGGGGATTTCGATCGTGGTCGCTTAATTGAAGTGGTCGATAAATAAAGGTGTTTGCTTACTTTTGGTTAAATAAGCTCGTTGCGCTTGCATTGTAGACACCTGCTTGTTGTACGATAATTCGTGTTGTTACAAGAACGGTCAATCTTGCTTAAGCTAACACCTGTATTAAGTTAACACATCTATGAAGCAGCCATAATCGAAATTCCGTTTGCAAAAAGCATAAGCTTTTGAAAAGTTGAAGAATTTGGCAAAAGTAATCAAAACTACAACAACTAAATCCTAGGGCATGCTATTTGAACTCATTGGAATTGTCTCAATGAGATGATTTTTAATGAATTCGAACGACATAGGACAGAAAAATAATTATACAATATAATTTGTATAGAAGCAAATCGATCCATCATAATCATGTCATGAAAAATGTATTAAACAACCGTTTCTTTTCTTCAGCGGCCACTTTTTGGCCGTACCTTAAGGGTTGCTTAAAACGAGTTTAACTCTGCTACATTTTGCTCTACTGCTTTTTGTTTCGAAAGTTTTGTTGTTATAGTTGATGGACAGCCATCTTGACAGCATTCAGCTATCAGCGAATTTTCGTAAATTATACCTTTTACAGACGTTAGAGATTCTACTTACATGATGAAAACAACAAAGTACGAGGAAACAATCCCTGAAAGCCTTCATTTTGCACGTGAATCAAATGACAACCTGATGACGTCATCGTTGTCTTTGGTCCGTCTTAGACGATAAAGTTGCGCGGGATGAATGATAGATTGGCGTCTATCTATCAGAACGGGGAAGTTTATGATTTTGATTATTTCACTGATAATTCACTGAAAAGTCTCAATAATCCTTAACCCTCTACCAGACTGCAAAAAATCTAGATTGGTTCAAATTGAAAGGAGTAACAGAAGGCAATTTAAAGTTTATTAAATTCTAGATTTGTTTTCAACTTTCTGGGTAGAAAACATTGTGAAATGAATTAATTCCTTGTTCCAATCAATTTCTTCATTTCACACAATTTTTTCCTTATTATATGTCAATGGGGGCGTCCAAAATTGTCATTGTTGGGGAATGGGGTAAAGGATTATAGTAACTATATTATAGTAGATAGAACAACAAAAACTATCGGTATTTTTCCATTTATTTCAGGTATTAAAAAGATCGTTCGACGAGAATGGGGACCTGGTGACACCTAATCAACGATTGTTTGTCGCAAAGAGCTTCATAAATCACACAGCCTGTGAATGTAAAAAAGTTGAAGTTCAAACGAAGTAAGTCTTTGGCATCTTGATGAAATAGATTTGAAACCACTTGTCATCTAAGTTATTAATAAAATTTCAGTTGGGACCGTAATGAGTGTCTATTTAACACATTCCCAAAAATTAGAATTTTAGACTGGTCCGAATTGGAAGAAGTTGCAGATAACAAAACAAAGTTTGTTTGAATTTAAAAATAAGGGCCATATGAGATGGAAAACCTTATCAGAAAAGAATAATTTGTTTGTTAATGTCTTCTATTCTCACTATTTTTTCCACAGCTTTTTCTGCTTTATTTGTGACACATATACATTTTAAGTTTGATTTCTTAAATTCGTTTGCCAATGTTCAACAATATATGCGTTTTACTATTTGGGTATTATATACAGCGATGTTATATCATATCATGCCTAAATTTTCATAATTGATATATTTTCTTTTTAGTTGCAATCAGAAATGCCCACGACAGTTTCGCAAAGAAAGAACGAGAGCAGATTGTGACTGTGTTTGCCAACATGCTAACCGAAAATGCCGGAGTATACGTCGGGGAATACACCCGCTAGACGAGAGCGACCTAGAGTAAGTATTCCGTTAGTACACCCAAATACATACTACCGTTATATGCTCAATATCTCTAATTGAAATGCACCGATTACGATTGTCATGGCTTGTAACGCTATATGCGCTCAATCCTGAGATGTCGAACCGTAGCTCGACCATCATTCTTTCCGAAATCTGAAAAAGAGTAATCCTAACATACGTTTTTCATGTCTCACCAATGGTAAGCAGTAAATTGATCAATCGCTGGCCCCTCCCACTTATTTCTTTGGCTCCTCACATTAACTCCAACAGGAAGTTCCGCTTCGATTTTAACAGCGTTATTTTGAAAAAGAATTATGGCCAGTAGCATGTAACGAAAAGTAAAATGGTTGGTTGGTGACCTAAACGTCGTAACTACAGCTTGAAAAAGCTGTAGCTACATCGTTTAGGTCGCCAAACCAACAATAAAGGTAACAAAAATGGCGCCAATGTCGGAGTTGATAAGCTCAGGTCCGGGCTGAATAAATTATTTGATTGGTCGGTGTCCAATCAAATGTTGTGGTAAAATCGGTGATTTCGTTTTTACTACCTAAGATCTAGTAAGAAATAGGGGCCTAAAACGAATTCTAATTGGATTCGCAATGTTTAATAAAGAAAAGAATGCCCTACCTAAAGAAATTTTTATCATTTGGAATACAAGGGCCTCCTCCGAAGATCAGTACATTCTTTTGTAATATCTAGTCACACCAATATCTCATGACATTTAACTAAACAGGCCTAAGTCGGTGTGCTTTTTGATAACACGATTGTGTAAGGTATTCAATCGAAGATTCATCCTTGTTTATTCCGAGATTCCTTAGATTAAGGCGATATAAGAGATTTATTTTTCTTGTGGTGCATTACATTTTGAATCGTTCAGTTATAAAACAATTAATGCTATATCAAGTGATGTCCCGACTTTGTTTGATATAGTTTATGGTTGTTTTGTTGTTGTTGTAGTTGTTGTTTTTTGTTTTTTTCTTTTTGCGGGGGGGTGTCCTTTTTTTTTTTTTTTTTTTTTTAATTACTTTTAATTATTTTTTTTATATAAATAATTATAGTGGGGTCACTTAAGCCGTTCTTAGCACCATGTATTTCTTACATTTAAGTATTTCAAATACCTTCTCTCACTGTTTGTTTAAATCTTCTTAAATCGAGATTCCTATTGGATGTGTTTTTCAGGTGCATTAAGAAAAAGGAGTGTATTGTTCCTCAGTGTAAAAGCGGAAGTTTCAACATTGCGACTGGTTTCTGCCCTCACTACCGCCGCCACAAAAGACAGAAGGCTGGGTAGCAGGACCTGTGACTTCGTCCCCGGAAAATTACGTCCAAACGAAAAACGTGGTTTTGAGGTCACAAAAGACTCAAAAGTATCAAAACCAAGAAGAAACAAGAAACGGCGTAAAAAGAAATGTAAAAGGAGGCGTAAAAGTCGTAAGAGAAACAAAAACTATGACGTTGACCAAAATCGTTGAGATTTCATTATCATGACAGCTGTAAATAATTCCATTAATTTATAATTACTTAGACGAGGATGAGAGCATTTGTATTATGATAACTGCGATTCCTCGGGTTTTAAAGGGACCATTTAACATTATTTAAAATCCTAAATACTCGTTGAATCGTCTGATTAGCATCGTTTGGCTGTATATGAAAGAGTGAATCACGTTTTCGTTTCTAACGTTTCTTCTAGTCAATGCGCTAGTTAATCAATATGATTGCTGTGCAAATCGCGATAATGTGACAAAATGTCATAACTACAGCTCTTATAATCTGCAGTTACTTCATTTTGGTCACTCATTGACAAAAAGGATACCTTGTGCATTTCGTTGGGACGCCTTTTTACCGAAGAAATTACGTACTTATAATTACTAAGCAAAATGGTCCCTTTAAGCTCAGGAGGTCATTATATATCGTTTTGTTTTCAGTATAGCATATCCTCAGGCTTATATAGATGTACTATAATGAGTTATCAAAGGTCAATTTTGTCTATACATGTATAGACAAAATTCACCTTTGATCACTCACTATGTACATCTATACACATAGATGAGGGCTTGGTATTATGTTTTGAGGAAACAAGCAACAATAGGTATATACATGTTTTGTGTAATAAATGGAACAGTACATTATATCACAGTTGAAATGTATTTGTTGAGATTTATTTTATGGTTTATAGTATAGTTATTTAAATAAAACTGAGACTATAAACATGCTTAATCCTTGCCGTTGGTTGCCTTTGTACACAAGGGTTCATACAAAAAGTATTACAACCTATCAAATAATTTCCAAAGTACTCAATCGATTAATGTTCATTTTATAATGTTAAATGAATACTAGTCTATAGTTGCAATCAAAATGACACTGACTATGTTCCCTTATATATAAAATAAGAATTATTTTAAAGCGCTGTCGAGACGCCTATTGTGACGCCAAGCAATTGACCAATCGCAGCTGTCAATCAAATAACCAGTCGACCAAAGCATCAATTGAGTCAAGAAATGAGCTATGTTCTCCAAAATTGGCCGCCATATTTGTTGAACTTTTTTGTTGGTTTGGCGACTGAAACGTCGTAACTACTTGCCATAAATTGCGCAAAATAACGCCGTTTAAAATCGATTCGCAACTTCCTGTAGGAGTAAGCGAGCGTGGCCAAAAAAGTAAGTTGGCGATACTTTTGATAGGTCAATTACGACACGTTATTGCGATTTTATTCAGCGTGGTACCTCAATAGGTTATATACTTATTGAATTTGAATCTTAAAAAAACTTATCTGTTTTTTGACGATTTTGTAAGGCTGCATTTATTTTTGAATGACCCTCGTATAATGCCAGGAACGCTAAAAATGCATAAATCAAAGATGTTGAAAATATGTTTTGTTTCTTTGTAAGATTTTGATAAATATGATACTCAAAATTTATCGCCTTGATATCAATATTTACCTACTATTTATTTGAGCGTTAATTAATATCATTATTATTATTATTATCATTTCAGAGTTTGGCCATTTTTTATTAGATTCGTGATACTGTAAAACTTGGGTTAAGCGACCGCTCAGGGGACGGCCGAAATGTGCTGGCTGAAGAGAATGGTCGCTGAATTCCTTCTTTGTGACATGATTATTATGGATAGATTTGATTCCATTCTCACGCAATCCTATGTTTGCGAGCTCATTAGAATAGACTCAATGAGACAATTCTAATGAGACCAAATAACATAGAATTTAGTCATGTTTTTTTTAGCAGATTATTCAATATCTCAAAAGCTTAATCTTTTATGAAAAAGGAATTTTGATTGTGGTCTCTTAATTAAAGAGGTCGCTTAATAGAGTTGGTCGCTAATGCAAGACTGACTGTAGTTCTTTTTTCTTCTTATTCTTCTTTTACGTGATTAGGATCTGCTCGAAAAGCCATGGGATTTTAAATTAATGAATTACACCAGAATTACTGTAGAAAAAAACATTTAAATGTTTAATTATCGCTCAGACAGACTTATTCTTATTTAAATCAGGAAACAGTTTTCATAAGAATATTTTACGAGCCATCCTGAAAGGACGCACTGATTATTTTTTGCCGCAATCTTTATATCAAAATAACTAAGTATTGGGTTGGGTTATTGTTAATGTTGTTGTCGTTTTTTATTTAAACTGCATAACTAAGATAATGAAAATGATCAAAACAAACCCGTTTCCTGGCTCATACCGAATAGAATTTACGGAAAAACTATTATTTTACATGAAAAATTCACGATGATCAATGATTTTCGAATTTTTTATCATGTCCCATGAATTTTGGGTTTTGCGAACTTTGGTAGTTAGTATGCTGGGTTACTTCAATTCTTTTAAAGTTGGGTTACCGGTGTCAATCTAAAAACTGAGCAACAGATAGAGGACGTAATTCGGATTTTAGATTTAAATATTTCATCAATACCACCATACACCCTATTGTAGGTACTCATTTGAATTGTCTCGACGAGACGATTCAAATGAGTACCAACAGGAAAGGGTTTTGTTTTCAAATAAGATTTTAGATTGTTTTTATACCCTCTTACCTAGACCTCTGAAAAACCGATCGACCGATCAAACCATTCATTTAGTCCGGTATTTCAGTGTTGAGCTAAGGTTTTTATTCCATAGCAATTCGATGTTGAGGGACGTCTTAATTACGTCTTACTCTGAATGATAATACATTTTAATTTGATACAATCAAATTTTGATATTCACAAAACGGTTATATTCAATTAACTATAACAGAATTCTAATGCAACACTTAGACAATGCAGTAAATGTTGTTAAATGCCTCGCGATCGATCCGCGGCCATAGCGCAATTGGTTGCGAACCGGACTCTCATTCATTTGGCCCAGGGTTCGATCCCCGATCGCTGCAAATATCCTTTCTGATATTTGTCTCCACTCAATGTGTGGATAATCGTAAACCTAAGATCATGGGATGCGCAGCTGGGAGCTCGGAAAGGATGTAGTGGTAGTACTGGTGAGAGAAATACCAGGACCCAATGGTTAGGTGCTATAGCCGCGCGATATGACTGAAATTCTGTTAAAAGTGTTGTTAAACCATATTCAATCCACAACGAGTCTCTCGGTCGTAAAACTTAAACTAGCAAAGCATTTCTAACCGAATAGTTTTGTTTTGTTTATGAGATATTTTTGATTCAGAACCGGGAATAAACAATACCTTTATTTCACTCACTTTTGACATTTTAATACTATTTAATTACGCGATTGTGAAATTTGACTTGTAAGTGATCATTTGCTAATGATATCATTTTAATAGGGTTGTCACGATTCGAATTATCGTCTAAGCTATGCCCTGAGCCTATCAACAATTTTGTTTCGGTAATTTAATGCACTTCGTAACATGAAGAAAGAAAATTAAACAGTTGGTTATTTCTGTTAGGATTGTTCTTCGATCAAGTCATATTCATAGCAGTCCAAAGTGGATAAATACATAGTTTGAAAATAAGAGTTGAAGCTCTCTCTCTGTGTCTCTGTCTCTGTCTTTCTCGCTATGTCTCACCCTCTCTCCCTCCCTCCCTCCCTTTATACCACCTTCACTCCCTCTTCCTCCTCTCCCTCTTTCTCTCTCTCAATCATCATTATCTCTCTCTCCCTGTCCACTCTCTCTCCCTGCCCTCTCTCTTTCTCTCTCTCCCTCTATCTTTCTCTCTATCTCTATCTTTGTTTATCCACCTATCTACCTATTTTTATCTACATATCTATCTATCTTTCGATCTATCTCTTTCAATAGCGATCTCTCTGCTGGTTCTATTGGCCAAAGCCTCGCCTATTGAGATTATAAATGACATCATTCAGTGATTCTAAAAGACTGGCCGGAGAACAAAGAGAATATGTGCATGTAACTTTTTCGGGCTTTGCTTAGTCTTTTAAGATCCAGATTTTTGATAGGTAATATCTCAACTATAAGTATCAGTCAAGCATAATACATTTAATTGTACTATAAGGTCCAACTAGAAATATGCCGAACTGCAAAGATTTTGTACATTTTCGTTTTCACCTCTTGAAATTTTATGGCTTTAATTCTTGCTCTCTCAGAGCTAAAGACAGAGCGCGTTATTCGTTTTTAACATTTAAATATTTCACTAAGAATGTCCATAAACACTACAGTGTCGGTACTCATTTCAATCGTCTCGACGAGACGATAAAAATGAGTACCCACAATATAGGTTTTCGTTGAGAAATACGCTGTTACCCCTTCCTATCTAGTCTTCTGTGGACAGACTCGGTGACGAATAATATGATTGCTGAATGTAAACACTTTAGACCTTTAGTACACATACGAGGATCAATCAATAATTCAATGAACTATTCTGTGTATAGTGGACCCCTTTTTTGTTATTCTGTTCCGCTTCAAATTAACACCTTTAATCTAATCAGATTACTCGACGCGTAATCGAAGAGCGCACTACAAACCGTTACGTGATATGGCCCTCGTAACCACCAAACCCATCGAGGAGTGCATATTTCTAATCAACGAGCTTATTTCCAAAATTTCTAATATTTCTACCATTTCGAACGAGTATAGTAGCTACGAAAAAAATGACGTCATTTAACCTTTCACCTCTACTTAACTCTAATTTGATTCGTAGAATTGATCGAGGATATCCTATTGCATCTACTTTCGGAGATACAATTGTTTTATTCGACAGAAAACCAGTCATGCACATTGGAAACTGTTTAATGTTTCGATAGGCTTTTTAAATCAAAGTACCGAAAATACTGTAAGCAAGCAAAACATGGCCTAGTTCTTCTTTGTCAAAGGTTATCATGATAAATAATCGAGGTTCAAGTAATCAAGGAGTTCACACATGCCCATGCAATCCCTTCTTTTCACGCCCCTTACGAAAATAGTTCTGAAAAGCAATGTAGAAAATTCAGAAGTTGCTTCTTACAAACAATTTCTTCATTTTGCAAATTGTTTTCTACACAGAGAGATAAATATGTTAATTTTTTCAAGAATTTGAAATTGTCTGAAAGTACCTAGGAGATGATTTTGCATTATTCCTGAAATACATTAGATCTACTGTTTATGGCGAAGCATACAATAGATTTAGTGGTTAAGCCTCCAGTACTCGATGAACTCTGAGAAGACCTCAAAATTTGGTCTGTTAGCTTAAGATAGCTAAAAATCACATTGCGTTATGTGCACGCGAACTGATTTGTTGGGAATAGTCCACGAAATTATTGATTGACCCTTATATAAGGATAAATTATATTATCTTTTGACCATGTTCGCAGGTTTTCGTGCGAAATGTTATCGATGTATATTTATTTGTGATATGAGGAATCTTGATCGTATATATTATTATTAAAAATGATTTTAAATCTTGTTCTTGTTATTTCGATGCCTTAATGACAAAAACTAATGAACGTCATTTCGTTTCGGCGATGAGAACAATAAAATGCAATTTCTTTCTACTTTTCTTTTGAACGGTGCCATAGAAATATTTTTGTGTTATTATCGAATCATCGCAAGGTATCTTTTAATTCTGCACCAGGTGAAAGAGATTGATTTTGCTAATTCAAAATGAGTTTAATGTCGTAAAGTAAAGTTTTTGTATTCAAATGCAAAATGCATTACAGTCAATTTCCAATTTCTAATAAAGTTTGTCTTTGTTTATACAGGAACACTATTGCATACAACTGTTCATTTCGCATTGATTGGGCGACAATTTCTAACAAATCACATTAATCATTCTCGATTACACTTTTTAGTAAAATGAAAGAAGCAATTGTAAAACATGTGATTGTCTAGCTTATTGTCAAAATCCCTTTAATACGGAATCCCGTTTCCACCATCTTTTGACCTACAAGGAACTCGAAAAGTAGAAATTAGACGTTCCGCTTTCCACCTTTCTAGAAAAATATCACCTCTAAAATTTGTCAAAATACTATCATCTTTTCAACCTTACGTTTGACTAGAAAAGTGGAATTTAGGGACTTCTAACCTCTTCTTTACCCAATCAATTTTCGGGTCGAAAAGTAGAGAAGTGGAAGTTTTTCACTCGAGAATTATCAAAAAATCTACTTTTCGATCTATCATAAAGGATAAGATTCAAAATAAAAAATAAACTTAAAATGTTCGACCTCTCCGAGAAGTCGAAAAGTTGAAAAGTCGAAATTAGTGGATCAGTCGTTCTTTTAGGTTCGTTGCAACAGCCGCAATCATTTGCAAATAACGATCAGTGTTATGTATTTTTGTTTCTTATTGTTGCTGTTGCTTTGTTTGTTTTTTGTTTGTTTGTTTGTTTTTCTTTGTTTGTTTGTTTGTTTGTTTGTTTTTTTTTTTTTTTTTTTTCTTTTCTTTTTCTTTGTTTTTTTTAGGGTTGTGTTTTTCGTTGTTGTTGTTGTTGTTGTTGTTTGTGTGTGTTTCTTTTTTTTTATAAAAAGGATTGCCGGTACATAACATCGGACTCTTATGCTTTACCATTTGACATATGCTTTTCGTCTTATGAATAGGGTTAATCTTGAAAAAGTAGAAGTTTGGGTATAGTATCGAACCTGGTCAAACAGCGCATAATGTGCAGGCTTACCAGGGTCGAAACTTCGCGCAATTGGCATCTACCTTACAATATACTCATTTTTAATTACCAACTCTAATTGACCTGTGCTTGGTTTAATCTCTTTCTTAACACATTCCCACACAATGGCTTTTTTTGACACCCCTCAAGAAAAACATTTGGGAAAACATTGTGGAAAATCTTAATTTTCCACAATGTTTTCTACCAAGGAAGTTGAAAAAATCTAAAATTTCATAACATAAAAATTGTCGTCTGCAACCCCTTTGAATTTGAACCTGTCTAAAATGTTGCCGTCTGGTAATGGGTCAAATGTTTCCTTTTCCGAGTGCCGTGACCTGATTTTTACGTTACGATATGACCTCAAAGCTATCAGAGACAATACAGACGTGTCTACGATATCTGATATAAAATGCAAAAGATGAGAAAACGTGCATTCTTATCATGCTTTAAGAAAGATATGAAATAAGTTTGAGAAAAAAAGATGAAAAACCGTCAATATTTATCATGCTTTACGAGAGATAGGAAAGAAGTTGGAACCATTACAACAACGTAATCTGTCCTAATTGTGTTTTACGTGCGTATGGCCATGACCCAATACCCGGTATCAGGTTGTCACGTTTCGGTGGAAGGCCGAAGTTTAGATTGAAGATATGTATTCACGTGAATATTTAGATATTTGTTGGATAGTATAATACTGAATCAATTAAAGAATTGTTCTTTTTTGCTTTTCTAAATAGAGTAATCGAGGAAATGTTTCGTCAAAAAGATATAGGTATACAAGGCTGGTGTTCTTTCATATTACCGTGTCTAGAGAAAATCTGAGGGGCCGGTGGAACTGACAGGAGAGCCAACCGATGTAACCGATATTTCGCAATTCTTTTATAAACTAGAAAACCAATGAATCGAAGAGTGCCGGATAGTGGCTTGAAAAAGTACAAATCGAAAAAGGGGACATAATTCTTCAATTATATCTTAGTTACATTTTCCTCCCTTGATGATGTAGGCTGTTCTTAAGTAGTTAAGATACATACTTATTCAATATTTCAAACGAATGCCTTCAGAAATATTAGAAATTTCATAAAAAGTGTTCATTTTTTGCAGTTCGACAAAGACCATAGTCCCAAACGATATCACCAGTTCTTCTGATAAAAGTCCATCTAAAATTCATATGGTGGTATCACTTAGACTTGCAAATTTATAAATGGCTTTTGATACATGTATATTACTGAAAATAAGTGAAATACTGTTTTTACAGTTCTTTTTTCATAAATGTGCTTCTAAAATGCATCTCAAGACTACGGAACAAAAGTGAATGTACTTGTATTTACAAGTATTGCAATAATTGAGAGAACCGATCTACAGAAAATTCTTTGTACTTCGTTTGGAAGAGTTCTTCAATGTGAGGTTTAAATGTCGTAACTATAGCTTTATTCACCCTGTAGTTATGACATTTTGGTCGCTCGATGACGATATGATAATTAACTCACATGGAAGAATTAAACTCGATACTTTTGTTTTTACGTCAATGAAAACATGGCACTAGAGCCTGCACTGTCTTATCAACTCCAATCTAAGCAACTTAAACATGATTGTTGGCAAGGGATTTCCTCGGTACAAAATGACGCAATATTTCTGCTGGAATACGTATATAACACATGTCCTTGCTTTTCTGCTTTTCCTTCCGAATGACATTCGATTCAATATTCTCACGAAAGGAAACGCTATTGCAAACAAAAGAGGAAAAGAAGAATTTTTTTTTATTCCAGTGCCTATTTCAATTTATGACAAATAAAATAAAATACAGCTAAATATTATCTGCAAATAAATAACTCACGGACACACATCCCTCTCTCTCTCTCTCTCTCTCTCTCTCTCTCTCTCTCTCTCTCTCTCTCTCTCTCTCTCTCTCTCTCTCTCTCTCTCTCTCTCTCTCTCTCTCTCTCTCTCTCTCTCTCTCTCTCTCTCTCTCTCTTTCTCTTTCTCTCTCTCTCTCCCTCTCTCTCTCCCTCTCCCCTCTCTCTCTGTCTCTCTCTCTCTGTCTCTCTCTCTCTCTCTCTCTCTCTGTCTCTGTCTCTCTCTCTCTCTCTCTCTCTGTCGCTTTCTGTCGCTCTCTGTCTCTGTCTCTGTCTCTCTCTCTGTCTCTGTCTCTCTCTCTCTGTCTCTTTCTCTCTCTCTCTCTTTCTCAAGATATAAGATAATTATCTATATAGACACTTTCGGCCTTAGTTCAGCTGTTCCTGATTCACTTCCGGCTAATTTAAGTCACCAAACCAACAAAAATGCTCAACATAAATATCGGAGTTCCCTTCCGATCTACAAGAATGATTTGATTGGTCAACCGTTTTTTTTTTGTTTTTTTTTTTTTATCTATAAAAACCGCGATTCCAAACTGTTTGAAACGGTTTTATGCCCCTGAATCGATATTTATGTATAGGGGCATATACAGTCAGAGGTCTAAAATTCTTATTACTAAACGAAACCATATGTTGATGTTACTCGTTTGAATCGTCTCGTCGAGGAGACTAATGTTAGATACCCGACGGCGGCACTCATCCTTTCCGACTATTTGTCTCTCAACAATTGGTTGATAATCGTAGACCTATGTGGGATAGCAGCTGGAGGCTAGGAAAGGATGTAATGATAGTACTTGTGTGAGAAATACCAGTATTCCATTGTTAGGTGCTCCAGCCGCCGCGATATAACAGAAAGATTGTTGAAAGCGGCGTAAAACCCCATTCAAACAAACAAACTAATGTTAGAAAAGGATATTCGCCCCGGCCTGAGATCGAACCCGGGACCTGATTAGGAGTCCAATACGCTACCAATTGCGCTATGGCCGCGGTTTTCCTGCAAATATCAAGATCAAAACAACACAACCAAGAGCCATAATAGCCTGTCTTTCAGTCTGTCAAAAGGTCTGGGTTTGAAAGTAAGTAAGGTACACCACTCTGGCTTTATTATTCATTCCGTAAAATTACCCCCCTTGTATATCACAACACTGATCAGGAAAACAGAAGACTCATCTAGAGAATATATAACCTTATCAAACTGTACATTTCTTTCAAATAAATATCAGTGAGACTGGGAGCTAGTCTAGAGTCGTGCGGACATAACTACTGCCTGATAACACAGTAAAGAAGGCCTAACATGCACTGAGAGCACTCTAACATTCTTGGGAAAACAACTTCGGTAAAAACTCAAGAATCAAACAGGCCTGCTTCTGTTTGACATTTCCTTTTCATTCAATGAATTTGACCGATCGTGGATATCAATCAGAGAATCAATCGACCAATCAAATCATTGATTTAGACCAGAGGTGAACTCTGAACTCCGCCAATGGCCGACGTTTTGTGAAACATTTTAATGGGTTTGGCGACTTAAATATCGCACTAAAGCTTAAATAAGCTGTTGTTTCGATGTATGGGGCGCCCACCAATCATTTAACCTTTTTTGCATGATTTAAACCCCGACATTGGCCTACATTTTGGTAGTAATTAACAAAATACATTTTCTTGTATCTGTCAGAGAGTAAAGTAAAAGCGTAAATCAATGGGCGTAGCCATTTGTTTTTTCTGAAGCTAACATTAATTCAAATGAAATATATAAACTTTAAATTCTCAATATTAGAAGCCATTCGTTTCCACGACGTATATCTTGTTACTTTGTATTTTATTTCCGTCGCGTCATTATACGCAATTTAATTCCTTAGCATTTGATACGAGGAAGGAAATAAATCATAGCGTAACAAGTCAATGTCATCACTGCGACGGAAATAAGATCAATAGTAATTCTTGTTGTAATATGAAGATAGAATAACTATCTCGTAGCGAGGAATATTCCATAGTAGCGTTTTGAAGAAGTTTAGTTGGGAATATTCTAAATACATCTCGGAACTGACGCTAGTCCCACTCAAAATCAATCTTAAATACTTGCTCAAGGCTCAACGTTAATACTTCTAAACAATCTCTGCAACTTCATTCAAATTGACGGATCACCAGACACGCCCACAAAACTCTGAAAGGAGATTCCATTTTTATTTGTTTGATTGAAGTGGGTTTAACACTGCTTTTAACATTTTTCAGTCATATCGCGGCGGCTTGACCACCTAACAATGTATTGCTGGTATATCTCGCACCAGTACCACCATTGCAACCGTTCTAGCCTCCAGCTGCTTCCCTACTTAGGTTTACGAATATCCATCCATTGGTGAGAGATAAATATCGGAAAGGATATGTGCCGCCACCGGGAATTGAACCCATGACACCCCCTGATTGAAAATTAGGGTTTAATTTTGATACTGGAATCTTCATTTCACAAAACCCTATGGCCAGTAACAGGTAACAAAAGAGTAAAATGGTTGGTTCACGACCAAACATCATAACTACAGTTTGAATAATCTGCAATATGCAGTTAAGACGTTTACGTCGCCAAACCAACAAAAATGCTTTACATAGATGATTTCCGGTCTAAATGAATGCTTTGATTGATCGGTCGATCTTTGACTGACAACACGGTCGATCTATATCTCATAACATTCAATGATTTCATTGGCTAGCGAGGATTTACAGGCGTCTGATTTCATGCGTAGATCCATTATTTTTCTCTGGTGTACTTCAAACAAAAGATATACTTTCTTTATAATATTCGTCAGCTGGGTAACTACAGTTTCAAAATAGCTGTAAAAACGAACTTTTGGTTACCAACTGAGAAAATTATTATCTGAAATGGCTCCCTAAGGCCGTATGAGTAAAACGATAGTTTGATTGGTTCCGGGATAGGAATTTGCGTAAATACGAAACACGTATAAATTTTACCTTCTTTCTGTCTCTGTCTCTCTGTCTGTCTGTCTCTCTATCCATCTATCTATCTATCTATCTATCTATCTATCTATCTATCTATCCATCCATATATGACTAGTGCAATGGAATGCACAGAAATAGCCAAAACCATTCTTAAATAATGTGAATAATAGTAATAATCTTACCGTAAGAGATTTTAATAATTTCTTTCTAAAATGAACCGTATTCATATTTTGACTTTAATCCGAAGCCACACACTTCACGCCATCACGTCGGGCTCAAAAAATGGCGCATAGTGTAAGTACAGATGGGGACAATGTGTTGACATTAGATGCTTCACGCAGATTTAAATGTTTAATTGAAATGTATTGATTTATATGTTTAATTCGTACTTATAGATGTACAAGTCACAGCCCGTGGTCAAGGGTCAATTCTGTCCCTACCACTATAGACCTTTGATCATTCACCATAATTTGTACATCTATATTGATGATATTCCTTTTTCGTTAATGTTTTCATGTACATCTTTGTTAAATATCATACTACCTAAGTTTAAAGCGAATCAGGTTTTTTCTAGCCTGAGACTCACATATGGGTCGCCAGGATCTTCAAAATGAGTCCAGCGGACTCTGGAGTTCATCTACAAAAGCTAATTCAAGACTTTAAAAAATCAATATCATTAATGTTTATTTAGGGACACCAAATTTTTAGCAAGAACCCTTATGGCCGTAACCTTTGAGTATGTGTACTTCCTCTTATCTATCGTCGCTATCGTAGCACATGCCCATATGAGCGACGCCCCCGAGAAGATAGTTATTTGATGCGGGGTATAGTGCAAGGATACAAGATGAAAATGCTGAGAGCCCCATCTGGTTCTTAAGCTACTCGATGGATACCACTGTCCTGATCCGAAAGACAATTAGCTTATAAGTTTGGTCAACCCTAGGATCGAGTGCTCTACCAACTGAACTTAATGGGCTGACCACCCTTTGAGTCCGTGGGAACCCAGTTTATATGTGTCGGACTAAACTCCTGTACAATCATGATATCTATCATTTCTTTTATAATTTCATTAACTTTACTGCATTAACTTAAATTGCAGTCTGCAACGACTGTGAGTTTTGACTAGTCTCGATTTTTGTCGTCTGGTATCATAAAGAGCTATTTTGGCGAGTAATTGGAGATAAGTCTAATTTCCAAATTCAAATTTTATAATGGAATTATCTACCTTGAAAAACGAGTGGGGGAGTGTTAGTTTTAATTAGATTTTGGGGGATTTACAGCCTCTTTTTAAACAGAATATTTCTTAAATTGTGGCGGTGGGTTACCTAATCATGTTTCCCTGTCGATTCTCACTTCTCCAAAACCACAATATTCAGTTCGGACAACAAGTTATTTATACGCCCATTGAAGAGAGATATATGAAAATGTATTTTTCAATTGTATGTAGGTCTGTTTGACAAGCCAGGTTCAATTTAGGATTGAAGGATTGAGGATTTAGAGAACAACGCCTTACCGCCTGAGTAAACCAGACTCGACCCTGCCTTGACAAGCCTGTCTTGACCTGTGCTTGAAGCAAAGACCTTGATCAGCCTGGGCAGCAACTGAGGGCATTCATAATATTCCTTCATAAGCACTGGGCTAGTATCTACCTATAAAGCGCATTGTAAAGACCCTTATCAGACTGTGCGGATGTACAGGCTGATCTGAGTCTTTACATTGAGCACATGTGTTCTGGTTGGAAATGTCACGCAAAGGCTCGATTTCAGATGTTCGAGAAGCCCTGCGATTGAATAGATGCCTTTTTGTTCTTGAAGACCTTCATTATTTTCTCCTTTAGCGATCCTAATATCGATTAAGTTCACGGTTTATATCCATTCACGTGTAGACGCAAGTCGATTCTCGGGGGGTAAGCATTATCTCCCCTTGGATTACAGGGGAAATGTATTTCCCCGACAGAGATAAATGTAATTTACATCGTGAATTTGACAAACATTTTGCAATCGCTTTCGTTTAAGTTATCCTGGTTTGTTCTATTGTCTAATTAAAGATGAAAGCTCTTGGGTGATCTTCATATTCATAAGGTACCGGTCATTTCAGCTGATTGATATAATTATTCGCTGTGGGTTAAACGCGAAATAAAATTACACAACTATAGCATAATTGTCACGGCTGGTAAAAAATATTTACTATTAAGCGTGGACTATGTTGGTGTTGATGCAGTTTTCGTCGTCGTCGTCTGTCCGTCCGTTCGTTTGTTTGTGTGTTTGGGGTCTGTTGTTATGTATGTTTTTAAGCGATTTCTTCATTAAACACAATGTTTTCCACAAAAAAAAGACATAAAAATGAAATTCCGTCAGCTAAAAATTGTCCTCAGAAAATTCTTTGTCATTCGTCCAAGTCTGATATAGTGTCGTCTGATAATAGAGCCCCAGTTGCCCCCTTGTCACGTCGAATTTGGTAAAGAATGAAAAATAGCGTAGATTTCATAGCGTAATGAAAAATATGAACGTGTCTGGAAGAAAATTCATAGATTTGCTGTGAAAAAACTTTCCCAGTCATGAAGAGATTGTTATTAGCTCAACCGTATTTCTTTTCGTTTATGTATCGTCTTTGCCATTGTATGTGCACATATGAGTGATACCCCTAGAAGACGGTCAGTTGTTACCCGAGATAGTGCAAGGGTACAGAGCAAAAAACACAGAGTATCCCCCCCTTGTTCTTTAACGTGTTCAGTAAATGACACCGTCACAAGCGGGCCTCGCTCGAAAGACTGTTTGTTAGTTCGAACAGCCAGGAGCTCGAACTCGCTATTTCGACGTATGAAGTGGAGTTTTTTATCATCTGAGCTAACCGTGTTTGAGTCCTGTCAGTAACCGCTTATTGTCGATGGTTGTAGTTCCGACGTTTACGTAGCCCACCGATGTTACAGTCCATCATGTTGATTAAGCCGCACAATGACTAGAAGCAGTCCTTCTCTCACATATATTGATAACATCTTAAATAGTCACTGGAGGTCGATTCTAGGATTTTAAAGCTTTCCTGGTAATCGGACCAATAATATAAGAATATTTCATCAAAACATACAGTCGATGAGCGACTAAAATGTCCTAAATACATCATTACTCAAACTGTATTTACGACATTTTTTCGCCCAAAAACGATATACCATTTGACAGTAAATTGTTAAAATCGATTTAATCATTATCTATTCCCCTTCTGTAAAAAAGGTAAAAAGAAACTACAAAACAACAATTAATGCAATGATTAAAAATGTTACATCATGGACACGCTTTTAAAGCATTACAATAAAAATAAAACGACTTAGGAAGGTTAAGATTTTTTTGTTTGAATGGGGGTTTACGCCGCTTTCAACAATCTTTCAGTTATATCGCGGCGGCATCAAAATGATGATTTATTTAAGTAACCTGTCTTTTAGATTTTAAATTCCATTTTATCAGCCTTTACATTTGATAGTTCGGCCCAAACACTTAATGTCTATTACTCATTCGGTTACAGACCAGATTTTAACCCATTCCCACAATAATGCTTTTGACGCCCATCAAGACAAAATCTTTTAAAAAAAAGAATTGTGGAAAACGAAGAAATTGCTTGATACAAGCGATTTCTTTATTTTGCAACACTGTTTTCAAATTCAGAAGACAAGAAATTTTAAGATAAAAATCAACTTTAAATTGTCGTTTGCAACTTCATTAAATTCATACCAATCTATTATTTTGCCATTTGGTAATGGGTTAGATTTTTTAAAAAATGATACATTCTGGTCAAAAAGGTGTCGAAAAGACGTTAAAATCAATATCGAGAGGGAAAACATCGGGAGCTTGTATGTCAACGGGACTTGGTAATAGATGAAGCTGGGATAGAAATTGAAATATAAAGCTTTTACCGAAATTTAAATACAGTTATATCTATATCACCACGTGCCCAAGGAAAGTATGGCATACAGAAAAGGGGAGATCAAGGGAGACCAATCTTACTTTTTAAATTGCATCCATTTTGTGCATTGTTTTCTCCCCTGACACGTGAAAATACAGATAGCGTCTCGGAGTTGTTTAACCCTTTCCTGTTTTTAAAACTTTTAGACCAGTCCAAATTCAAAGCTTTTGCAGATGAAACTTTAATGTGGATTTGATTTGAAAAATGATCATTCAAAACGGTAGAAAATACTGCAGAAAAAGAAATTTATGCTTGGAACAAGCAATTTCTTCTTTTTCTACAATGGTACCTCAATTATAAAATCCCAGGGACGTGAAAACCAGGGATAGAATTGGAAAGGGTTAAATTGGATAATTAGAAATAATCTGGTATATTTCAAGTTATTGTTGGAGAGTAAACGTTACTGGGTCTTCAAAGCCTGAAGAATTATATAACAAAGGCCTATGGCATCAGGAATAACTTTCAAAAAAAAAAAAAAGATAGAAAAATATGTACAAATATATGATATATACACTGTGATGCTAAGGAGAAAGCAAGATTGCACTTGTGTAAAGCGTATACAGCCGATCTTGTTCAAGCGACCACTTCTATTAAGCGCCCACGACCATAAAGTGTCCATAATAGAAGTCCCTTTTTAAGCTTTTAAGAAGTGAAGGTATTTGTTCTAAAAGGTTAAATCACTACTAAATCCAATATTGTTGGAACTCATTAGAATCGTCTCATTGAGACGATTCTAATGAGTCCCAACAATATTGGATTAAGGCAGAATTCTGTGATTATTTATGTATGCAATAGAATCCATCATTCATATCTTTGGCAAAAAAGTGTACTGAGCGGTCATTCTTATAAGCACTCACTGTTTGGTCGTCCCTCGAGTGGTCGCTTGATACAAGATTTGCTGTACGTTTAAAAGCTTTTAAAAAACGTTTTTCTGTTCATTTTTAATACGTTGAGTATCACGTTACGTCCTTTTTGGTCACGGAATGTAACACTCCAATTACTATGGCGTAAACAAACACGCCGAGTAGAACAGTCAAAAACACGAAGAATCGAGCACGGCCGTTGTACATCTTCCATGTTTTATAGTCTTTCTTCTGGCGTGATTTTTTAGCCTGTAAGTAAAAGAGGAAAAAATGGATAGAAAATATTTCTTTCCTTACATAGACAAACTGCACATATCATTTTTGGAGAGCGAAATATGAACAATTATTTCGTTTCTTTTGTCGTTACCGGCGAGTGATTTAATTCAAGTGTCGGGTATCATGATTCATACGTTTCTTCTTCCATACCTCAATGAATAAAAATTTGAGCGCGCAGCTATTTTGTATGCTTGAGCACAAATAAGACCCTTTAAATTTTACTCAAAATTAGTAAATTATTTGATTTGTTTTACATGTACTTGATAGCATTAAATTATAAAAAATGAATCTCTTTTGTTTTCATTGAGTTATGAACCTAAACATTTATTCGCACTAGTTAATGTTCGCGGATTCATATAGTGTGATTAAGTTTTATGCTTATACCTTTATGGTTCTATCTTGATAATAATCAGTTCAAAAATGGTTTGATTATAATAAAAAAAATTACAAAATAAAAGAGAAAAAACTATATTTATCTGCGAGTTACAAAAAAGTCGTTGGAAAAACATGGTAATTACAGCTAACTTCTTGTTGTAATTATGGTATTTGTTTGTAGAGCTACACTAGGAAGAAAAAAAATATTATATTTTTTTCATTTTGAGGAATTATCCTTAGTATTTGCTCTCAGCATATTTTACTGTTCCTTTCGGTGAGGGACAAATGACGCCTGTGGCAATGACATTTCGCCCCTTTTGTGGCTGAGCTCGGGATCATGCACAGGAGACTAGAATTGAAAACGTATTAGCCAGCCGGCACTTTATCACTGTACTATGCCGACGGGGAAGTCCACCATCAGTACTTTCAGTATTTTGATTCTTTTTAAGTTGCATGGTCATTAACTAGCAAAAGAATGGCTTTTGTCGTCTAACTCGAACTTCCTGTAAGAATTCAGTGGGCGGGGCAAGCGGTCTGTCAATAATACACCAAAGATACAATAGTTTTTAAATTGTACCAGAGTCTTTGTAAATAAGTGAGGTTGTCAAAATGATCAACTCTTCGTTCACTTCGCGTTACTGAACGATATCTACGCCGGACCAAAGACACTAGGGACGTCATCAAAGTTGCCAGACAATTCAAGTCCGAAATGACACGATTTTGGAAATTGTCGTTGCGTTTATTTTGTGTTTATTTTTGCATTAATAAAGATAATCCTTTGTTTTGTCGTGCAAGCGACTTATCTTTCAATTCGTGAACAACTATAGCATATTTTCACGATTGGCCAAGCCACTCGTAAAAATATAGCCTTTGTTGTTCACTCATTGAAATATAAATCGATCTAACAAAGAAACAAACATTTACTCTATATACCTTTGTCTGTGACAAGGTTGATATTATATACGTCGGCGATAAAAATGTAAATACGTGTCAAAATCTACAGTATGAATATGATACAAAAAGTGGAAAAAGAAACCATAAAAATAAATATTCATCATCTTCTTTATCATTGACCCTGAAAATCATTTAAAGTGGGTCATGATGCTAAATCAAGCGTGAAAAAATTACCTATAATGTGACACTGGTTTATTTTAAAAACGTGATCTGCTCGTGGTTGAAAACAGATACCTTAGAAATTAGTGTATTTCAAACACATGAAAACCGTCGGTTAGGGTCAAATTCCCCTCTAAAGTTTGTCCATTTCTCAAATGAACCCGCTGAAAAAAACATATCCCTTCTGTATCTCTGACATATGACCGTGATGATGGAAGGGGCTGAGAAGTGTGCAAAGTATCGACCCTGATCAGAATTTGCGGATTGCACAGGCTAAAACCTCGCAACTGCAGCTTGGAATAAGTTATGGAGTTTTGGTAGTACACCGACGGTTAACTTTGAAAACATACTCATGCCGAAAATGGTCGTTATTCTTCACTACATAACCCCATAGAACCAAATTCCTACATTAACCTTCCCCGTTTTTTAGAAATTTTCGACTGATCCAAATAAAAAGAGGTTGCACACAACAATGAATTCCAATTTGAAATTAAGCCTTCCCATGTTGTAGAAAATATCGTAGGAGAAGGAGAAATTGAAAAAGCACAGCGACGTTCAATCTAGGGCTTGTACAGGAAAGGGTTATCGGCAGTATAATCATAAAGTGGCAGGCCTTTTTGCTTTACAATCTGTTACAGCTGGGAAGTGTTTCTAACTTACAGCACTCATTTACAGACACCTTCTGAAAATGTCAATGCTACACAGTATAAAACCGCTCACAGTGAGTTTGTCTGTTTTAATGGGGTTAAACACCACTTTAAACAGTACTTCTGGAGCACCTAACAAGAAATTCTGATTTCTCACACCATTACTACCACTACGTCCTTTCTGAGCCTCCAACTTCACGGTTAGGCCACAATGAAGGGGTTTACATGCTGTTTATTGTCTTAAGTTTGCTCGGCCATTTTCGGAGAAAATGCATTGTTAAAGTCTTTGGGTTTATTAACCTTATCAAAAGAATATGAAATATTGCATCTAATGTTGTCGATGTATACCTTATAAAGTTGCATATTGCCTTAACCCATTCCAACACATTGAAATTTGAGACAGGTCCAAATTAAAAGAAGCTGCAGACGACAATTTCAAGTTGATAGAATTTTGAATTTTTTCGTCATTTTGGGTAGAAAACATTGTAGATAATGAAGAAATTGCTTGGTGCAAGCAATCTCTTCATTTTCCACAATGTTTTCAAAAGTTTTTTCTTGAGGGGCGTAAAAAGGAGGGATTGAGTTGTAATGGGTTAATCCCGGTTTCAAAATAAACAAATGATATTTCAGCGAATATTGATGGTGTATACTGATATACAGCTGCATATTGCCACTATCCCAGTAGGAAAGAATCAAATATTGCGTTAATATTTTGTGATATCTACCTTTATAGAGCTGTATATTGCCACAATCCCGGTAGGAAATAAACAAAATATTGCAGTAAATGTTGCTGATATCTACCTTTATAGAGCTGTATATTGCCACAATCCCGGTAGGAAAGAATCAAATATTGCGTTAATATTTTGTGATGTCTACCTGTATAGAGCTGTATATTGCCACAATCCCGGTAGGAAAGAAACAGAATATTGCGTTAATATTTTGTGATATCTACCTTTATAGAGCTGTATATTGCCACAATCCCGGTAGGAAAGAATCAAATATTGCGTTAATATTTTGTGATGTCTACCTGTATAGAGCTGTATATTGCCACAATCCCGGTAGGAAAGAAACAGAATATTGCGTTAATATTTTGTGATATCTACCTTTATAGAGCTGTATATTGCCACAATCCCGGTAGGAAATAAACAAAATATTGCAGTAAATGTTGCGGATATCTACTTTTATAGAGCTGTATATTGCCACAATCCCGGTAGGAAAGAAACAGAACATTGCATTAATTTTTTGTGATATCTACCTTTATAGAGCTGTATATTGCCACAATCCCGGTAGGAAAGAAACAGAATATTGCAGTAAATGTTGCTGGTATCATCCAATCTTGGAGACCCGAACTTTCTTCCAGCAGGTTCATGGATTCGACATCACCCAGCGGTTCATCCTATTCAAAATAAAGTAGAATGGAATATAATATCACAGTGTTGGAGCAAAAGGAGAAATGACACAAACTTTCATTTTCAGGAACCCGAAAAGGCTACTGTAATATGCGAAAGTTGCGCGAACTTTACCATCTTAGCAGAATTTCATAATCTAGAGCGATCTATCTACCACACTATAGGTTCATTCTATAACTGGCCTCTACTGCATGTTTTCTGACAATGGCCGATATCTCGCATTTTCCAGACGGTCCATTTCGCATGATGAGTCACAATTTTACAAATAATTGACTCCGCTTGCCTAGCCAGAGATGCAGAAAGTAGTTAAACATTTATTATAAAATGGTTTTTAAGAGGTAGAAAGTTGTTAAATTAAAAATTATGCATAAGTGGTTTCATCCTTGTATTCATAACTTTTTTATTTGCCTTCCTCTTTCGGTAACAATATTGAATAACTTTTCTATGAACGTATAGCCGCGGCCAGAGCGCAGTTGTTAGCGGAAAGATCCCGGGTCGAGGCAAACGTCCTCTTCGACATTTGTCTCCCACCAATGGGTGAATAATCGCAGACCTAAGAAGTACTCGTGTGGCAAATACTAATACAGTTCCTCCAGCCGCCGCAATATGACGGAAATACTTTTAAAAAGTGGAGTTAAACCCCATTCAAACAAAGCATGAAGGTATAAATTGCTCTTTTGCTAATTAGCATATATATAGGGCGACTCGGTGGTCCAGTGGTAAAACGCAGGACTACAAAGCCTATGGTCCGTGGTTAGAATCCCGAACGCGGTAGGATTTTTCAGAGACTTTTGCTGTCTCCCGCCCAACTAGAATGGAGCTGGTAAGAAATCCAGAGGCAGCTTCGTGCGTATCGGTGCTTTACACCAGGCACGTTAAAGAACGAAGGAAGTCTATTCGAAGAACAGCTAGGAGCGAATGAACCCGGATCTCCTTGTATCCGCTTCTTTCTCTCTCACGGTCCATACCATATGCCTAGAGCACGGAGGGACCTAATTTCTATACCTACACTTACACAATTAGAATATAGTCCAAGTTTCGAATGAATAGCTTTGGTAAAATCAAGGATCACAAAAAAACGTTAAAGTTTTGCGGGACGACAAGAACGGCGAGGAAGACACAAACGACGACAAAGCAATGTCAATAGTATACCTCGGGTTTTCACCGAAAACGGTCGAGCTAAAAGTGACGACTGAAAGTTCGAGACTCATGTGTGACCCGTCGAGCGAAAAAGGACCTCCCTGGTGTTCAATGACAGAGCTCGCATTCAGCAGAGGTGAAACAGAGATAGTATCTCGTCATTGTAATTCTAAAACCTCGTAAATACTGCTTGAATCAAGCTGTAGTTGGGAGATTTTAGACTTACATCGACGATTTCGAGAATATATAGAAAGTAAGATAGAATGACCATTTTATACTCAGAAAATCTGCCAAAAACAGTCATTTCATTCATGGTTAGTCTGCAAATTCGCTATCTAGCCAGGGTCTCTTTCGGGGGGGGGGGGCATTTCAATAGTTATCGCGGACAAAATGATCCGGGGTCCTCATTGTACGCTCTTTAGTTAGTTTATTCATAAACCACTACATCATGTATTTGCATGCTCATAGATTTACACACGTGTGGTTTTAAATCTTTAAGTCGTCAGTAATTCGTCTAAGTTAAGTCCTCTAGCATCCGAGAAATGTCTTTATCTATCCTGTGAAAATTGAAATTTCAATTTTCGTGTATATTCGTCTTGAATTCAAATAAGCTGACTCATTCAAATCGATCCAAATAAGTCGTCTTTTTTCTTGGGGGGGATAAATAAAGCCTATTTATGAAACGCTATGATCACAGGTTCGAGCCCTAGACTGAACAAACTAAAAAAGACTAATTGTCTTTCGGATGAGACGTTTAACAGAGACCCCGTGTGATGGTGCTATCCATCGAGCACGTTTAAGAGCCAGGCGAAGCTCTCAGCCATTTCGTCCTGTATCCGTGCACTATACCTCGTATTAACTTGCATTCTTCTGGGGGAGTCGCTCATATGGACATGTGCTACGGTATACAGCGACGATAAATAAATGGAAATACATACTCTCTAGTGTCAGAAAATCTGCAATGAGCGAAAAGCTTCGACCCGGATCAGATTGCGCTATCCGCGCAGTCTGATCGGGTCGATACTTTTTGAACTTCACAGAAGGTCCTTTATTGTTTAACGAGACCCGTCTATATTACTGTGATTTAATTCTTACCGTTTGTGTGTGCCATATTCCTGAAGGCTGCTCCTCTGGCACCATCATCCCGAAGTCCTAGGTATAAATCTTATAAACAATGTTCAAGCGCACCAAGGTTATTCTCTCGTATAAATAGGACTTTTGTCACCAAGTCTGCTTCAACAGTTTATCACCCGGGTCCCTGGTTAAATCACATGTCTACAGACAAACAGCTAACTATTTATTGCTCTCTTAAATAGATATAAAACCTACTTGTAAAACCTGAAAGCAAACAAATGAAAAGGGGCTATAGAATTTGTTGTGTATTGTTGCCGGAAGATAATTTAGCTACTTAACTTAGATTATATATCGTTTGGTTAGGGGGGAATGTTGTGTTGGTGCGAAATCTTTCTTAAAATCTTACAACAGTTTTGCGCAAATCCGCGATCGGTCTTGGTTGAATGATTTGATGTACCTTTCTTTTCCAATAAAAACCAATCAGTCAATACAACTTTATCCTGTGACTTTATGTTTTGAATAGGGGTTAATGCCTCTTTAACAGTACTTCAGTCATGGATATCGCGACAGCTGGAGCACCTAGCCATGGGTTCCTGGTATTTCTCATACCAGTACTATCATGCTCTACATACTTTGCGAGCTTCAAGCTGCTCATTCCACGCAGGTTTACGATTATCCACAAATTGAGGTCCATACGGATATCGAACATTGGACCTCATAATTGAGAGTCCGAGGCTCTACCAGATAGGCAATCTCCGAGGTCGTTTTTACCTGCGCAAAGAAAGTCAATGTTGCTTCCCCACGTATTGTTGATTCATTTTTTGTTCTATTTCAATCGTTCAGAAAAGAAATAAAATGACTGCTTTAGGTTTGGAAGAAAATACTACTGAAAAGCAATTCGTCGAATATGTAAAAATGTCGAAACGACGAGTTTCTCCCAAAATGTTGGTTGTTTTAAAGTCCGAGTAACACGAAAACAATTGAGAAATCGCTGCAGTCAATCAAGGAATCAACCGACTAATCAAATAATTTATTCAGCCCGGACCTGAGCTTATCATCTCCCACATTTGCTGCCATTTCGTTTAGCTTTATCGTCAGTTAGGCGACTTATTCAAGCTGTAGTTACGACGTTTAGGTCACAAACGAACTATTTTACTTTTCTGTTACATACTACTGGCCATAAATTTTGCACAATAACGCCGGTAAAAATCGAAACAGAACTTTCTGTCGGAGTTATTGGGTGGAGCTTAGTGAGTAAGTGGGCGGGGCCAGCGATTGGTAAATTCAACGCAAAATAATGAATAAGTTCTCCCAATATTTATTTATTTGAGAGGTTTTAATTCAGTTCTATCAAACTTTTAGATTTAGAGTTCATGTCGGTCAGAACACTTAAGATCTATTAAGTTACGGGATCTTTTCTTTAAATTCTTTCTTTTTTTAAAACAAAAGTACAATAAGTTTTGATTGCAATGGCATGTGTAAATATGACAATTTTGTTTGGAGTCTGGTTTATTTAGAAATATTTTGTTGTGAATACGATCGATCTTGCTCGAGCGACCACGTCTATTAGGCGGCCACTTCAATAAAGCGACCATATTCGAAATCCCTATTTAGAAATCAAAATCTCTTAACCCTTGTCATGCTGAACCCGGAATATTCCGGTTTTGGCAGGAGGTGTAGACTAAGATCAGACTGCACTTATGTGCATGCTGATCTTAGTCTATACCTCCTGCTTGTACTTTTCCTGCCAAACTTGTTTATGAAGTTGATTTTAAAAAAAAAAGATATAGATTTTTTAACAAGAAGTTCTATCAAAGCTTTCAGCCCTTTGATTTGACAGCAATTCAGTGTGGTAATTTATACAGCATGGCAAGGGTTAAGAAGTTAAAGCATTTTCTTAAAACAAGTCGTGACAAAATCCTATGTTGTTGGAACTTATTAGAATCGTCTCAATGAGTGTGAAATTTGTAATAATTTCTTTGTGCAATCGAATCAGTCCATCAAATCTTTCACAAGAAAGTGTCCTAAACGACCATTCTTTTAAGCGACCGGTTTTTGGTCGTCCCTTCAGTGGTCGCTTTATACAAGATTTACTGTAAAGTATGACATGTACTGGCCTTTCCTTCCTCAGCTATATCTGTATCCCAGTAATCTTAATCAATCAACATAGATTTTTAATCAAACTAGCTCTAAGCAATTTGTTATATGCCTATAAATATTTCTACTGAATTATATACCTTTGAATTACAGACAAAATCGGACACGTTTGGAAAAAAATATCTGACAGCGTGAAATGTGGTTCCGTATAAGGTAGTCTAATATGGTGTCATTTTCATCCAGTAAATGACGTCACAATACAAATAAATGTTATCTGAATGGTAAAGGGGAATGGAAACACTTGTAGAAATACGGGTGTTGTTATTGGTGTTGTTGTTGATGAGGGTGATGATGATGTTGTTTTTATTATTATTATTATTTTATCGAATTTATTTCATAAACAATTAGGTTTAAAATAAATGGAATATTATGTTACGATACCGATACATCTTGTATTTGCTTCTCGCTGCTGAGAAAATTCCGATATTCTATTCGATCTTCGGTCTCGTAAAATATAAAAAAAACAATTCCGCAGCTCAAAGCAAATACAAGATGTTGTTTCGCTACAAGTATCGCAACATGATATTCCTTATTTATTTCTCGCGAGTTCTTGAAATGTTATGATAAGCTTTACATTTGTGGCATCCACTCCTCATAAAAAACTCTAAGCCACCATTTATGAAATACTGTAATGACAAAATCAAATAAAAGCGAAATAGTTTGACTCTTGTCATGGCTCTGTGTGGAATGACCTGGTCACTGTTTCCCATTTGAAAAATACATGTAGTCACTTTATTTATATAATTATCAATTCATTTTATTGATTTTTTAAATAATTTATTTCCTTATTTTGGTGTTAAGGACTATAATCCAGTAAAGACATTTAAGTCAATTCCTGGCCCGTGTTAACAATGGGAAGACTCCCCCCAAAACCCTACCTCTAATAATTCATAGAACTACCCCCATCATAACCACAAACCCCTAATAACTTACATAAACGGTATTTTGTTTTATTTTGTTAGAGCTAAATCAACCTAATGAACAGAGTTTCTAAGTTTGTCCGCCCTCCCTTTTTTCAATATGGAGATATTTCCAAATTGGCCCATCAATCGCAATATGCAATATGTTTTTTCCTACGAGCATGCCTACGCGTCGTTTACCAAACAGATAAAGTTTGAATTAAATAATCATAATTAAAATCAAATTATCATTTTATTCTTTTAGGTCTTAAATCAATCGTTTTTGAAGGAAATTGACACTTACAAAGTACAAAACGTAGTGGGGTTAATAGTCTGATTTGTCTTTATCCTTAACCCTTTCCCATACAACAAAATTTTAGACTGCTCCAATTTGAAAGAGACTGCAGACAAAAAAATCAAAGTGCATTTCAATTGAAAATAACCACTGTGAAGTGTAGAAAACATTGTAGGGAAAGAAGAAATTGCTTGTAACAAGCAATTTCTTCTTTCCCTGCAATGTTTTCCTCAATACAAAACATTTGGATCGTGAAAACAAGTGATTGTACGGGAAAAGGGTTAAGTGATGGGCCTAACAGTGAGGTAATGAGACGTTCTAAATTTCATTTAGCGGGTAATACCCGATATCCTAACAACATATCAACTTCAACAAATGTGAAAACACGTGGATACGTTCTTAGTTTCATACCTCCATGAAAACAAATAATAATAGATTCTTCATCTCGCGAAGAAGATCCGCGCATTAACGTGATTAGCCTATTTATTTCGAGACTCCAATTAAACAAAAAGTATTATCTTCATCTCTTAATTCAACGAGTAAGAACAAATGCATACCGTTCTGTCGAGAACTATATATTTTAGAAGCCATACAAAATGCAGATACGTGATTTCATATAATCAAGACCAGTAATTTTAGGTGAGTAGAAAATTATTGTTGCCAACAATGCTTCAATTTAAATCTACTTTATATGCAAACTCATTTGCCATATCCGCTTAATTGAAATACATGACGTAAAACTTTAGAACAGAACAGAACATACATTTTATTCTGACAAGTACAAAGTACATAGTCAATGAATACATAACACATTACATTGTATAGGTCAAGGTCGCTCTTCTCTCTCATACACACATACACACACCTACAGAACCACACTCACCTTGCAAGAAAATGGCTTTTTTTTACACTTAAACAGAAACGTTCAAACACATCATATGCTGCAAAACGGAATTTACCCCTTTTCCTAACGACGAAAAGCGGCTTAATCGTAGCTCAAAATGCTTGTGCCAGAGCCAGTTTGGGAAAGAGATAGTTTCCGAAATGGGATTTTACGAATATAATGCGTTGAAACGTTCATTTAGTGCTAGTTTGATATACATTTAGACTGGTCCAAATTGAGTGAAATTTCAGATGACAGTTTGTTGAAATGACCATTCGCTGGCCCCACCCACTTACTTCGTAGGCTCAACCCATTGACTCCAACAGGAAGTCTCGTTTCGATTTTAAACGACGTTATATTGGAAAATTTATAGCCAGTACGATATAACAAAAAAAATGAAATGGTTGATTTGCGATATAAACGTCGTGAATAAGCTGTAGTTACGACGTTTAAGTCGCCAAACCTACACAAATAGTTGATAAAAATGGCGGCCAATGTTGGAGATAAAATAAAACAGGTTCGGGCTAAATAAGTGATTTGATTGGTCGGTTGTTTCCTTGATTGACAGTCGTGATTGGTCAATTTCTAACATAACTTTCTTTCTGGTAGAATCTGCTTGTAAAAAAGCGTTTTTTCTTTTTTTTTTTTTTTTTTTTTTGTTTTATGTCCACATTGTTTTCTCAAACTCTTTTCTTATGGGCTGTAAGAAGCAGGATCGTTTGGGAATGGGATAATTCCGATTTATATTTTTACCCTTTCCTGATCAATCCCTGGTTTTTTCGTCCCTGTGATTTCATGATTGGGAAAATATTGTAGAAAAAAGAAGAAATTGCTTGTAACAAGCAATTTCTTCTATTCCACAATATTTGTCAACCCTAAGAAATGGCCAATTTTTCAAATTATATCCAAATTACATTTTTGGTCTGCAAATCCTTGAATTTGGACTGGTCTAAAATTTTTAAAACAGGAAAGGGTTAAGGATTGCATCAACCATGCAGTAGTACCCGGATGTAGCACTCCATAAATAATTACGTAAATTATATGAGCTTCCGCGAAAGGAGTGTTCATTCACGGTATTTTTCAGCTTGTATAAACTGCTGAGACGTTACATTATGATCTCACTTTTAACGACATGTATTCAAGCTGCACACAAAAAGCTATGAACCATGTTTTCTGGAAAAAAATAGCTTTTATACAAGTTCTCCCCGGGAACTATGTTTCAGCGAGGGATTTTTCTAAACGATTCCGTTGTTCATTCTGCATAGAGTTTTCGCGCAGAAGCAGCTACTGGGTGACCCTCTCATAGGAACACTTTATTACTGTAACAGGTATCGTGTAGACGCACTTCATGACTGTTGCATGGCAAAAACATTAACGTTGTACTCGGGCAGTCCATTGTTTCGCGTTTGCTCTGATTGACTCGGCCTAACACTTCTCTTTCCAGTCTAACATCGATTTTTTTTTTTTTTTTTTTTTTTGCATTTGTCTTATTGTTGTATTTGTACTGTATGTTTGTTTAATTATTATAATTATAATTATTTTATTTAATCTTGAAATTTAGAGGAAATAAAGAGAAAAAAAATCATAATAATAATCTGGACATTAAAATTAAAAACGTGTAAGAATAATTTACAAACTTAGTGTCAAAGTCCCAGTACTTGAACAACTTGTCTAGCGCAATTTAACTAAAACGAATGAAGGTGATATGTTTTGAGACCTTTTGTTCTTGTTATTGCTTTTTTTTTTTTTTTTTTTTTTTGTTTTGGTTGGGAAGGGGAGTTCTAATTCAACAAAAAAATTCAAAGCCGTAAACGTTTCATACAATTTGAATGAAAATTATAATTAAGTCATGACAATATATACACATGTATAAAAAATAGAGCCTTTCATCTTTCGAACCATTCTGTTCGTGTTAACCCATTCTAACTAAATAACGGTTTTTTGATGCCACTGTGAAAAAAACGTTTTGTAAATATTGTGGGAAAATGAAGAAATTGCTTGTTATAAACAATTTCTTTATTATCCCCAATGGTGTTTTGTTGTTCTTTTAACCCCCCCCCCCCGGGAAAGATTTGTAAATATCTTCAACTAATTATCGTCGTCTGCAATATTGTTTAACTTGGTCCAGTCCAAATTTCTATTGTCTGGTAATGGATAAAGGTCGATAAGACAGAGAGATAGATAGTAAAACAACTCGTTGTTTTGATGTTCCAACTAATTTTAAGCATTTTAACCCATGTCATGCTGATCCCGAAATATTCCTGCTTTGACAATGTCTTTGGCAGGTGTATAGACTAAGATCAGCCTGCACACACGTGCAGTCTGATCTTAGCCTACACTACCTGCTAGTTCTTGTCGTGTGAGAAAAAATCTTCAAACACAACATCGGTCTCATAATGTCATTTTCTTTATAAAAAATATGGTGAAAAGAGGAAAATATTCAGGAAGACAAGGTTTAATGATTGGTCTTGAAATATCAAATTTATAAGAACGATAATTCTGTCAACTGAAAAAAACGGACTTTGTTGAGTTTTATATCTGTTGTAGATACCCTTTCCTGTTTAATCCTTTCCCGTTTTTCAAAATTTTAGACTGGTCCAATTTGAAAGAAGTTGCAGGCAACAATTAAAAGTGGGTGCAATTTGAAAAGTAACCAACCTACAGGTTAGAAAATATTGTGGGAAAAGAAGAAATTGCTTGTTACAAGCAATTTCTTCTTTTCCAACATTATTTTCTGAAGAATAAAATCACAGGGACGTAAAAACAAGTGATCGTACAGGAAAGGGTTTTAATCACTGTTTTTTTGTGGGAAAAGAATAAATTGTAATTACTTTAGTGTAACCTAACATTAACTGACTGATCCCGTCTGTCAATATATAAAAAACAACCAATCAATTTTTTTATTTAAACCGAAAGTGGGCTTTGAACTCCGACAATGGCCGACATTTTTGTAAGGAATTTTGGTTGGTTTGGCGACTAAAATATCGTTACTAAAGCTAACCATTTATGTATTTACGACGTTTAGGTCACCAATCAACTTTTTTAAAAGTTTTTGTAACTTGTAACAGGCGAATCTATAGGGGTTATTTCACTTCTCGCCGTAAGACTTATAATAAACATTCTCGACGTAAAATGTTAAAATTCGAGTAACATAAAGTTGAACTGAGAGACCAAAATATTGTAACTACAAGCTTGGGCAGGTGGAGATACGGTAGTTTGGTCGCACATTGACGGTAAGATCGGTCTGCACAGATGTATCATCGCGCCGAAATGTCATGAGTTTATCCAACAACAGAAACGTCAGCCCATAAACCAATTCCGTCACAATCAATTTTTAGACTCGTCCAAATTGAAAGAAGCTGAAGACGGCGATTTCAAATTATTATTATTTAGGGTGGTTTTTTTCCGTCTTTTGGGATAGAAAACAATGTGGGTAAGAAAGGAGTTGCTTGATACAAGCAATTTCTTCATTTTCCACAATGTTTTCCGAAGCTTTTCTATTGACGGGCATATAAAGGGGGGATTGTGTGAAAATGGGTTAACGATTTCAGAGATAATCAAATGGTATTTACTGACATAAAAAAATTCTAACGATAAGTGTTATAATCCAAGTAAAGAGCTTTTTTCTCGCAACGTTTATGTGATAAAACAGCCTTGTTGTCGTTGCTGTTGTTGTTATTATTATTATTGTTGTTGTTGTTGTTATCAATTTTCCATCATCTAATGCGTGTGCTTCAAACTGCACTATTCAAACTAGACCCGTTCAATATATCAACAGTTTCAAAATTTTGGGGTTAGCCCTACTGTATTAAACCCAATTGTCTTCAGTAGCAACAAGCAATTTTCGAGACTTCACTATGATCAAAAAGTTTAAGTCACGCTTACAGAAAGAAAATCGAAGATTTTGACATTCCAAATTTATAAAGAATAAACAGTATTTACCTTTCTTTTGTCAAATAAATATCTCGACCTTATAAAACCGACATCAAATGGTTTTGTAACTGAGTTTTACTACATTTGCATTATACGATGTACCTCCTTTATAAATCTAAATTTAGCTTTCTTTCTGTCACAAAATATGACACGGTCGTTATGAAGCGTAAAATACGTTTATTTGATGAAAACAACTTCATATGTATAATCCGACGGCGACAATGTGTCACGTGACGACGAACGGCTTGCATCTACGCTCACACAATACAGGTTAACCCTTGTCCTGCTGAATAAAAATCCTTATCTGAATTTACATTAAAATCAAAGGCCTGAAAGCACTGGGGGCACAAGTTACGGATCAAAATCATTTTTGAAAATTAATTTTATAATAATCTCAGGCTTAAAGGAGACAAACAGGAGTTGAAGACTAAGATCAGACTGCACTTATGTGCAGAATGATCTTGGTCTATCTTATGTGCAGAATGATCTTGGTCTATACCTTCTGCCAAAATAGGAATATTCCGGGTTCAGCATGGCAGGGTTAAGAAATGTTAAGATTTTATAGATTATAAAAGGATAACACTTTATAAATGACATTGAGACATTTATTGACTATAGAACAAAACAGCCACCAGTGTTTTGATTTTAAAGGCTTTTGTTTGTAAACAAGTGACATCTCATCCCTTGTGAAGTATCTGTACTTTAAGTAAGCTTAGCCCAAACTATTACAAAGTTTTCTTTAAAAAAGGGAGTTGGCAAAGGGTTCTGTTTGTTGTTTTTTTATTTGTTTACTTGCACGTTTGCTTGTTTTGGTTGGTTGGGTTAGGTAGGGTTGGGTTGGTTGGATGGTTGGTTGGATGGTTTATTTGTTTGTTCATTTGTTTATTTTTGGTTAGACGGTTGTTTTGTTTGTTGATTGAATTGTTTGTTGGTTGGTTGATTGGTTGGTTAGTTGGTCGATTGGTTGGTTGGGGTTAAGCGCCGCTTTGAACAGTCATTCAGTTCTATCGTGACCAAGTTCTAATGTGCTTCTCTAGAAAATATCCCCAACACTAGGCTTGGGTCCTGAAATATCGTGTCCAAGGACTTTCCCTCGTGACAAGCGGCGCGACCTGCAACCCTCGACTACTCTCGGATTACTAGTTTGCCGCAGGAGCCACTGCGCTATACAGAGCCTCTGTCGAAGGGATGTGAAACCCCTTTGATTTTTCCTTACCCAAGTCGACTCTATCTGTATTTGATCATTATATTTATGACCCGTCGCGAAAAGAAGCGCCAAATAGAGAGCGAAAAGTATCGATCCTGGATCGACTGCGTGAATTAACCCTTGTCATGCTGAATTAAATTCTTTTCAAAATTACATGAAAACCACAGGGCTAAAAGCACTGAAAGTATTTGTTGTAGATTAATATAATTTTTAAACTTGAATTAAAAAAGACCAACTTCAACTTAAAGGGCACGAACTTGCGGTAAAGATAAAGATCAGACTGCACTTATGTGCAGGCTGATCCTTGTCGTTATCTCTTGTTAGAATAGGTATATTCCGGTCTCAGCATGACAAAGGATAAAATAGCAACGTCAACACGTTTCGCTTTTTATCTTTAATTGAAAGAGGCTTTTCTCCCGAGAAACAACATCTAGGAAGAACAAAAATATAGACCCTGGTCAAACAGCAGATTGTGCTGGCTGACCAGGTTCGAAACTAATTCGCCTTTTGTTGGTTTTTAGCTAGCAAAGCGTCAGCTTTAATAGCCTAAGTTAACAGACGAAATTTTGAGGTCGTCTAAAAGTTCAACGAGTGTAAACTGCCACTGGAGGCTTTACCACTAAATCCGTTAAATACCTACGCCATTAAAAGTAGTTCTTATGTATTTCAGGAATATTGCAAACTCTATTCAAATTGTAGAGAACTCTGTCAAAATCATGCTATTTAACCCATCTCCAATCAATTCCGCTTTTTAAGCGTCTCAAGAAAAAAGCTCCGGAAAACATTGTGGACAATGAAGAAATTGCTTGTAATAAGCAATTTCTTTAATGTCCACAATCTTTTCTACCCAACAAGGGAAATATTGTCTAAATTCAACCATGCTTTGCTAGCTTACAGTACTTTTCAGTACTTTTATTTTTTGTAGATTCGTCATTCAATCTCACTGTTTTTTCAACTTACAATTTCTGTTGACCTGTGCTAAATCCGACCCATTTTTCAAGCATTTGCATTTCGAAATTCTCATATGTTCTTTTTTTTCCTGACACGTAACGTTAATGTTAAACATAATGAATTAAAACATAATGAAATTTATAAATTACAATTTATTTGTAAAAAGCAATATCTTCTTTTTCGCAGTTTGAAATAGACATTATATGGTTATGTAAGCGAAGAAATACTTTAAAACGGCTCCTGCACAGATCTTTGAAGAAAACTTAAGCTCTCAGATTTCAAAATTCAAACTTTAATGCTTTCAGACATTTGAAAAAATTTGATTAAGCTGGTTTTGTGAAGAAAATAACAGTACATAGCTCTGAGAAAAAGAAGACCAAGTTGACCAAGTTGGTCAACCAAGTACAACCCAAATGGAACCGGAATTCATCTGGTAAATACGACAATTGTTTTACTTTTTGGTGTCCATGATGTATAAATTACGCCATGGGAATCCTCTAGCATTTCATTTTTGTCGACATCGCCCAAATACTAACGACCTTACCTGATAAATTCCGATGTTTCAAAGAAGGGTAGGGGAATAAATCACATTTAATTAATATTTTAAGTAGATTTAACAGGAAGAAAGAACATTTACCATGAAAACGTTATTAATTACAATTAAAAAAGCAGGTAATTTTCCCAAGACAAATCTTCATGGCTAAACATGAAATCGCTTTAAAACTGAAAGCACTGCTAAGCTGGAAAGGTAACGAAAGCGACAAATTAAATAGAATCTGAATTTATATGTAAAGACCGTATCTTATCGCGTTTAAGTGCGTAATAACTCAAAGACTTCCGTTGTTCGAAATACCGATTTTTACTTCATAGTTTCAAACTTGACAATTCAAATATCGTACATACTGAGATTGGATTGTAAAATTTGGATTGTGAAAGTCAAAGTAGGAAGTGGGAAGTTTTAATTGTGAATATATGTACTTGTTGCTTGATTAACTCACCGTGCATCTAATCGTTTAATGTTTACGCTTAACACTTCAAACTTCACATACCGAACGTCACAATTTAAACTTCATGCACATTTTAAATTTCACCCTGCACACTATACACTTCAAGATTCAAACATTATAATTAGACTAGTCAAATTCAAAGAAGTTGACGGATTCAAATTGAAAGCGTTTGGAATATCTTTGTCTTTCTGAACAGAAAACAATTTGTTAAATGGAGGATCAAGCAAATTTTTATTTTCCACAGCGGTTTTCCATTCCTTTTTGTTGGAGTCGTAAAAAGCACGATTGTTGTGGAATGGGTTAAATCACTTCTGAATAACCATCTTGTCGATTTTTCCCCACCGACTGTCCAGAGAGTAGGCTGTAACCTTTCAAGATATCAAGCAGAGGAATTATCGCAACACTGTCGTAAGTGCCTATGCTTTAATGTAGGCGCTTACGATAGAATTGAACATAGCCGTGGAATTACGTGTCAATGAACGTTACTTTTTTCTAATACAGGGATTTACCGCTAAGACAGGGATTACCCCTTAATCTGATCCCTTGAATTATTAATGGGAGCATTTCTTCTTTTTCTTCAGATTTTCGACAAACGAAGGCTCATACTGAACAGGTGTGTAAAGTTACATACACGTGCGCTCAACAGTTTGAGAAATGTATATTTCTTGACAAGAAAACGTGAATAGACGGACATATCGACATTATATCACATAGACAAAAAATGTGTCTTACACGGATAGGTGAAACATATCTAAATTAATATAAACATTACAATAGGCAAAATATTGTTATATCATACTAACTAAATATTAATTTTGTATAAATATACGCTTGTTTTTCACCTGGTAATGAATCGAGGGGAAGAACTTCCTGGGGGTAATAAGTCAAAATTGACAAAGAGTAGCTTTCATTTGGCTAATACAATTAGTAGAAGATTTGTGTGTGGGTGTGTGTTGGCCTTCTAGCATCAGCATTATTGCGTTCATCGTCCCCTTCTCAAGTTCTTCGGATGAGATTTTACATAGAGTCCAGTCTTCATATCGTCGTTTGGGCGAGCAAAATGTCGTAACGCCATACGACGACATGACCATTATCGTTGTGTAGGATGTCAAACGCCGATACAATCAATCAATAACATTCATTTACGAAAATGAAAACAAAACTCTTTTGCATAGTAATTCATTTGCATACATTCTGGTGGTACCCTAAAGCACACGAATAAGGGAACTTCTCCTCGATAAACATGACAAATTGTTAGAAGCGGCGTTCAACCCTCAGTCAGACAAACATTCAATCCGGTATACAGGTAAATAAGAAAGCCAGTAGTTTATACCCATTTAGCCCGTTACAAGATTGAAGGCTGATCCAAATTCAAAGATGTTGCAGACGACAAACTTCGTTTGTTGAAATGTTTTGGGGGATTTCTTTTCTTTTGGGGTAGAAAACATTGTAGATAACGATGAAATTGTTTATAACAAGCAGTTTTTTCATTATCCGAGATGTTTTCCACCGCTTTTTTCCATTGAGGCATCAAAAACCGTCGTTGTGAGGGAACAAACTAAAGAACTAGTTCTCAAAAACTTATTGCATAGAATGTCATTGATGAACAGATAAATTCTTGTTTTTACCAATGTAAGTTTCTACCTTCGGTTTTGCAAATGTATACATATACAGGATCTTCATTGGCCCCGGTGGCTAGGGCGGTTGACTTGTAATCTGACAGATATCGACGATTGTTGGTTCGAATCCCGGCTCCGCCACTGGCTAAGTAGGTATGTCCCAGTGTAAAACATTCTGGGTCACAGCAATATACTACTGATAGCCAGGAAGCAAATGAATAAGTGAACTTTATCGAAAAAATGTTCAAAACGACGTACAACCGAAGTCAATCAAGAATACAAGTATCCCAGAACACTGCATCTTCTGATTATTAAGGCTCAACAGATCTGTTGACTACTAAAACATCGTATCTACAACTTGAATAACCTGTAGTAACTGTGTTTTTAAAGTGCTCGCGCTGACAGCATGTACCTAGTACGGCTAATATCAGTGTATATCCTATCTAAAGAAAATTAATTCATGCAAAATCACAGTGCATAAATTAACTTCCTTTTTAGACATTCGTTTTTTGTTGTTTTGTTGTTGTTCTTGTTGTTGTGTTTTTGTTGTTGTTGTTGTTATTGTTGGTTTTTTGTTGGTTTTTTTTACTTATTCAATTTCGGCATGATTTTTCAGAGAAAAGCAATGGCTCTTGTTTGGAACTCTAAAACGCGATGACAAAATAATGATATTTAAGTGAGATTCTTAAAAAAAAGCTACTGTAATTGACCAATCGCTGGCCCCACTTACTTCATTAGCCACGCCAATCGACTCCAACAGGAAGTCTCGCCTCGATTTTTAACGGTGTTATTTTGAAATTGTAGCAGAAAGTGACAAAAAAGTAGAATAGTTTATTGGCGACCTAAACGTCGTAACTACAGCTTGAATAAGCTGTAGTTACGACGTTTAAGTCGCCAAACCAACAAAAAGGATGAAGAAACATCGCGGCCAGTGTCGGAGGTGAAAGCTCAGGTCCGAGCTGAATAAACTATTAGATTTTGACGCTTGATTCGTTGATTGACAGCCGCGATTGGTTAGCTCTAAAGAGGGGAGATTACATGAAAGAAATAGAAACGTATCACAGACATGGATACTGCCGTATGACTACTTTTCACATGACATTCAGTTGTGACCTTGAACTTGGAAGTTTCCAGTAGAATTTTAAGAATGACACTAGTACTCTTCAAGGGAAAAACTGTGCAAAGTTATCATAATATCTTTCTATTAACGCAGACGATATACTCCGGATAAGAACTGGACACCCATAGTAACAATCTCCCAAACTCATCCACGCACAAACGCACCCACCGAACGAGGTTACCCTATAAGCCCCTCGCCTTTACATAGTTGTGACTTATAGAGGTAGTGAGATTCAAACCGATTTCAAAATGATTATGAGAATTATAAAATCTTTACAGGCGGAAAATTTTATTTACAATGATTGTGATGTATTTACATTTGGCTTTTTTGAACTATTTATGCGAGGATTTAAATCATGCTTATACTGGAAATATGATATTTAAAAAGTAATATGTCAAATAATAAAAACAGGCGGCTGAATTGTAGAGATCTAATGTCATGACAGAGTAAAAACAAAGGTCTCCGCGAGATGGTTTGATGGGAGATCGCTGGCCCCGCAAAACAACCATTTTACTGTTTTAATACGTTACTGAATAAAATAAAATAAAACTGTTTAACTGTTTAATATCTAAGTAGGTCTTCCTGTAGAAGCCCAGTCGGCGAAGCCAGCAGTCCGTCAATTAACCCTTTACCACACAATCCCCAAACTATACTAAAAGGTTGAAAGCATATAATGTAAATTTGTAACCCAGCTCTAGAAAAGGGGGCGATCTGGTCAATGCAAAATGCCAACGGATTGCGTTGGTTGGCCATGGTCGAAATCTATCACATTTGGTTGATTTATGAAAGTCATTCTACCATACCTTGCGTTATTTTTTTTTCTTTTTTTTTCTTTTTTTTTTTTTTTTGCCTTATATTTTGAAAAACCAAACCTAATAGACTTTGTGATGGATCCGATTCCCCGACTAGCATTTTGAGCTGTTTCCGGTTTCCCCCTTTTTTAATGAATGTTTCTCATTACCTCCCTTTAATAGCAATAACGCGAAGAAATAAAAGTATTATTTACAGCCAGTGTATTCTGTCAATTGTCTGCATCATTTTTGACAAACCATCATCTGTTCTTTTTTATTACACCGTTGTTTGCATATGGTTGAGAGACAACCTACTGGACTACTGTCACTACGAGTTGCCCAAAGTGTCAATTAGAATAGTGCACTACGGAGTTGAACAATTAGTACTACGAATATTGAAGGAACACTATAAATCAAAATACGAACAGAATGTATAGTTATCTTTCATTCGTCTTTCGATATTAACTCTCTATACTTTCTCGTTCTCGTTTTTTTATCTAAAGTTACAGCAATTCTTATAACGCACTAAAACAAAATTTAAGACTGACCTAAATTCAAAGGTGTTGCAGACGACTAACTTTAATAGGTGAAATCTTTGGGGTTTGCCTTTTGGGGTAGAAACATTGTTGGTAATGAAGAAATTGCTTGTAACAAGCAACTTCTTCATTTCCAACAATGTTTTCCAAAGGTTTTTTGTTTTTGTTTGTTTGTTCGTTTTTCTTTTGGCGTCATTGTTTGGAAATGGCATAAACCATATTCAAACAGAACTTGAAAAAGGACTCTCTCGTCGACACACTGAGTATATAACAGTTGACGTACATTTTTTATGCATTAATCACAAAATAGAACAGGTGTATTTTTTGCTGTAAATAGTTATAGTAATTTCAATTTTAGACCTTTTGTAGACAACAGAGTGATCCCGCTTTCTCGATTATGCTTCGTATTTTACCCGGACAACCTCTCATTTATACTGGATTTGAACCTGAATTATCTTAAAGAGCGTTTCCTTTGCCTTAGAATTCATGCTAAGACAATGGTATCATTAAGGATGTACTCTTCTGGTTTACATTGATCACAACAACCATCGAAATTTCCTTAAATCGGAGCAGCCTAACGGGGGCATAACGGGAGGGGGGGGGGGCATTTCAAACATTATCACTATTCAACAAATAGACCAAATAGAAATCCATTAGCACACGTGAATACAGTGCAGCAGTGGTCTGTCATGGCGCAGAACAGGAATTTAGACTTCTAGCTATCGCCAAGACTCGAAACACATTGCCAAAAAGAGAAACATGAAAATTTAACTGAACTAGTTTAGGGTACAACGGGTCTAGGCTAAAATGCCGAGTGGAGTTTGACCAAAGTTCTTGCATTTGGATACCTAGACCGGTTCCCGTTACACTGATCAGGAGTTATTCGATTGGCAAGGCCTGACTTTTTTCACTCCTATCCAGCTCGTTTCCCTCTAAATGGCCGATCAGAAAGGCCGTCATTTTGTAATATGTAAGGGAGGTAATTTCTAGAAAAGAAAAGTAAAACATGGATGATGTTTCTTATTCTAAAGTGCACGTTTTCTTACAGCCTATGGACCAGGCAAATAGATTCTATCTATACCGGTAAGTCTGGTTTTATTTTCGGGCTGAATATCTCGCAGTTTGAGGTTTTAAGCATAAAACAGCTCAATAAATATATTTATCAAATATTTCGGCCGGGGGGGGGGGGAGCCCCGTAATTATATCTTGACATGGTATCGCAGATCATATCGAGGTAAAATGAGGCATTTTCTAAGTATTTTCTTGATAATAAAACTGATACTCTCCAGTATGAAAAATGTATCCTCTTTCAAAACTGTATAATGTGATATTTGTATATTATTGAACTGCTGTAAAATCAAAGGGCTGAAAGCAATGATAGAACTTGTTGTTCAAAAATCAAATTGTCTTTTTAAACAAAACAATTTTATAAACAACTGAGGCAGGAAAAGTACAAGCAGAAGGTGTAGACAAAGATCAGACTGCACTTCCGGGTTCATCATGACAAGGGTTGATTTGCGAGCCAATATTACTCATATAATACTGTAAATAAAGCACTGCCGAAAGAGATCCAAGTTATACGGTATTGCGGCATGTACAAATGGCTCGCCAATGTTCTTATTTCTGTTATTGTTGTTTTCCAACGACGTTTTCATAAACTTTCTTTCGAGTGAAGATTAAATTTAAGAGACAACGTTCTAAAGAGATTATCATTTTACATTGTAACAAATCGTGAATTTTCCAACTAAGAAAAGAAATCTGTAAAACAGGAGAATTGTTAGTTAGACGCAATATCTCATTTTGCAACATTTAACCTCCTGTAGAAAAAGGCTAAATATACATCTATCTTCAGTTCATTGGTTTATCTGCAAATCACTTTGAATTTGGACCAGTCTAAAAGACTGTCAATTGGAGATCTGTCAATCATAACTCATTGTGTTTGTGTGTGTTTGTTGTTGTTACAAAGGTTCTTTTCGCTTCATATCGTTCACACCGCAGTCGAGGAAAACTTTACCTGAGAAGTCTGTGTAATTTTTGCACTCTTTGATAGCTTGGTCGGGAACCTGTAAATAGGCACGAAGACACACATGTACTCGTGAAATTAACTCGCCAAAGAAACAATCGACCAATTAAATAATTCACTTAGACCGCAATTGAGCTTTGAACTCCGGCATTTGTCGACATTGAAATTAATTTTGTTTGGTTTTGCGATTCAAATGGCGTAACTACGGCTTCAGTTACCAACCGACAATTGTATTTTTGTTACATGTTACTGGCAATAAATTTTGTGAAATAACGCCGCTAAATATCGGAGTAGAAATTCCTGTCGGAGTCTGTGGATATTTGTTTGTTTGCTTTTAATGAGGTATATTAACCCAAGAAATTATCGTGCATTAGTATGATTAAGATTTTAGGTTCATACCCTAGTGAAAACATATACCGTCCTCTCCATTTCTTCTATTTTAATGACATCAAGCAAATCAAGGCAAATACCTTACTAGTTTTGAGTAGAATCATATGGATCTATTTCGTCCGCAAGCGTACAGAATAGCTGGATGCTCAAAATTTTGTACAGGGAAGCACGAAAAGAATTCTAACCCTTGTCATGCTGAACCCGGAATATTCCGGTTTTGGCAAGAGGTGTAGACTAAGATCAGACTGCACTTATGTGCAGGCTGATCTTAGTCTTCACCTCCTGCTTGTACTTTTCCTGCCAGAGTTGTTTATGAAGTTGATTTCCAAAAGAAATATTGATTTTTGAACACAAGTTCTATCAGTGCTTTCAGGCCTTTGATTTGACAGCATTTCAGTAAGGTAATTTATACAGCATGACAAGGGTTAAGCCAATCAATTTAACGCAGAAATCTTGACAAGCGAAACTAAAATTAGATTATTTCTTAATACACATTTTTTCCTATTATCGACCTTTTTACCATTATTTTGGAAAATGTATCTTAAAAAGATAAAATAAATGAAATACCGTTTCTATTTTGTTATATTTGGGGTGATCGTCATCAATATAAGGGGAATTGTGGGAAGTATTGTAGCCACACATAAACGCCATCCTCGGATCGTCACTTGTATTTGGTCCGCTTTTGTGTAAAAGATTACCATGGTGGAAAAATGCGTCACCTGCAAAAATATGTATTTGTAACCCATTCCTATAAAATCACGCTTTTTAACACCACTCAATGAAGAAAGACTCTTAGGAAAACATCTTGGAAAATAAAGACAGTGCTTATGACAATTAATTTCTTTATTTCCCGAAATGTTTCTAACCCAAACGATAAAAAAATACAATTTCATTAAGTAAAAAGCAACTTCTTTCAATACTTACTTGGTTACTTGGTTACTTGGGACATGAGTCACTCTTTCCTTGAGGTGTGACTCTCAATCTTCTCTTAAATGACTTTCCACATGGTGCGCAGACTGTATTATCGTCCAAGGAATTCCATGGAGTAATTACGCGATTTGTGAAAAATAACTTCCTCACATCACTATTGGTATTAACCTTATGCAATTTAAATGAGTGACCGCGAAGATCTCTATTCGGCACAGCGAAAAAAATTTCAGGATCACACTTGAATTTATGATGAAGAATCTTGTAGGTTTCAATGAGGTCAGTCTGATGCCTTCTGTACTCTAGACTTTCTAATATAGGTGGGTTAGGGCATAAGGTTAAACATCTGTCTTGCACCTTTTGTAATAGTTGGATATCTTTCTTTAAATGAGGTTGCCAAACTACCAAGGCGTACTCCAATAGTGGCCTAATTGTTGTAATGAATAGTGTTGAAATTTTTCTTTCAGTAATATTGGTGAAACATCTTTTAATCATCCCAATTCTCTGATTGGCTTTCTTGGTGATATCTAATATATGTTGTCTTGGCTGTAGATCATTGGAGATAAGGACACCAAGATCTTTTTGCTCCGTAACTGTTTCCAAATCAAATCCATTCAGGGTGTATATGAACTCTATAGCAGATCGAATTTTCAAAACAACACACTTGGATGCATTAAAATTCAGTAGCCATAGCTTTGACCATGCTGATAATGTGTTTAAATCATCTTGCAAAAGTTGGCAGTCAGAACGAGAAGTTATTTGACGATAGAGTTTAGTATCGTCTGCAAACAGCTTAGCAGTAGCAGCAATGGAGGATGGTAAGTCATTAACAAATAGGACAAATAAAATAGGTCCTAAAATAGAGCCTTGAGGAGCTCCACTTATAACACTGGTCCAGTCCGAGATGCCGTTCCTTAGAACTACCCTTTGTCTTCTATCTTTCAAAAAAGCTTCAATCCAATTTTTAATATAACCATTTATACCACAATGGGAGAGTTTAAATAATAGGCGTTGATGAGCAACTGAATCAAATGCCTTAGAGAAATCTAGGTATATGACATCAGTCTGTGTCTTTTCGTCAAAAGACAGTGTCCAATCATTAAGGGATTCCAACAGTTGTGTAACGCAAGAGCAATGACTTTGAAAACCATGTTGGTCACAAGAAATGATATTATTATGAAGTAAATGTTCCGAAATTTGATCCAGCAGTATACGTTCTAGAAGCTTTACAACTTGAGAAGTCAATGTCACCGGACGATAATTGTTGCACAATTTCCTAGAACCTTTTTTATGTAATGGGTTTATGTTACCATCTCTCCAGTCTTGAGGCACCACACCTGTATAAACTGATCTATTGAATATCAGACTTAAAGGGACTGAAACTGATGGGACTCTCTTTAAAACATTAACATGTACATTGTCTGGTCCGCAGGCTTTATGGAACTTTAACAGTTGTATCTTCTTCAAAACCATGCCAGAAGAGATATGTCGGAATTTAATGTTTTCTGCAACACATGGGTCATTGATAGGTAAACTGCTCAATAGAGGATCCTCTTTTGTTTGAACAGACGCAAAAAATGAGTTTAATAGATTGGCCTTGTCTCTGTCACCTTTGACTTCATTTTTATCTTCATCAAGCTACTTATCTATAGAAGACGATGTTCTCTGAAAGCTTCTAGCATAGTTGAAAAATAATTTTGGATTGTCTTTCAGGTTATCAACAAGTGTATCTTCATAGTCCGCTTTCGCTGTATACAGAACATTTTTATAATCATTTCTAGCAGCATCAACTAAGTATTTGTCTGCAAATAAACCACTTTTCTTACGAGATATCTCTGCTTTCCGACATTTTTGTTTCGCTTTCTTTACAGATTTATATCTAGTCCATGCTGGTTTGTTAGGAATGCCTGGTTTGATCTATTTGCTGGGTACAAATTTGTAAACTAAGTCACAGTAGATATCTTTGAAAGTGTTCCACATCTCATGAACAGTTCTCCCAGCAAAAAGGGATTCCCAGTTGATAGAGGATAGTTGTTTATCAATTTCCAAATAGTCTCCCTTGGAATACAAGAATACTTTTCTAGGCTCATTTTCAACTCTAGAATATTTGCATGAAAATAAAATGTCAATAGAATTATGGTCACTACTGGAAAAAGGCGAACACGCTGATACTTCCTCAAATAAATCTGTATTGTCTGTTAAGACCAAATCAAGAATATTGTTTCCACGTGTGGGAAAATCCACTATTTGGAATAATGCATTGTCTTGTATAGTATTCAGCAATAACTTGTCTTGGGAGCTCTTTCCCTCACAGGTAAACCAATCAATTTCTGGTAAATTAAAATCACCAAGATACACAACATTACTGTAGTTATGATCATTCATATTGGAACATATATTAGTCAAGCAATGCTCCCCACCTCTATCTGGCCTATAAATACATGAAATATAAAAAGGATCCATACCATTTGGCTCGATTTTGCACATAACCATTTCACTATTGGCTTGCTTGACAGAAACTAATTCTGGGTTTAGTTCATTTTTTACAATGATTAATACTCCACCACGAGCTTCATTAACATAGGTGCCATCTGGATAAAATTGCAACTGCCTATCTTGACGGAAAACTGTATAACTATCAGGTAAGTATTCATGATCAAAAACATTAACATCGAACCAGGTTTCAGTAACTGCAACAATGTCATACTCACAGGAAGAAATTAACTCAATAAACTCAATGAACTTGGAACGTAGCCCCTGGGCATTAAAAAACTTTAACTTGATATTCCTGCAAGCATTTTGATTACATGGGTATTTTACATCCTGTGAGGAGGACCCTCCTGGGTAGGAGGACCTCTCACTATTCTGAAATTTGGCCCCATCTTCCATCTCCCGTTTGGGTCATCCTGACGTTTGGCCTTCAGTAAGCTTCTAGCTGCCATTTCTTTTTCCCGTTGAAGAATAGTATAATCGGGGGAAATAAAAACTGCATAGGATTTAAAATTTGGATTGTTCCTTAATTTCTTAATGTTTGGTGCTGTCTTCAAGATTTCCTTTTTAACTTCCTGATTAGAAAGAACAACCCTGAGTGTTCGCATCTGTTTGAATGTCTGTGAACTCCCATCCTGTAATTGTGATCAGGATTTAGCATTTGATCTCCCTCAACATCAGCACCATGTGTGTTGTTCTGTTTTTTGCCAAGTCTATGTAGGGATTTAACACTATCCTCAGGAATGTTTAAGAAGTTAAAGATTTGATTCACCACTTCTCTATCTAGTGTATCACCTTCAGGAATGCCTCGTATAATAATGTTATTCTTTCTCCTTTCTATCTCAGACTGTTCAGTGTTCATTAATTCCATTTTTTAGACAGTTTTGAAATATCCTGTGCTATCTTACTATTTGCTTGTTTGAGGTCTGCATCTAGTTCATTTGTTTTACCCTTATCAGCCTTTGTTTCTAACACATTCTCCAATTTCTCAATTCTACTAGAAAAGGTAGCCATAAATGTCTTGCATCTCTCCTCAACTTCTTTGTCAGTTCTTACTGCAACCAGAGCGTCCTTTTCACACTCTTCACAATACCAATGGCATCCTAACTGAGGCTTAGACAATGTCTGATAATCCTGCTCATCCAATTCTGGTAAACAAGGCAAACAAGGCAAACAAAATTTCATGTAGCATCTGTTACATTCAAGTAGTTTGTCAGCATCCTGAACATACATCTTTGAACATAAATGACAAATCCAAACCTCTCCATTTTGATCCTGATTGGCAGCTGGAGTTCCACATTTTTTACCTTTGCCCTTTGGTGTTGCAGACTTCTTCATAGGCTGCAGCACTGACTGAGATTGTTCCTGTAGACCAGAATGCGAGTCCTGACTGACAGAAAGCCTGCTTCTACCCCTCCCTTGCTTTTGAGTAGCCATGCGATCTTTGCCGCGGTTTCCCGCCATGACGAAAAAAGCTATTAGCACATTGATATGATAGAATAAATCACAAAACCACTGTTTTCTTATAGTTAAACTGATAATCCACAGATTAGCACAGTTTAGTAACTTATAAACACTATTAAAACCACAAATTTTATTTTAAAAAAATGCATTTTGAGCCAGCGCTTAAATTTTCGCGACCGATCGTTTCGGAATCCTCGGACTTTTGTCATGGATCAGTCTAAGATTTTGCTGTCTGGTAATGGGTTCAAGCAGGGAAATGAAATTATATTTTCGGCCAATATTTTGTAGAAAATTATTATCAATCCATTACCAAACCACTTTCTACGGTTCAAATTTAATGAAGCTGCTGACAATAATTCCAAGTTGATACTACAAATGAAACATATCTTTCTTTGTAGAAAAAACTGTTTTTACTGTGTAGAAAACAATATGGAAAATTCAGATTTTGCTTGTAAGAAGAATTTACGTCACGTCACACACACACACACACGCGCGCACACATACATACATACTTTCCAAGTAATATGACCCTTGTCATGCCGAATAAAGTTCTTTTTCAAAATGGTATTAAAATCAAGGGGCTGATGGCACTGGTTGTCAGAGTCAACATTTATTGAAATTGATCTTACAGACAAGTCTGACCTCAAAAGGATAATCAGGTGGTGTAGACTAAGATCAGACTGCAGATATGTGCAGGCTGATCTTTGTCTATGCCTCCTGCCAAAGCAGGAATATTACGGGTTCAGCATGACATGGGTTAATATATAAACATTATAATTATGTGAACTAAAACGTATCCTAGGTGACTGACCGTGTCTAACACTAAATTATCTTAGTATTACTTAATAATGTCATTGAACGTTATATGATAAGTTTTATTGTTGCCATGACAGTTTTCCTATTGGTTATTGAACTCAGTACCTTCACCTTAACACAACATATTGTGTTTGTTTGTTTGTTTGTTTGTTTTTGTATTTTTTGTAGAATAGAAAGATGAAAAGCTTAGCTTCATTAAAAACATTTTTGATGCCAATCCTGAGATTCGTTCACTAAACTACATCTATGCTATACGGTCGTAATAAAATATTCTATCGAGGTCGTTAATTCATTTCAAGACGACAAAGATTTTAGACAAGTCCCAAATTGAAATTACTTGCAGACGATAATTCTAAGTTAATGGAATTTACACAATCTCCTCTTTTAGGGTAGAAAATATTGCAGATACTGAAGATATAGCTTCTGACAAGCAATATTTTCATTTCCCACTATGTTTTCAAAATATTACTCCTTGAGCGTCGTAAAAAACGTGATTGTGTTGAAATTAGTTAAGCTCTATAAAACGAAATGTTCGAACCTATAGGTGATTTCAGACTGATCTATAAATGTATATACTGCCGGCAAAAAATGGCTATTATCATAAACAATCTTTTAAAAGTAGGTTGTTTTCACTACCTACCCAGAATATTTTCTTCTTATCAAGGAGTTGATAACCAAAGATTTTATGTTTAAGGAATATTATGTTATAGTCGATATACTAAATTTTGTATTGGATTCGAGCCGCGTAGGAAAATTGATATTCATATTTCTCGAGACTGAAGTTCGTGTTTGTTGTTGTTGTTTTGTTGTTATTTTTTATTCGCAGCGATAACTTTTTTAAGTGTAACAATGTTATTATCGGTGTTAAATCATGTAAACCCAATACCAGATGGCAAAATTTTAGACAGTTCCGAATTGAAAGGATTTGCAGACAACAATTCAAAGTTTATGCACTTATAGACTTTTTCAACTTTCTGGGTAGAAAACATTGTGGAAGATGAAGAAATTGCTTGTAACAAGCAAAATTACTTCATTTTCCAAAAAGTTTTCCCAAGCTTTCGTCTTAAAGAAGCGTCAGAATTGATATTGTGTGGGAATGGGTTAACGTAAAGATGACGCCATCTAACTACATATATCCGCATCAGTTCGGTACAATGCTGATATGTGCGATACGCGATTTTATCTACGTGCAATGATTTTTTTATTAAGAAAATCAGTAGTAATTATATATAATAAAATGATATTTGAATATACAGCAGTGAATGTAATGTGAGTAATTCTATGACAATGCAAGTGAATTTCTGACAATAAAATCAGAATATAGCGAAACACTTAGGTGTCTGTTTTCTTAAAATATCCCATTATCTCAGCAGACAGACACGATTCTTTACTCCCAACAATTTCTTAGTTTATGGGGTGTTTTCCTTATAAGGCCTTCCATATTAAAAACGACAAGAATAACATTCTCATTCCAGGATTAGAAAAAATCAATAGATGGATGACCCAGACAGTTTATGTCTTGTTTACTTTGAGAAGAAAAAAATATAAGATTGTTAAATGTATTTCATCCTTTAACAGACTACAAAGCTTTAGCCTGGTCCAAATCCGAAGATGTTGCAGACGACAATTATTAGTTGATGAAATTTTGATAGATAATTCTTAGATGATAAAATTTAAACAGATAAATCTTAATTGCTAACATTTAAACAGAAGATTATCTATTGATAAATTTTTGATAGATAATTCTTAGATGATAAAATTCTAACGTAATTGAATTGGAATGGGTTAAGACAGAGGTGTCTTACGCCTTGAATAAAGCTGTAGTTACTATTTTTCTCTATGTAAGCGATCCAATACTGGTAGTCCATACCTGGCTCCATTTCTAGATATTCATGTTGGCAGATCTTTTTTATTTGTTCTACGCGCGTTATGTCAGCGCCCATTTGTCCACTTTGTCCTCGACTGTGATTCAATCTTCCCATTTTATGAGAGCCTCGTAAAACCTGCAGTTATAAGTTCTTTTCAGTCTATTATCGTTATATCTTGGCGAATTATCACCTAAGAATCAATCGACTATCAAAGCATTCATATGGACCAGAAGTGAATTTTAAACTACGACAGTGGCCGACATTTACGTGAAGCCTTTTTGTTGGTTTGGCGACTTAAACGTGATAACTACAGCTTCATAACCAAAGCTTATTCAAGCTATGGCTACGACGTTTAGGTTGCCAACTAACCATTTTAGTAAATGGCTAACAATTTGGAAAAAAAGAACGACGTTTAATATCGATGCTGAACTTCCTATGGGAGCTCAGTTTGTGTGGCCAGCGATCGGTGAATTTCACTGACAGACTAATGAATTAATAAACTGATAAACCAACTGCTTTGGCTTTACGTTCATTCAAAGTTGACAATAAATCCTTCAAAAGCAAGTGCGAAATCACATATTCTTACGGTGTTTGTCTCTAAATACCTTATCTTGTCATCCATGTGTAAGATGATTTTTATTCGTTTAACCCTTGTCATGCTGATCTCGAAATATTCCTGTTTTTGCAGGAGGTATAGATAAGATCAGCCTGCACATATGTGTAGTCCGATCTTAGTCTACACTACCTGCTTGTATCTTAAAGCCAGAGTTGTTTACAACATAAAATTTAAAACAAATATCGACATGAAATTAGTACTTCCATTCTTTTTCAGCCCTTTGATTTGAATGCAATTCTGAAGAGAATCTATATTCAGTATGGCAAGGGTTAAAATTGATACATACCTAATGCAGTGAAGAACGAGTCTAGATTTAACGCGTGGTTATGCTAATCGTGAAAATATAGCCCAACTATTTATACCTGCTTACAGCTGTTGTCCTTCCTGCAAGACACAAGAGGCATCCATACAGTCATCATATCTGGATATAAACAACCATTGTTGTACCAATATCTGGTAGAATACAGTAAAACCTGTTTTAACAGTCACCTGTAGCAGAGTGTCACTTGTCTAAGAAGGCCACTTTGAGAAACAAGTGACTTTGGTCAAACGGCAAAAGCTAAGCTAGTTTGGCTAATTTGAAACCTCTGCAGTTGTTGATGTTGTTGTTTAATCCGAGTTACTGTAGTAAAATGATTCGTGTAAATTGCATATATCAATAATCTAATTCTAAATTTTGAGCGTGCATCTATTTAGTCTGCTTTCGCACAAAATAGTTCCACAAAAAACGTATTGTATTTGAAAAGTAATTGCTTTTTCACTCCATGTCATTAAATTACAAGAATTGAGGTGAATAGTTTTTGTTTACATGGGGGTATGAAACAAAGCCCAATCACATACATGCATGAATTCGCTTCCTTTTTCAAATTGTGTGATTAGTTTTTTCGTTTCATTACTTCATAAAAACCAAATATAGTCTCTTCATTTCTTAAATGGCGAATGATAGGTTATAACGGTTTCTCGAGATTCACATCTATAAAAAAAATATTTGCTTTGTTCTGCTGTATACCGTTAAATTATAGAAAAAGATGATTAGAATAGTATTGTTTTTCTAGAGGTATAAAGCTAAAATTTATTTGTTTGAATTGGGTTTAACGTTGATGGTAATTTTTTAGTCATATCGCGGAGGTTGGAGCACCTAACAATGGATTCCTTGTATTTCTCGCACCAGTGCCACCATTACATCCTTTCCTAGCCTCCAGCTGCTATTCCACTTAGGTGTTACGATTATCCACCCATTGGCGGCGAGAGACAAATGTAGGAAAGGATATGAGCCGCCGACGGGGATCTAACCCATGACTGAAGATTGGGAGTCTGAAGCGCTACCAACTGTGCTATGACGGCGACCTTGAACCTTAAAACTTAATTTAACTAATTCAACCCTTGTCATGCTGAAACCGTAATATTCCGGGTTTTAACAGGAGGTGTAGACCAATATCAGCCTGCACATAAGCGCAGTCTGATCCTGATCTACACGTCCTGCTTGTACTTTTCCTACCAGAGTTTTTTATGAAATTGATTTCTAAAAGAAATGTTGATTTTTAACAACAAGTTCTATCAGTGCTTTCTGTCTTTTGATTTTATAGCAATTCAGTAAGGTAATTTATACAGCATGACAAGGGTTAAGAATCCGCTTCCCGTATTTATACAATGCGATATAGTTTTTATGTTCATGCCTAAAGGAAAATAAAAAAATATATTCTCTTCATTTCTTAACTAAAACTTATAGAGTAGCTTATTGGTAGTTATCACAAAAGAATGTTATTGCACCCAGAAGATAGAGACTTGTGCTTTATGGTTTAGGCTACAGTCGTTGGGGAAACTTAATCATCGTAAATGCAGATTTATTTAAGAAGCAGTTTGCCCGCTCACGTTTTAATAAGTCAACAGGCAAATTATTACCCATAATCCTGGTGCCACAAATGTTCACCACCAACCTTCGCGTCTTTGAACATGAACATAGAACACCAATGGTATACCTCATACCCAAGTAGCTTAAATACAAGATGAAACATAAAATAAGACATTGGCCATGAGATAATGATTGTATAAAAAATAATAGAGGACTTTGCAAAAGAAAAAAGAAAAAAAAACAAGAACGATAACAAACTATAAGAGATTCTTTTTTCGGTTGTTTCCCTTTAACTTTATCGAAATTGTTATTCATCAATTGTTATTTACGAAACTCTTACTTTTTTCATAATTTATGAGTGAAAACACACATGGTGTGGCAAATTAAACACATGTCTCCTAAATGAATACATGTAAATTAAGTTTAATGGTAAGGTTTGGTTAAAAAAAAAAGCTAAAGCGGGATAGACCTTTTTGAAAATCAATGCCTATTTGAATATGTCCCTGCAATCAGGTCAAAAGTTGGTTACTCAATCATGTTATTACCACAATATAAGCTGTCACTATTGGTGTATCTTTATAAGAAACGTTGCCATCAAGAATTTCTAGAATTTCTAGTAACGTTCTTGATCTTATAAGGCATTAGTGGTAGTAAATACTTTGCTTTTTTGTTGTTGTCGTCACGGGAAATATGATACTCATTCCCAAATTATTGGCAAATTTAGTACATGATACCCGGTACCTAGTGGTGTACCGATAATCGGCAAGTATCTTTCTGTCGAAAAAGATTCGTTATTATGAACAGCTCAAATAAATCTTATCTTAACCCTTGTCATGCTGAGCCCGGAATATTCCTGCTTTAGCAGTAGATATAGACTAAGATCAGCCTGCAAATGTGTGCAGTCTTATCTTACTCTTTTTCAGTCAGAGTTGTTTATTAAATCATTTACCTAAACAAATATTGACCCACAATAAAGGACCTTTCAGTGCTTTAAGCTCTTTGACTTTAATGCAGATCTTATTACATATGAGCCTATGCGTGACATTTCCAACCATTTAATATGTGCGTGACTCGCACATATTGAGCACCCTTGACAGCCATTCGGGGCAATTAGAACGTTCGCTATTTGTTTAAAGAAGCTTTGGGTCAATATCTATCTACAGAGCGCAAAGTGAAGACTCTGATCAGACTGTGCGGATGCACAGGCTGATCTGAGTCTTTACTTGGTGCACATGTGTAATGGTTGGAAATGTCACGCATGCGCTCATATAATATTTTGAATAACAAGAGTAAACCGGTATATAGATAGAAAATATTATCAAAATTACATGTCGCTCATGTGCTTTTTATAGTGGTAAAATAGGACAAATGGCTTACTTTAACATCTAACTTAAACACAAATGTATCATTTGATAAGGGTTATTTCTAATAGAGTATTCCCTAGACTAGACTACTTTTACTTAAACTTAAGGGAAGTAATCAAGAAAAATCGTTCAGCGGTAAATTTCTCCCTTTGACCATTAACTTAAAAAGGTTAGATATTACTACACTTCAAAATCAATTAAGAGAACGGCAAGTATCTATACGTTTGTATTAACAAGTTCAAGAAATATAAATTGTAATGATAACATGATAATAGTTTCACAGTCAAGTTATGCCGCCGTCATAGCGCAGTTGGTAGCGCGTCCGTCTGTCAACCTAAAGGTCCCGGGTTCGATCCCCGACGGCGGCACTAATCCTTTCCGACTATTTGTCTCCCATCAATGGGTCGATATTCGTAGGCTTGTGTGGGATAGCAGCTGGAGGCTAGGAAAAGATGTGATGGCGGTACTGGTGTGAGAAATACCAGTAATCCATTGTTCGGTGCTCCAGCCGCCGCGATATACCTGAAAGATTTTTGAAAGCGGCCTAAACCCAATTCAAACAAACAAACGAAGTCACACTCAAGTTAAACAGGTATTACATTAAAAGAATTTAAAAATAAGTAAATTAATTCTATTGTATGCAGTCCCTTGTTACCATAGAGCAAAAGGGAGTAACTAAAGATTACTTCGTTGGGTGTTATAATATTTTGAACCTGGTACAAATGTGTGAGTTTCCGAACTCACTACAGACACCCTGTTTAACTACAAAATGTAACTGAAATTGACTCTTCGCGACAAAAGAAACAAAAGGATGTAAATTGGAGTCTTCATCCGTCTCATTCATTTACCCATGATTCTTCTCGTAATTATTTAATACAGTATAATAAGGAATAAAATGCACCTTTTCACATGATGTAACAACTTTCTCGGACCGCGCAAGTATCCCACTGACGTCAGATCCTGGATACATACATAGTGTTTTTTGGATTCTTCGTCCGTCTGCTGCGACCGTCTGTAAATCAAAGTACTGAAAGTTCTGTAAGCTAACAAAGCATAGTTTTGTTGAGAAATCTTCTTTGCTAAAGGTTATCATGATAGAGAATCTTTCCCTCGTTGGGTAGTAAAACATTGTGGACAATGAAGAAATTGCTTGTAACAAACATTTTTTTCATAGTCCACAGTGTTTTCAAAAGCTTTTTTCTTGAGATGCTTAAAAAGCGAAAACGATTTGGAATGAGCAAAACAGTATGCATTTGAAAGATTTCTCTACAATTTGAATAGAGTTTGCAATTTTCCTTACATACATAGGAGCTACTTTTTATGGCGTAGGCAATCAATGGATTTAGTGATTAAGCCTCAAGTGGCAGTTTGCACTCGTTGAACTTTGAGAAGACCTCATAATTTTGTCTGTTAACTTAAACTATCAAATCTGACGCTTTGCTAGCTAAAAAATATTATTCTGTGGGCAACAGTTTACCAATCGTTGGCCCCGCCCAATTACTCCTCTGGCCTCTACTACTGAACTCCGAAAGAAAGTTCCACTTTGATTTTAAATAACATTATTTTACAAAAGTTATGGCCGGTAGCATTTAACAAAAATTAGAATGGTTGGTTGGCAATATAAACGTCGTAGCAAGCTGTACCTACGACTCTTACGTTGCACAACCAGCTAAAATGCTCCACATAAATGTCGACAAAATCGGATTTAAAACTACACTCCCGGTCTAAATAAATGATTTCATTGGTCTACTCTTACGTCGCAAAACCAGCTAAAATGCTTCTCATAAATGTCGACAAAATCGGATTTAAAACTACACTCCCGGTCTAAATAAATGATTTCATTGGTCTACTCTTACGTCGCAAAACCAGCTAAAATGCTTCTCATAAATGTCGACAATATCGGATTTAAAACTACACTCCCGGTCTAAATAAATGATTTCATTGGTCTACTCTTACGTCGCAAAACCAGCTAAAATGCTTCTCATAAATGTCGACAATATCGGATTTAAAACTACACTCCCGGTCTAAATAAATGATTTCATTGGTCTACTCTTACGTCGCAAAACCAGCTAAAATGCTTCTCATAAATGTCGACAATATCGGATTTAAAACTACACTCCCGGTCTAAATAAATGATTTCATTGGTCTACTGTTTTTTGACTAAGAGCCGCGACTGGTTAATTCTAACTCAAATTTCAAAATGTTCGTAAAGCGCATACACTAATCAACTTGGACTGTCAAAAAGTACATTCAAATTTCACTTAGACGCATAACATGCATATCATCTGCCAATTGGTCTGAGCCAAATGACGCGTGTCAGTATGACTTATGTAAAATGTCGAAAAAATGTAGGTCTAGCTGTGGTTCGAACTCACGGCCCCAGGACTGAGGGCACATTGCGTTACCGACTGAGTTTATCGGAGTTTGCAGTGTTTTCAGAGTATACACTGATAATCTAAATAATCTTTGAGACAATCTTTAGTAACTATAGCAAAGACTCTAGTCAGACTGCGTGGTTCCACGAACTGATCCGAGTCCTTACATCGATTACGTTTATACTTTTTTGGGAATGTCGCCCGCAGTCTCATATCGTTGGTGTTTTTCTAAAACCTCGTAACTACTGCTTGAATCAAACTGTAGTTACGAGGTTTTAGAATAACATCGACGATAGTTTGCAAAATTTTTGCTTGACTGTGATAAAAGACCAGAATCGAGACTCTTTTCTTTTGATAGATCTAGAATTGTCATCCTATCTTACCATAGTTCGTTTCTCAGTTTACTTTATCTGACTGATCTCTGCTAGACGGATCCCTGATATTAGATATTTGTTTTACCGAGGTCCAATGAGATTCCTTTCACTTAACAGGTCATTCTTAACCCCCCCCCTCCCTCCGCTTACACACACTTTTTGAATCCAAAGATTTAACTTGACCCAACCCACGCCTTACCATGTATGAATGTTTTAAAATTCCTTCCGGCTCTTCCAAAACTTTCCATAGTTGGTTTATCTCTTCTTTGTCCAGAAAATTTCTGTAAATGCAAGTTAAAGATGATTATTTGTGTATTTACTCTAGTTTGTTAAGCAGACGTATAACTTCTACAACTTTTAAAAATTGATCTAAAAAGTTGGTAACAATATGCCTTTATTTCATCTCCTTGGTTCTTTAAATATGCCTATTGTATATCAAGAACAAGCAATGCTAGACCGAAAAGAGGCAAAATGAAACCAAAGGGGTTTCATTTGTAAGAGGGGTTGTTAAAAAGTCAATGGCCTGGGGCAGAAACAGACCCCTTATGAATATACCAAGCGAGGTATTTGTCGATAAAGTAGTACGCTTGTATAATCACTTTGCAGTGAAAGTAAGATTTTTTTTCTATAATAATGTTAATCTGTTGTTTGACGGAATTTGATTCTCAACCCTACCCACTTTTAATATATTTTCTAAACAAATAGACAATCTTGGTCATCGTGCTGATATTCAAAACCCTGGCCTCAAAGGCTTATCGTCTAAGGATGAATAGGAGATACAACTTCTTGTATTTGCTCTGAGCTGCGGAGGAGAATTTTGATATTTCACGAGACCGAAGGTCGATTGGAATTTCAAATTTTCCTCCGCAGCAAGAAGCAAGTGCAAGATGTTGTATCGATTTCGTAACATAATATTCCATTTATCATTTACCTATTTCTTATCAAATCAGTTCTATGAAATAATAGAATAAATCTAAAGAATATTAGTTTTTCCCCTTTCTTTTACCATTCTGGTTACGTTTATAGGTAGTATGACGTCATGTTAGAACACCTTATAAGGAACCGTATTTGACACTGTTAAATACGATTTTTTTTACTTGTCCAATTTTGCCTGTGCGGAATGCACATATTTTATTATAGAAGTATCTATAGGTATATGATAAACCGAAATCCAAAGGACCTTTGCGCCTGATTTTGGCGGATCGCTGGTCATGCCCACTGATCCCCAACACGGCAGTTTGACTGAGATATAAAACGATTTAGTTTGCAAAATATATGGTCAGGAACTGAAAACTGAAGGTAAATCTTTTGATGGCATCTAAGAACCTCGTTACTGCGTTTACGTTACCTAACCAACCAAAATGCTTGACATAAATGTCGGGGCTTAACATTAACTTCTGAAATAATTGAATGATTTAATTGGTCAGTGGATGATTTGACTGTCAGCGGTATCCGTCAATAAGGTTTTCTGCCTTACCTACTTTATTAAGAATAGTGTACCCTCAAAAAGTAGTATAGAAAGAAGTTAAATCGACCCATATATTCAATCATGAAAAAACTTGCGCCATCGACGTTTCGCAATCTCCTCCGGTGAAAATCAGTATCTATTGTAAATTTACTCCTTAATAATTTCATCTAAGTATCGTATTTTAAAATTAAAGGGTCGTTGTTTTTTTTTTTGTTGTTTTTTTGTATGTTTTTTTTTTCTTTCTGTTGTTGTTGTTGTTAGGGGGGGTATGGTTTGTTTTGTTTTGTTTTTTGTTTTATTTTTGTTGTTTTTGTTATTATTGTTGTTGTTTTTCATACTTCCTTGAACAAAATTTGAGCACGTAACTACTTTGTATGCTAGCGCACGAAGTAGATCCGTATTTTTCCTCGAAACTAGCAAAACATTTGATTCATCTTGCTTGATGGCATTTAATTATAAGAAATATGGAGAAAAGTTTTTGTTTTCCTTGAAGTAGGAACCTAAAAACTTTATCACACTTATGTATTAATCCGCTTCATACATCAATTTGATTAAGTTTTTTGGGTTCATACCTTGAAGTAAATGAAAACTTTTCGCTTCATTTCTTGATTAAAATTATGCCAACTTTAAAGTTTACAAAAACTGAAATAAATTACTTAGCAACAAAGTATCCGTTGTCTTCGAAACATCTTTTCATTTGTGATGTTACTTTACCGTGCCATTCGAATTCTGTGGAGAGAAAAGTGACTGTCAGGCCAATAGGGAACTACTGAACATGCGCGCGATTGACGGATCTTTAGCTCCGCCCACTGCCTCCGACAGAAAGTTTCACTTCGATATTTGTTGTTCCGTTATTTGAAGAATTTGTGGTCAATCACATGTAAAAAGTGAAATCGTTTGTTGGCGACCTAAATCACATTTAAAAGGTGAAATCATTTGTTGGCGACCTAAGCGTCGTAAGATCTATCCGCCCAATAAAAAGCAAATCAACGCCATGATCCAGACAAAAAAGTAAGAAAAAATCAAGGAAAAATAATTTTAAACATATGCAATTCGGATATTCAGTTTTTATTAACAACAGTTTTCCTCGTGAAAACTTGAAATTATAATTTGATAGCTGCGATATGCTCAGGAAAAAGATAGGGGAGGGACGGAGAGACTGACGGAAGGACGAATGGAAATGCTTATTTACTATATACCTTTTCTCTTTACTGTCTAACATGCAGTTACAGACGTCATTTCAAAGCACGCAAAAATTGGAAAATAAGTTTCAAATAGGGTAGAAAACATTCTAACAAGTAATTTCTCATTTTCCGACAATGTTTTCTATGACTATATTAATGGAGGGTGTCAAAAATCATCTTTGTGTGGTAATGGGTTAACCTTCTCCTGTTCAATCGCTGGTTTTTACGTCCCTGTGATTTTATACTTAAGAAAACATTGTAGAAAAATAAGAAATTGCTTGTAATAAGCAATTTCTTCTATTTCTACAATATTTTCAATCCTACTGAATGGTTATTGTTCAAATTAAAGCCACTTTTAATTTCTGGGTGCAAAACCTTTGAATTTGGGCAGGTCTAAAATTCTGGGAAACAAGAAAGGATTAAAATGTGACGTTTCGAGTGATAAAAGACCTCCTGGGTGGTTCGAAAAGCATCGACCATTATAAGACTACGTGGACTACGCAGGCTAACCAGAGTCGACATTTTCATTGCATGTCATAGGCACTTGGATTCGGAAATTTAAAAGCATCCCTCTCTGTGATAAATATTAACAAGGTAGTGCAGCTGCCATTTTTTAAGGGAACGGGTGTTTTGAGAAGCATCAATGGTTCCGTCATGGGCGATGTTTGACTCGCTGTAATAAGGAACCAGAAATGTTTGTCAAAACACCCGTTCCCTTAAAAAATGGCAGCTGCACTATACCTTGTTAATAATTATCATAGGGAGAGATATTTTAATAAGTTGTTATAAATTCCTGAATCCAAGTGCCTATATTGAAACTAAGTATCCCCGATTGTAGAATGACCCTTCTACCTAACCATGCATGTATATTTTAAATAACATTCTCAAATGACCTGTGCTTGATCAGATCTCCTTTTCAGACATTTGTTTTACAGAAAAACATCGGAGGTCCCTTTCGTAATATGGATCTCAAATATGATCTATCACGCTAAAAAGAGCCAGGTCGATACTCCTTTGTGATTTCTTTAGTAGAATATTTCGGATCCGACTGAGGTAAATGAAGACTGGGCTTCTCGAATGCCTCCTTGATTTTGTCATGGTTTGTTGGTGCCGATGTTCTTGTTACTGTTTTCAACCTTTGAACCATGATCTGATTTAACTTTTGCCCTACTTCAACCCGGAATATTTCCGTTTGGCAAAAATCCAGTTCAGGCAAGAACCATTGACTAAGCTCTTTGTATACTCCATCTGCTATTCCCTTTCTAGCTAGAGTTGTTTACTATGATATAGATTTTGAAAACGAACATTAACCAGAATTAGTGCTTTCAGCCCATTGATTTTAAGCAATTCTGTAAAGGCTATTTTAGTATGACAGGGGTTTTGATAAAAAGAAGATAGTGTAACAATAAATTCAAACCTGTCTCCATTTCGATCTAACTTATTTTATCCTATCTACGTGACTATGTTCGTGTATGCGCACAATTACCCCTTTATTTTAACACTTTCCTTCCTAGTCGAATAAGCTATCTATTCATTTACGTCTATGGAAAATCGTTTCAATGTATGATAAGTGATTGGGACTTGACGTTTCACACCCGAATTCCTTTTTGGAAGACTTTTCTGTTGCAATCAAGTTCGGGATCAACATTAATGGTCATGGTCATTTAAGCTGAAGCTGAAAGTTAACTTTGAACTCAGACATTGGGCGCCATTTGAGTAAAGCATTTTTGGTATTAAAACCGAAGTAGAACTTCTTTTCGGGGTCAATTGGGGGGGGGGGGGGGGTCAACGGAGTCAGCTAGCGATGGTCAGTTATATGTACAACCAAACTGAAAACTTGAATCGCGCCAATACCTTTTACTAGGAAGTTTAAACTATCTATCGTTTATTTGATCACTAATGCAAACAAGAGTTTCTTGATATCAATATGCAAAAGGGTGTATAAGTGTAGTTCTCTGGAAAAGATTTTGTTTTTAAGCTCGTGCTTGTTTACATTTTGAGATCGAGACGAGCACAAAGATTCTTCACCGGAAATGATCGCTAATCTTTGGTATTTGCTGTTACAAGTACAGGTGCTGATGACTAAACTTTACGGACGATTTCGTTAATCTCTGTGACAGAGCGAGTTGATTGAATGACTAGCGAAAGTTAAAACGTCATCACTAACGTCATAGTTTTATGTGGACAACCCTCGTATTGTGGTAGGTAATACTTTAGAATGATTCTTTCATGCGTTGTAGACTTACCGCGTAGAATTATTTTGATCTTATAACATCAATTGTCAATTTATGTAGAATTTTGGCCTCGAGTATGTTTTTCTCATTAATTTTGTTGAATGTTTTGTGGGAAGATATGGTTTTAAGCGTTTCCATTTCCTACATTTTATTGACAAAACTTCATTTGAATTGCAGTATATAGTAAACAAATTCAACAAAGCGATAAAGATAACAAGAGGGCCTTGACCCTGATGCACCAACCCGGGACAAAGGGGTCTGTTTCTGTCAACAGTAGGCCTATAACTTAATGTTATGTTGAGGATTAAGATACGGGTCATCCTTGACAATTTTATACATTCCCTTCACCATGGTTCTGTTCCCGTTTCAATGTTCAAAGAATTCCATAAACAGATTCTGAAATAAAGTTCAGGCTTTTTGAATCCATACCATGAAGAGAAGATCTTTTCCTGCCTGGAGGACCTGAGTGTAATGATATATTTTTTTTAAAGGAGGTTCATTGCACTGATATTTCATGCATACTATCACTTTAGACCTTTTGGGCCAGGAGGAGACAATTTCGAAAGATTTTCTTTTCTTTTAATCGTTGCTAGGACAACCATAGCTTTCAAAGAGTTCCAAATAATTTGGTTATATCTATTTTGAAAGAGGCCCATCTTAAGAACAGTTGTGTCAAATTTGAGTTGAAATTGGGCATATAGTTGGGAGATGGCGATAAGAAAAGTCTTTATTTCACTTTACTCAGGACCCGAGGGAAAATGTTTTAGAAACTATGAAAGGTCGATGTATTGATGTTTCATGCAAAATGAAGCTGTACGCCTTCTTTACTACAAGTAGATATGTAAATTAAATAATAAAAACTTTCTTTTCCATGGCAATCTGAATTTTGAACGGATTTGACCAGCTTTGCAAGATGACCAGCTTAGGAACATTACTGCAAATTTCAGTTTAAATTGGCCCAGTTAGGAGGAGATGGTGTGCAGTAATTGACGGACGAAGTACTGACGACGGACAGACAAAAGCTCATGTGAACTATACAACAACAAAACAAAAGGCACATAATGGACCTAAATAGCTCACCTGAGTTATCTTCTTATTAAAGTACTTTTTTTGTATTTAAAAAGACGCAACTTGAGCCAAATAAATAAATCAAATATAAGATTTGGGCATAGTACAAAAACATCAAGTAATAATACATACCTAGTGTGAATACCATCGTCTGAACCAAAAATCCCATATTTTGGAGCACTCTAAGAAAATATGTTTGGAAAACATTGTGAGAAAAAGAGAACTACAAGGAATTTTTAACATTTTTTTCAACCCTAAGCCTGATTTATAATTGTATTTAAATCCAAATTGAATTGCCGTCTACTATTTCTTTCATTGTGGACCCAAATTGGTATCTGGTTATAGGTTAAGAGGATATGACAATAGAAGTACTCTTATTGAGCGGTTTCCAAATTCTGGACCTCTAAAGTAGGCTATTTTTACCAAGGGATATAATTTTAGCAACCTTGATAGAGAACCTTCTTGATATACTATATCCAAATATGAACGTACTTTATTTTATACAATGGGAGGAGAAGACATTTGAATATGGTCTAATTGGGTGTTTTTCATCACTTTGAATGCCTTGGGAGGGCCATTTTCTCCAGGGACACAACTTCAACAAACATGGTGGATAACTAAATGGATATGCTTTTTTTCCAAATACAAATGCTCTGGGCACTATAGTTATATTATAGAAGATATTTTTCAACTTACTCCAACTGAGCGATTTTCACTATTTCCTACCCAAGGGACAGGGATGTTTTATACCTTAGGGTGAACATTTCTAAATTTGAATGCCCTACGCTTTAAATTTAAGAAGGAGAAGACTTTTGAACTTCTCCAGGTCAGCGATTTCGAAACTATGGACTTTAGGAGTGCGACCATTTTTACCTTAAGGTATGATTTTTGAGAAATAAGCAGACAACCTTGTGGTTATACTATACGTGACTTATGAATGGGAGGGGAAGATATTTGAACATGTGTTGAGTGTTGTTCCCCCCCCCAAATTTTCGGATCCCTTGGACACATGGGATTTCGATGTGTTTATGCTATAAATGAAATATGATAGCCCTTGGGCTTATAGTTCCTGAAAAAAAACTTCCCGTTGCCATGGCAACTAGAGTTTAATATGGAAATAAATTCTTTTAACAACTTATGTGGAACTTTAGCCAGTAAATATTCCTCCTATGTTTCAGATTGCTCAGCTGACTTATTAAGGAGAAGATTTTTAAGGAACTGTGGGCGGACCAGACGGACGAACGACAGACAATGACCAATCACAATAGGTCACCTTGCAAATTTTGCTCAGGTGAGCTAAAACCCCCATCTTTTATCAAATGCATTTCTCAGGCTGATCAAGTCGCACATACGAGCACCACGAACTTTCATTCGGTCAGGTTTTTTACGCCATGTTGATCGTCAACTTTTTCACCTACTTGTACAATTCCCTTAGCCTGTCTTCCAGGCAACAGCCATAGAAAAGAAACTTTCCAATTAAAATATGAATATCAGTGAAACTGGGAGCGAGTCAACAATTTTTCTTCAAAAAGAAAACCTTTAAATGGGGTGGCTTACCTAAATGTTTGTGTTATCGACGTTACGTAGTACCTTTGATAAACTAATTACCCCCAGTTCAAAATTTGGGTTATAGCAAGGTCGTCTTACATTCTTGCTGTTCAAAACAATCTAGGTTTTTGAAAGTGAACTGCTCCGACTAGATAGAGCGCGATAGAGATTTTCAGAATAAGGACAGGCACCCAACAACCGATCTAAAATCTATCGGCCTTGTAACAAGGCCCACGGCCGTATGCGAGAAACGAGAAAACTAGTCCAAAGACTTTTTCTTCATTACGATTCTTTCCATAACAATTAAGGGATTGCCCGCCCCGCCCCAGTGACATCCGACATAGCAGTTCAACAAAAGAAACGAAGTTAGATTGAAAAATATAGGTTTGGGAAAAAAGTCCTTGGTTGAAGTCATAAATGGCATGAATAAAATGTATCTACGACGATTAAGCCGTTAAAAACAACAACAAGGCTCAGGGCTTCATTTTGGAGAAGAATATTTTTTTTAAAGATTTTCTCCTTTAATCCTAGGTATAGTGAAGATCAAGCCGTATTGAGCTAATTTCAAGAGGATGGCAATTCTTTGAAGTTCTTATGTACAGGCTCAATAGGTAATATCAAACTACAAATATTAAAGCCCTTGGCCTTATTGTTCGGAAAAGAAGATTTTTTTTAAAGATTTCCTTCTCTATTTCTATGTAAACTCGGGTATCACAGAGAAAAGGGCTAATTTTCAGAGTACGGTAATTCTATGAAGTATTTTAATACAGGGTCAATAAATAATGATTTATACCAAATTTCTGAGCTCTAGGCCTTATGGTTTAGGAAAAGGAGATTTTTTAAATATTTCCTTTTTTGTTTCTATGTAAACACGGGGATCACACAGAAAAGGGCTAATTTTAAAGTTACGGTAATTCTTTGAAGTATTTTCGTAGATGGTCATTAGATGATGATTTAAACAAAATATCAAAGCTCTAGGCCTTATGGTTTAGGAGCAGAAGATTTTCTAAAGATTTCCTTCTTTAATTCTATGTAGAATCAGGGATCGCAGAGAAAAGGGCTAATTTTCAAGATACAGTAATTCTTTGAACTATTTGGTAAATGGTCACTGGATGATGATTTATACCAAATATCATACTTCTTGGCCTAAAGGTTTAGGAGAAGAAGATTTTTACAGATTTCCTACTTTAATTCCATGTAAAATCAGGGATCGCACAAAAAGGGCTAATTTTCAAGATACAAAAAATCTTTTAAGCGATTTGGTAGAGTGTCAATAGATGATGATTTATTTAAAATATCAAAGCTCTAGGCCTTGGGGTTTGAGAGAAGAAGATTATTTAAGTTTTCCTTCTTTATTTCTATGTGAAATCAGGGATCGCACAGAAATGGGCTAATTTTTAAAATATGGTAATTCTTTGAAGTATGGTAGAGGGTCAATAGTTTATGATTTATACAAAATATCGAAGCTCTACGTCTTACGGCATGGGAGGAGAAGGTTTTTTAAAGTTTTTCACTCCGTTTCCATGGCAACCAAAGTTCATCATGGATTTCAATTCTTTGCAGTATTTTGAAAGAGCATCACCTAATGATCCATTCTTTGAAGTATTATGGTAGAGGGTCAATAGGTGATGATACATACCGAATATCAAAGCTCTATGCCTTATGGTTTGGGAGAAGAAGATTTTCAAAGAATTCCTTCTTTATTCCTTTGTAAAATCAGGAATCGCACAGAAAAAGGCTAATTTTCAGAATTCGGTTATTCTTTGAAGAATTTTGGTAGAGGGTCAATAGGTGATGATACATACCAAATATCAAAGCTCTAGGCCTTATGGTTTAGGAGAAGATTTTTTAAGATTTCCTTTGTAAAATCTGGGATCGCACAGATAAGGGTTAATTTTAAGAGTACAATAATTCTTTGAAGTATTTTGGTAAAGGGTCAATAGGTGATGATATGTACCAAATATCAACGCTCTAGGCCTTATGGTTTAGGAGGAGAAGATTTTTTAAGATTTCTTTTGTAAAATCTGGGATCGCACAGAAAAGGGTTAATTTTAAGAGTACAATAATTCTTTGGAGTATTTTGGTAGAGGGTCAATAGGTGATGATATGTACCAAATATCAAAGTTCTAGGCCTAATGGTTTAGGACGAGAAGATTTTTTAATAATTGTCTATGGACGGACAGAAGGACGACGGACAATTACCGATTACAATAGCTCACCTTGAGCACGTTGTGCTCAGATGAGCTAAAAATGAATGTCGACAGGGGACATAATCTGTACAAAAAGAGTGCCATAGTCACAATATACGCCGCCACTTTGCTGCTGTGTCACGAAAATAATTGTAGACACTAACTAAACACTACTAAAACTCTAATAAAACTAACATAGAACCAAATTCAAAACATTTGCAGACTACCTTTTTAAATTGTCAAGTTCAAACTGTTTGTTATGATTGATTGATTGAATGGGCCCAGAGACTGATTGTCAAGGGGCATAACTGAGGCAAAAATCAATGAACCATAAAATCCTTGATCCATGAACCCTACAATTTTGGTTAAGACATTGAACAAGTTTCATTTAAATCCAGCAAGAAAGTTAGGAGGAGTTGCGTTCACAGGGCTGCAATTTCATTAAGCCCCAGAAGTTTTAAAGGGGCATAACTGAGGCAAAAATCAATGAACCATAAAAGCCTAACTTCATGCACATCTACCAATTAAGTTTATAAAATCCACCAAGTTTCATTTAGATCCAGCCAGAAACTTATGAGGAGTTGCGTTCACAAGGCTGCAATTTCAATAAGCCCCAGAGACTAAGTTTAAAGGGGGCATAACTGAGGCAGAAATTAATGAACCATAAAAGCCTTACTTCATGCACATCTACCAATTAAGGTTATAACATCTACCAAGTTTCATAAAGATCCAGCCAGAAACATAGGAGGAGTTGCGTTCACAAGGCTGAAATTTCAGTAAGCCCCAGACACTAAGTTTAAAGAGGGCATAACTGAGGCAAAAATCAATGAACCATTAAATCCTTAGTTCATGCACATCTACCAATTATGGTGATAACATTGACCAAGTTTCAAAAAGATCCAGGCAGAAACATAGGAGGAGTTGCGTTCACAAGGCTGCAATTTCAATAAGCCCCAAAGACTAAGTTTAAAGGGGGCATAACTGAGGCAAATATCAATGAACCATAAAATCCTTACTTTATGCACATCTACCAATTAAGGTGATAACATTGACCATGTTTCAAAAATTCCACCCAGAAACTTAGGAGGAGTTGCGCTCACGAGAAAAGTAGACGTACGGACGGACGGTCGGACGGACGGATTGATGGACGGACGGACCAACGGAGAAGATGACGCCAATATACGACCGCCTCCGGCGGCGTATAAAAATGAATTAACGGCCACCTTAGGTTTGTTGATGTAGTTTGTTCGTTTGATAGTAAACATGCGTTCCGATTTTCAGATCAATTCTTTCAATAACGACAAGATATCAACGTTTTTGTAAGAAGACGACGAATAGAGCAACGACGCAGATCAAGCTAGGTTCAGAAAATAGGGAAGCGCTGAATAGAATTTACGTGCTCGTCACCTTAATGAATGTGATAAGCGTCTAAGATAACGAAGATCCTGATATTTTTCTCTTCTTTCTTTTTTGCTCATTTCTAGCTAAACAGTGTACAGACAGGGAAAAAAAAAAGATTTAATCACGAAAATATAAATTGTTTAAAAAACAAATCCGCCCTAGATATATAAATTAGCGAATCGCTGCATGGCCACGCCAACTGAAAACTCTGACATGCGTTTCACACAGCTACCGATGTCCCTTTTCGCTCAAATATTCGGGGATGTTAATTTGGTTTAGATACAATAAAATAATCTGAATGTGTCATTGATTCGGACATTTTGAAAGCAGGAAACCTTTTGGGATCGGATGACAAACTAAAGTTATGTATGATTCATATACATCTTTATATGCATCTCGTTAAATAACTCGTGTTTATATAAGAGATGAAGAGAATAGCTTTTGTTTTCGTGGAGGTATGAACCGAAAAAACTAATCAAACTGTATTAATACGCGAAGCGAAAAAAGCAAAACTTTACAAATTGTGATACCATTTTGTATTTGACTATTTTGTGACTCAATCAAAATTTTGTTCATGGAGTTATGAATAATTGTTTTCGACCAATCAGAGCGCCCGTTTTTGATAGACGAACCTAAAAATTTAATTATTAAAAAATACAGATATCGAGAAGAAGGCAATATCTAGTTGAATCATGTCCATCCGAAGGGTGAAGTTCATTTTTCCATGACGTTCTTTACCCATTAAGACAAATATTTACAAATAAATCAAACTTACAAAACTGAATCATAATATATCGTAATTTGTTGTCTGCTGATATGTTAAATAAGCTCTTCCAATTTTCTTCCATGGACCATAATTCCTTTTTTGTTATCAACTAACTGCGCATGCTATATGAACAACAAGTCTTATGTCCAACTTAGATCTAATGTATAAGGTGCATAAACAATCTGTATTATTTTTTCCGATAAGCAAGTTGTCTCCCTTACACCAAGAATCGAAAATGATCCAACAACTACGTGTATTTGCCGTAAATGGTAAATCAGCTCAGCCCATACTGCAAGACTTTTTCATTTGGACCATTTTAATGGGTTTACAGCCTATTAACATTATTACGGTCATATGACGGCGGCTAGAGGAGCTAACCAATGAGTCCTGTTATTTCCCACACCAGTGCTATCATTACATCCTTCCCATGACTCCAGCTGCTCATCCTATTTAGGTTGGGATTGTCCACCTATTGGTAGGAGATAAATGTCGGAAAGGATATTTGCCAAGACCAGGGATTATACCCTGAAGCTCATTTTTTTCATCATCAACGAAATGTGCAAGTCAAAATAAACACCGTATACGAGGGATATGGCTCATAAGTTGGCTAATTTAAAAAAAGCATGTGTTGTCTCCCTTACACCATTAATCAAATCCGATATAAGAACAACATAATGAAAAGGCCCCACCCATAACAGCCGTGTTGACAAGTCCAAATAATCTCACGGATTATGTAGACCTTGATACAAGGAACATCTCTGCAAAAGAACAATGGAATCAAATGAACAGTTTGAGAGAAAATGTTTTTAAAGGATTTCTACTTTGGTTGCAATGGAAGCTACATGAAGGAACTTGAAAGATAGCCATCTAGGGAATAAACCTGTGAAGTTTGATTGATATCTGGCCAATAGTTTCTGAGATTTTTTTAAGAAAAAAAATACCCACAAACGAACAGATGGACGGTCGCACACAGATGCACGACGGTCACAACGCCATGACAATAGCTCGGTAGCCTCTAACCAGTGATTTTTACATAATGCATACCATCGCAAGAACACAGAAATTTGTTAAAAATTGGAAGTTACCTACTTTCACGGTATTAAATTAAAAACTCATACAACCATATTATGAAAACCAAAAACAAGTAAGTTTCCATTATTCAAAGCGTACTTCTAGGGGTGACATCCTTACTGACCAGGTATGATTTGAATGGAAAGAAAACGACGTAACATTTTAAATTTGGCATGATTGATAAATCAAGAATTACCCATTACAAAACAAAAGGTTGAAAACAGCAATCCGTTTTTAAATTAGAAATGTTGCAAAACCGAATATCCCCCCCAACACACACACCAGCATTTTGCCACTCGTGTAGCACAGCTTACCTTTGATCTATGTGACCAAAATATAATATTGCACTTCCTTGGATCTTTGGCACGATTGTACGAAGTTTAATGGTTGTAGTTCATTCGGATCTAGAGTTAGAGCACGGAAACGAAAAAATTTAAGTACGGACGGACGAAGGACACACGCTGTGAAACCAATGTACCCCTCTACTTCGTAGGTGCGGGGAGTACACTTAAACAAGAGCACCTTATATGGATGCCTGGCGCTCTACTGTTTGGTGCTAGATAGGGGATCTAAGTAAAAAAGCGCCATAACTTGTATTTCAAGTTTTAAGTAGCTTTCTTTAGTAAAAGGAGAAATATACAGTCAATCTTGCTTAAGCGACCACCTCTTTAAAGCAACCCCTTTCATTAAGTAACCAGCATTATAATTTCGTTTCCAAAAACAAAGAATATCTGTCCATAATTTTTCATTTTTTCTTATCAGAGAAAATTTATCATCACTAAATCCTATTTGTTAGATCTAATTAGAATGGTCTCAATGACACGATTCTACCACCATAGGATTAAGTGAGAATCCATGGGTTAATTAGTATGCACTCGAACTGAATCCTCATTTATGTCAAAAAAAATTTATAGAGCAACTGTTTTCTTAAACGACCATATTTTGTCCATCATTTAATTGGTCGCCAAATACAGGTTTAATTGTAAATCAATGTCACAGTTTTTGCACAATAGGACAAAAAGTTGTCAATGAATCTCAAAAACATACAAAATTAAGAATAGCATCAACTTGACGCTAACAATTGACAGATCGCTGACCCAACCCACTTACTCCACTGGCCACACCCACAGACTCCAACAGAAAGTTCTACTCTGATATCAAACAGCATTACTTTACAAATTCTATGGCCAGTAAAATGTAACAAAAAAGAAACAGTTCATTGGCAACCTAAATGTCGTAACTACAGCTTTAATAAGCTGTAGTTACAACATTTAAGTTGCCAAACCAACAAGAATCCTTCTCATAAATGTCAGCAAATGTTTAGGTTCAAAGATAACTTCCATTCAAAATGAATGATTTGATTGGTCAATTGAATCTTTGATTTGACAGTTGTGATTAGTCAACTAGTCACAAGAAAAAAATTCTTAGAAGTTTTCATTCGATGTGCAAAACTTCAACTTTGTATGATGATAGGTAAAAGTGTAGAATTTGAACATTTTAACCAATTACTAAACAATACTTATTTCTAATGGGGTAAAAAATAAATAATCTGGAAAAAATGTGGGAAAAGGTAAAACTGCTTTGTTTTCTTTCCGATGGAACTATTTTTACAGTTTCCCTTGACTTTGACAGGTTTTCTGCAGTTTCTTTTTATTTTTTTTAGTCTGAAATTTTGTGGTTTGCTAAAGGATTCAGTGCTAAAAATTTAATACAAATGCATGTGATAATCAAAGTTTAATGGAACAGTATGTCTACCAGAGACATTAGCAGTGAATCAAAACTTTTCTGTTTTGCAAAATTATAGACCCATCCAAATTCAAAGGTTTTGCAGAAGAAAATATACATGGGATTTATTTTGAAAAATTACCATTCATAAGGCTAGAAAATATTGTGAAAAAAGAAGAAATTGCTTGTTACAACCAATTTCTTCTTTTTCTACAATTTTTTCTCAACTTTAAAAATCACAGGGACGTAAAAATCAGGGATTGAATAGGAAAGGGTTAAACGAAGTTGAGAGAGAAAAAAAAAATATACATGCATCAACATTAAATGAATAAACTTACAAGCATATGACTAATAACCTAAGACTAAGATGATAAAATTTACAACACTGTTTACAAACAAGATGTGTTTGTTAAACACTAATATCCATGTAACAGCATCCATTTTCTTCATTTTCCACAATGTTTTCTTACAATTTATTCCCCTTGGAGGCGTTTAAAAGCGTCACTGAATGGGAATGGGTTAAGTAAAAAACAGAGATAGAAATATTCTGTAAAATACTGTCGTAGCATAACATCATATAAGAAATTCTTGATAGCAAGAATCAAATACAAATATGACAGTTTGCAGATGTCAATCAAAGAATCAATGGACCAATCAAATCATGTGCTAAATTCATATCTTTACAAGAGATTTATAAGAATTAATCAATTTAACCCATTTCAACACATTGACACTTTTTGACCCCTAACCACTCCCCTCCCCATCCTACCAGCAATTTCTTCTTTTTCCACAATGTTTTCTACCCAGAAAATAAAAACATGTCTAAAACTTTGCTGTCTCGCAATGGTTCACTTTAGAAAAGGTATATCGACACTTAAATCTACAATTTCATACTCATTATTTGCTCTTTTAGTTTGCTTTGACCTTCTTCAAACTTGGTTTGATCCCCAGAAATTCATGGTAAAGGAATTGCTGATTCCTGAATTTCAGAACCTAGCATAAGCCCTGATGAAGCAATGAAAATTTTCTCTTCATTTCTTATTATTCAATTATACTAAGTCAAATATATCAAAAAGGTCAAATTACATGAATCAATAACTGTACAAATTTAAAACAGTATTTTATTTAAATTAAATTGTTGACAGTTATACAATAAATATCCTCACTCATTTATTATTCTTTGGGATTAAATTATAAGTTTGTCAGCAAATCAAAATGCAAGAATGTTTAATCCTTGTCATGCTGAATAAAATCCTTATCAAAACATTATGAAAGTCATAGGGCTGAAACCACTGAAAGTATTAGTTGCAGTGCTACATTTATTTTGAAAATTTAATTTCATACACAACCCTGACTTATCAGGTACAAGCAGGCTGTGTAGACAAAGATCAGACTGCACTTCTGTGCAGGCTGATCATTGTCTATACATCATGCCAAAACAGGAATGCTCCAGTTTCAGCATGACAAGGTTTAACGACAAAACTAAAATCAAATTATATCTTTATAAAGAGAGAAACCCCAGATGACTCTTTCCTGTTTGACATGTGGCTGATCACTGACCACACCCACAGACCTCCAACATGACAGCTCCACCATGTGTAGCCAGAAAGACATAAAATAAGGAACAAACCGTTGGTTGGTATCCTTAATGTCATATAGTTTGAATAAAGTGGGATTACAGCATTTTCAAGTTGCCAAACTAATAAGAATACTCAAAGTTAACCCTTGTCATGCTGAACCAAAAATATTCCGGTTTGTGCAGAAGGTATAGACAAAGATCAGCCTGCACATAAGTGCAGTCTGATCTCAGTCTACACCTCCTGCTTGCACTTTTTCTGCCAGAAAAGTTTACATAATTGAATTTCAAAAGAAATATAGATGATTGAACAACAAGTGTTATCAGTGCTTTAAGCTCTTTGATTTCAATGCAGTTTTGAATGAGATTTTATACAGCATGACAAGGGTTAACTTCCAGTCTAGTAAATAATTTGATTGGTTGATTAATTTTGTTGTTGTCTGCAGCAATCTGTCAATGACTTATGTTAACTAGATATTTACTTCTGAAAAGGGAACAACTTCAAAAATGTAAAACAAAAAATCCTTTCCATAATGCATTGATTGCAAGACTTGAACTTTTCCTTTGTAAGGATTCTGATGAGAGAGTAGCCATTCTACTTCTATATACCTTTTAGACTTAGAAGTTAGGATTATTCTCCTCGATTTGCCATGGATAGAGGACAAGTTTCTAAGATCACAAGAACACATAATTACAAGAATTCTCAAATACTTGCATGTATTATAATATCAAATTGAACTAGCTGTTTTAAAGGGAGGTACAGAGATGTCCACAAGAAAAACAATGTGTAATCAAAGAATACTTTATCTTGAATAGAGTGATGAAACGTAACCAAAGCACCTTAACCAGCAATGCCCATCTAAACTGCCAGAGCTTATCGTAATTCAGAAATTTTGTTTCATTCACCAAATATTGTTCATCAAATATCAAATCCTCCCATTAAAAACTTGATAAGAAATTGAAGATCCTATGCTAAAATGTTGGTGTTGATCATAAATGTGCTCCCACTCTGTCTCTAGGTATTAACCGTAATTCTGAACCATGTTTCAAAAACACATTGCCTGTAATGGAAAAAAAGACAGCAATGGATAAGTGAATTATCTTTAACCCATTACCAGACTGTAAGATTGTAGACTGATCGAAATTGAAAGAACTTGCAGACAACAATTAAAAGTTTAGGACTTTTTTATTTTTAGACTTTTTGGATTGAAAACATTGTGTATATTGATGAAATTGTTTGTTACAAGCAATTTATTCATTTATCTTTAAGTTTGTCAAAAAGCGTCACTGGAAATGGGATGACCTACTACCAAATTTCAGACTAGTTACAGACTTAAAATCCTAGTATAGGTTATTTGAAAATAACCAGCATATATGATAGAAAACATTGTTAGAAAAGAAGAAATTGCTTACAACAAGCAATTTCTTCTTTCCCAGCTATGTTCTATTGTTCTATAATATCTGACAGTTATCATAAAGGAGGATGGTGGAAATGGGTAAGCCAATTACCACACGATCCCACTCTTTAAATCCCTAAAGAATAAAAGCTTGGAATTTAAATGAATGAGTAGGGTTAAACACCACTTTTAACAGTATTTGAGTTGCATTGCTGCGGCTGGAGCACCTAACTATGGGTTCCAGGTATTTCTCACACTAGTACTACAACATCCTTTCTCAGCCTCCAGCTGCTCATCCCAGTTAGATTTCTGATTATCCACCCATTGGTGGATGACAACCGTTGATATGAGTATTCTCTGCAGATGATCATAGATTTAGAAAAACATAATGCTAGCAAACAGTTGGAATGTGTTAATCCTACAGGCAAGCATTATTTACCTTTTCTACAATGTTTCCCTGTCATGAAATCTATAGGTGAAGAAAACTAGTGATTTTACAGGATATGCCCTGTAAATGTCCTGAAGCTACTAGGAAGAGATAGGAAAAGAAATTCTAGTTTATTCAGGATTGTAATGTAAACACTTGTAATAAGTGATAACATACTATAAATGTTTTGCCTACAAACTATTTTGGATTATTTTCTAGTATTGCAAACCCAAAAAGGTTTCCTTAACCTGTTGCAAGACAACAAAAGTTCAGACTTGTTCAAAGATTATGCAAATCACTATCTTTAACTGATGAAATTGAAAATTCTCAGTCTTTCAAAGTAAAAAAATTGAAGATAAAAAAAGTTGCTTTTAACAAGTATTTTCAACAACCTTTTCTAAAGCCTTTTTCTCTCAGGGCTCAAAAAAAGGGGAGATCGTATAGGAAGTCATGGGTCAACAGTAAACCCCCCCTTATTCTTTAATACAAATATTTGGAAAAAGCAGTGTTTAAACCATTCCTACACAATCTCGCTTTTTTACCCTAAAGAAAAAGATTTGGAAAACATCATGGACTATGAAGAAATTGCTTCTTACAAGCAATTTCTTCAAGGTCCACAAAGTTTTTTACCCTAAAGAACAAGGTTTTTCTTTTAAATTTAACCTACTTGCAATAGTCGTCTGCAGCATCTTTGTATTTGAATAAGTCTGACATTTTGCTGTGTGGTAATAGGTTAAAAACGGGTTACAGATATTTTAAAAGCAACAGTATCAAGACATTGCCATACACAGGCAAATATTAGCAATTTTCTGTACTATATGTAACATTACCTGCACTTTGTGAAGGATTTATTCCAATTCCATCATTTGTTATGATTGCACTTGTGGCTGGAGGCACTTTAAACTGTAAATACAAAATCTTGGTTATTTAACCCTTTGACAGACAGCAAAGGTTTAAAATCATTTGTTGAAAGGAGTTGCAGACGACAATCAGAATTAAGTGCAATTTTTTCAACTTTCTGTGTAAATACCACAGGTTGAAATGAAGAAATTGCTTGTTACAATTCACATTTTACACAATGTTTTCCAAATTATTTTTCTTGATAGGAGTCAAAAAGCATCACTGTGTGGGAATGGGTTAAATCCAATTAAGTTAAGAGCATCGCATGCAGGCGCCAATGCTAGGTTGCAGGGGTTTATAAATTATGCACTTGGAGTATGAGCTCTTTCTGAATTCATCAAAAGAAAATTAATTCAAGTAAATGGCAATTATAAAATCAAATTTGATTTGAAATCATTTAGGTTAAAGATGAGAAATATAGTTTGTGAAATATACATTTATTCTTGCTAAATTGTACCTGTACCCCAATGAGATGATTTGAGCGAGTACCAACAGAATAAGGAATCATTGAATAATACAAATGTAATGATTTTAGAATGGTTTTACCCTTTCCTGTTCAAACCCAGGATTTTACGTCTCTTTGATTTTATACTTGAGAAAACATTTCTTTGAATTTGGACCAGTCTTAAACTTTGCAATTTGGGATTACTCATTAAGCAGAAATCTGCGTCAGTTTTCAGCAACATGTCTCAACATGTCCTGAAGTTCAAATAAGATATCAACCCTTGTCATGCTAAACCGGAATATTTTGGTTTTAGCAGGAGGTATAGTCAATGATCAGACTGCACATAAGTGCAGTCTTATCTTAGTCTACACCTCCTGTCTGTCCTTTTGAAACCAGAGTTGGTTATGAAATTAATTTTCAAAATAAGTAATGACAACTGAACGACAAGTACTACCAGTGCTTTCAGCCCTTTGATTTTTTAACAGTTCTGAAAATGATTTAATTCAGCATGACAAGGGTTAAAGAGCATTCTTTGATATCATTCATTTCATTTTCAAAGGTTACAGTTTGTTAGCACATTGCTACAAAAAAGTCAATGCCAAGACAGTAACAGTTTTTGGTTACAAAAAAGCTAAGATTAAGATTCTAAAACAAGAGAAAATCTTGAAATTCTTTATAATGTCGTCATAAGTTGACCAACTGCAGCTGTCAATCAAGAAATAAAGTGACCAATCAATTTTTCATTCAGCATTGAATTGAGCTTTAAACTCCGACATTGGCCGCCATTAATATGAAACATTTTTGTTGATTTGGTTACTTAAATATTCAAGCTGTAGTTATGACTTTTAGCTAGCAAACCGACCATCTTTTTCTATTACATGCTACTGGCTATGAATTTTGCAAAATAATGCAGAAGCGGAACTATCTGTCGGAGTCAGGACTGAGGGAGTAACTTGGTGGGGCCGGCGATTGGTGCATTAGTTTTATATAGGTTAAATATAGTAGAGAAATATATAATACTATGTTCAATACCTCCTCAGCAGCAAACTTTAAGACAGCTGTGAATGGTGTTTGTTCTGGTACAGACAATCTGAAATGCAATTGAAAATGCAAACATGTGTTTTCAACTTAGTACAGTAACTGTATTACTTATATTAAGAAATCTAAGGAACTTCCAGAAAAAAGTTACTGATGAAAAAGTTATTTCTTCAACATGGCATATAGCCATTTAACATGAATGATAGCTACTCATTCACTGATCATTCCAAAAAAATATTATTTACAGTATCATGTATTTGTAACACAATATTAGTTGCTAATATGAAAAACTATATAGTCTCTTTCTCCAAAATATATCATATCTAAGATACAATATAATTGTAACCAAATTTTATGTTTAAAGCCATTTGGCAAAAAAGAGCTTTGATAGGACAGCAACACTCAACTATTCTGCAAGCTGGATTGTAAGAGCAATCCAATGTCGACATTAGGCATAATACCAAAGTAGTAATAGAGATGAAAAATAAATTTTTCAATAAAAAAATTAAGTCAAACAAGAATTTCTAAGTCCAAAAAGATTTAAAATTCTATAAACAAGAGGCCCATGAGGGCTACTGGTTATCAAGTTTTCCGTTAAAGAAATCTGATATTTAAGGAAGTTAATTGCTCAAAGAAGAATGCATAAAGAAAAAAAGGGGTTTTATCCCCTTTATCATTTTAAGCAACAATCCTCAAGGCCCCTTTTCCCATATTTCATGACGGATCCACTCCATTTCCAAAAGAAAGTTACCTTATGACCCTACAATCATTCTGTGAATATTTCATCAGAATCTGACAATAATTGTGGACTTAATCACATAAACAGGATTGTTTTGAATGAAAATCAATAAGGCCCCTTTTCCTGTGTTTTCTGATGGATCAATTTCATTCCAAAAGGAACTTTCCTTACAACCCGACAATTGTCCTGTGAAATTTAAAAGACAACTTGATAATGATTGTGATCTTCATCACATACACAATAATGTTTTGAATGATAATCTGTAAGGCCCCTTTTCCTGTGTTTCGAATGCCACAATTATTCCATGCATCTTTGAAGAGAATCCAATAAAACTGTTGACTTTATTGTGTTAACAAAGATATTAAATTCAAGTTCTCATAGGGCCCCTTTTCCCGTGATATTTTACTGTTGGTTTTATCATTCTATGAAAGTTAAAAGTGAATCCGATGAAATATTGGAAATTCATTATGTTTACTAGAATATTTAAAAAAAAATCATATGTCCCCTTTTTACATGATACTTGATGGATTGTACCCAGTTCTGAAAAGAACCATCTAAGTATTTGTACAATCATTCTGTGAAATTTTGAAGTGAATCCGGTGAAATCAAGGGACATCATTGTGTTAACCAGAATATTTAAGATAGTTTTTCATAAGGCCCCTTTTTATGTGACCCTTGCTATAGTCAGATCCACTGTCAAAATCAACAATTGGAATGATGGTACAATCAATCTTTTTAATCTGTGGAATTAATTGTGTTAATGAGTTTATAGTGAAATATTCATAGGGCCCCTTTTCTCAAGATACTTTTCAAACATTCTGTGAAAGTTTGAACAGAATCTGATGAAAACTGCAGACTTTATCTTGGTGTCAAATTTTTAAAATAAAATTTTCATAAGGCTCCTTTTCCTGTGATACTTGAAGGATCAGGTCTCATGTCAGCATCAACAATCGTGATTATTGTACAATGATTCTGTGAAGGTTTGAATAAAATCCAATGAAAGCTCTGGACTTGGTTACAAGGATTATAGATAAAATTCTCTAAAAGCCCCTTTTCCCATGATACTAAACAGATCACGCCTAATTTGAAAAGAAAGAATCCTCATGATGGAATAATCATTCTGTGAAAGTTTTAACAGAATCTGATGAAAACTGTTGACTTTATTGTGGTACAATGATTTTAAAATTAAATTTCATAATGCTCCTTTTCCTGTGATACTTGACGGATCAGGTCTAATGCAAACATCAACAATCATTATAATTGTGCAATTATTCTGTGAATGTTTGAAGAAAATCTGATGAAAGCTCTGGACTTGGTAACAAGGATTCATAAATGAAATTTTCATAAGGCCCCTTTTCCTGTGCTTCTTGACAGTTCAAACCCTGTCATGAAAAGAATGATAGTTATGACCTTCCAATCATTCTGTGAAAGTTTCAACAACATCTGATCAAAGCTGTGGGCTATATTGTGTTAACAGGGTTTTATTAATTGAATTTTCATATAGCCCCTTTTCCCATGTTACTTGATGGATCTGAACCAATTCCAAAGGGAACTCTTCTTACAAAAGTATAATTATTCTGTTTGAGTATAAAGACAACCCCATCTCATCTGTGGACTTACAAGCATTAATTAAGATTTTTTTAATTGAATTTTCCCAAGGCCCCTTTTCCTATGTTTCTCAATGGATCAGACCCAATTTGAAAGGAACAATCCTTATGATGGTACAATCATTATGTGAAAGTTTGAAGTCAATCAGGTGAAATCTAGGGCTATTACGTGTTAACTAAGATTTTTTTTATTAAATTTTCATAGAGCCCCTTTTCCCATGAAACTTGATGGATCAAACCTACTTCCGAAAGGAACAATCCATTTAATGTAATAATCATTCTGGGAATGTTTGAAGAGAATTTGTTGAAAACTATGGACTCTATTGTGTTTACGAGGACTTTTTCAATCCAGTTTTAATAGGGCCCCTTTTTCCCGTGGTCCTTGACTGATCATACCAAATTTTGAAAGGAACAATTCTTATGATGGTACAATCATTCTGTGAAAGTTTGAAGTCAATCAGATGAAAACTGTGGACTCTAGAGTGTTAACAAAGATCTTTGAATTAAATTTCAATAAGGCCTTTTGTTTCCTATGTTTCTTGAGGGATCATATCCGATTCCAAAAGGTACAATCCTTATGATGGTACAATCATTCTGTGAAAGTTTGAAGAGAATCCGTTGTAAATTGTTGGCTCTAGATTATTAATGAGAATTTTTCATTAAACATTTCATAAGGCCCCTTTTTCCTGTGTTTCTTGAAGGATCATACCAAATTTCAAAAGGAAAAATCCTTATGATAGTACAATCATTCTGTGAAAGTTTGAAGGGAATCCGATGAAAACTATTGACTCCAGAGTGTTAACGAGGATTTCTTAATTAAATTTTCATAAGGCCCCTTTTCCCCTGTTTCATGACAGATCAGACTCATTTTCGAAAGGAATGGTCCTAATGATTGTACAATCATTCTGAGAAAGTTTGAAGAGAGTCCGATGAAAACTGTGGACTCTATTGTGTAAACGAGGATTTTAATGGAGTTTTTAATTGAATTTTCATAAGGCCCCTTTTCCCATGTTTCTTGACGGATCGTACCCAATTTCGAAAGGAACGATCCTTATGTTGGTACAATCATTCTGTGAAAGTTTGAAGAGAATCCAATGAAAACTGTGGACTCTATCGCGTAAACAAGGATTTTTATTGGAATTTAGATTAAATTTTCATAAGGCCCCTTTTCCCATGTTTCTTGACGGACCATACCAAATTTCGAAAGGAACAATCCTTATGTTGGTAGAATCATTCTCAGAAAGTTTGAAGAGAATCTGATGAAAACTGTGGACTCTATCTCGCAAACGAGGATTTTTTAATTAAAATTTCATAAGGCCCCTTTTCCCTTGTTTCATGACAGATCATACCCATTTTCGAAAGGAACGATCCTTATATTGGTACAATCATTCTGAGAAAGTTTGAAGAGAATCCAATGAAAACTGTGGACTCTATTGTGTAAACGAGGATTTTTAATGGAGTTTTTAATTAAATTTTCATAAGGCCCCTTTTCCCGTGTTTCTTGACGGATCATACCCATTTTCGAAAGGAACAATCCTTATGATGGTACAATCATTCTGTTAAAGTTTGAAGAGAATCCGATGAAAACTGTGGACTTTATCGCGTAAACGAAGAATTTTTAATTATGTTTTAATTAGGCCCCTTTTCCTGTGTTTCTTGACGGATCTGACCCAATTTCGAAAGGAACGATCCTTATGATGGTACAATAATTCCGTGAAAGTTTTAAGAGAATCCAATGAAAACTATGGACTTTATCGCGTAAACAAGGAAAAGTTTAACGGACAGACGACGGACGGACGGACGCACGGACACCGGACGGGAAAAGCCATCGCTATAGCTCTAGTGGCCTTCGGCCAGTAGAGCTAAAAATGAATGTCTGAGTAAAGAATCTTTGCCAAGAGCCAGACATTGTTGTCTCATAAACATGTGCAAAGTTTCAAAGCAGTAGAATTGGTAGAAAGAGGGTTATTGAAGATATATAACAGTTGGAGGGAAGGTTTAACTAGGAATTTGTAAGTCTGTAAAGGGCTAAAACTCCACTATGATAAATGTAATTGTAATGAATCTTTGCCTACCAGATGATATGATGGTCACAAAAGCATGTGCGAAGTTTCAAAGCAATAAAATTAGTAGAAAGAGAGTTGATAAAGATATATGACAGTTGTGTGTAAGGTTTAACCAAAAAGGGTTTGAATTCCACTAAAATGAATGTCACAGCATTGAATAAGTCTAGAGGCTGTTATTATTGCTGTTATGATTGCCACAGAAGCATGTGCAAAGTTTCAGCAAAAGCATTGGTAGAAAGAGATTTGTTTGTTTGAATGTGGTTTTACGCCGCTTTCAACAATCTTTTAGTTATATCGCGGCGGCTGGAGCACCTAACAATGGAATCCTGGTATTTCTCACACCAGTACTACCATTACATCCTTTCCTAGCCTCCAGCTGCTATCCCACATGGGTCTACGATTATCGACCCATTGGTGAGAGACAAATAGTCAGAAAGGATGAGTGCCGCCGTCGGGGATTGGTAGAAAGAGAGTAATAAAGATGTATGGAAGTTGCACGCAAGGTTTAACCAAGAAATTCTAAATCTGAAAAGGGTTAAGATTCCACTGAAATGAATGTCAGAGTAGTGAACCTGTGTCTAGCAGCTGATATTATTGTCTCATAAACATGTGCAAAGTTTCAAAGCAGTAGTATTGGTAGAAAGAGAGACATTGAAGATATATGACAGTTGCACGCAAGGTTAAACAAAGAATTTTTAAGTCCATAAAGGGTTAAAACTGCACTATATTAACCCATTACCACACTGTGACGGTTTTGGACGCCCCTCAAGAAAAACCATTGAGAAAACATGGTGTAAAACAAAGAAATTATTTGTCACAAGCATTTTACACTATGTTTTCTACCCAGAAAGTTGAAAATTCTAAAATTTCATAAACTTTAAAATGTTGTCTGCAACTCATTACGACCAGTCTAAATTTTTCTAATCTTGTGTGGTAATAGGTTAACTTATGTAATTGTAATGAATCTTTGCCCAGAAGATGATATGATGGTCACAACAGCATGGGCAAAGTTTCAAAGCAATAATTAGTAGAAAGAGAGTTATTAAAGATCTACCACATTTAATTCATGCATCTGGATCTTTTACTCGTTACAGGATGAAAATGTTTTAGACTCCTCCAATTTGAAAAAAGTTGCAGATGACAATATCAAGTTGGTGGAATTAAGAAAGACAATGCCAACTAGGCTAGAAAGATAACAGCTTTTGAATGAAAAAATAATTTTCTGGGTGGAAAACATTGTTTAAAATGAGGAATTCTGTTGCTACATTTTCAACAATGTTTTCACAATAATTTCTGGGGGGAGCCAATTAAACAAACAATACAGAAAAAAAAGATTTTGTAGGAATGGGTTGAGTTATTTTACAAAGCACTATTCCAATTAGAAGACATCACTTAAAAAGAAACTTGAATGTAAAACTTTTAGAATCAACTAAATCTTTTTAACAAAGGAAATAAATACCTGATATTCATGACACAGGGACTTGTTACTTTTGATAATCTTTTTTTTTAATACTAAATACGTAAATAAAGACAAGGGGTTGAACTTGACTGGAGAAGGGAACCAGTCAGTCAAACCGGCCCCTTGTGAAACCAGCCCCCATTCAAACCAGCACCAAAATGGTCAAATCTGTCCCTGCAAACATAAGACCTGTTATATCAGCCCCTAAATCGTCAAACAGGCCCCAACGTATTACAAGATGTATATAAAATGATAAATGTATTTAACTATAAACTATTAAAGTTTCCAACCTTTAATTCATACGTTTTATTTGTAATTTAATTTTGTTCTTTTAGAAACTGAAACCTATGTATGAAAAATATTTGTTTATTCTATATATAAAAAATGTTTATAATGCTAAATTCATTAACAAATATGAATTATATAAAAATAAAATGTGTATGTCTTGTATTGAACACTTTACCTTAATGCTTTACTGTATTTGATGAAAATAATTGATTAGTCAATGGTGTGAGTTAATTAATTCTGATTACGCATTTAAAGGCAAGTGCTAATCAAGCCTTTTTGATATTCTGTATTCCACTATAAAACATGCCTATTACGGCCTTTAATCCTATTGATTTTCTGCATTTAGACATGGACTTTCAAACTTGTGGAAATATCAATCAGTTGAAAGCTTAATTCAAAGATGCTTCATTAATCCTTTAAGCAGAGTTTGTCAGCCTATTAGTTCATTGGGTAGAGCACTTGACTTCATACCTCAAAATCATGGGTTCGAACTATGGGCTAACCAAATTAAATGTCATTTGGATGAGTGTTTAACCGAGGCTCTGTGGAACGGTGCTTCAAAGAGGTAGCGACGAGAATACACTTTAAGCAGTGTAAATTTAATGAAAATTGGTGCATATTGTTTTATCGTTGTACGTCTGTCTGTCTGCCCAAAGCTTTTACTTGCTTAGCTTAGCTAAACTCCAAAACTATGCAAGGTACATTATTCATACAAAGCATGAAGGTACATCTCATCACTAACGTAAGTCATGGGTCAAGATCAATCTATATTGATAAAATTGTTGTTGGAATATTGTTTGATAATATTGGTTAGATTTTTTTAAACTTTATGAGAGACCACTTCGAGTTGTGCTGTCAGTATATACCGTCGTCCGTCTAGCTGACATCACTAAACATTTTCTGAATTCTCCTTTCCCCATAATATTTCACAACATATTCATTTTTACAATTTCGGTAGTGTTTGGTGGTGACTTTTAATCAATGGCTTTAGATCTGCATGTGTTTCTTTTCCTTAAATCTGTAAACATGTTACAGGTGTATGTATATGGAGGAAACGTCCAATAATTCTTAAACAGAGTGTTTTTGCTTCAAAATTGATGTATAGTAATGTTGAAGATCGTTATAAAAGCAGAACTAGGAAAATGCTTACTTACTTTCAATATTTTCGCAATATATATAAAAACAATAATTCTCCATGTGTGACACGTTACTTATATGTTATGGTCTGATATAATCTTCTTTGCTTTGATTAATTAATAAAATTACAAAGGATAAAAAAATCTTACAATCATAATGTAAAAGAAACAAAAAGAGAAACAAAATGTCAACAAAATTCCATTTAAATTTTTGGGCCTGTTTTGGGGGCCGGTTAGACAGACCAGAAAATCGATAATGGGGCATGTTTAACCAATTTGGGGCCGGTTTGATTGGATGCTAGTTTGACCGGATGCCGGTTTAACGAGGGGCCAGTTTGCCAGTAAAGCCTTGAGAACAACTATACATTGTACGAATGAAGTCGCCATTCTGATATCAAACTGAGATTTCACGCTAAACAATATTTGAATGTAAACATATAATTGTGACTTCAGATTTGTACCTTTAGACAATCTTTATATAATATTCAGCTGTGTGCTCAAGATTATTTATATTTTACATATGAATTGTTATCAAATGTAAGGTGAGTGAAACCCCCATTAAAGCGCAGTTTAGTCCCATCAACATAAATAGCCTCGATTCGCCCGATATTCCAGTTTCAGAGGGTTTGCATGTTAAAAAATAGGAATGGATTAAAAATGTAAATTTAACACATTGAATATAATTGATACTAATAAGAAAAATTATGCCTTTAATTAAAACAAGATTATTAACTTTAAAGCTGTTTTGAAAAAAACGAAGCATATAATATTTGGTAGCATATGGGCTTTGCAAATGTAAACAAAACTCACACTTTGTAAGGTAATTTCGGATCTGACGTCAGGGTTATCTTGAACGTAACCTTCGACCTGAAATATATATTTTATATGATTAATCTTCATTCGAAAATATAGTTTAGAGTTAAATACGGTTGTGAATATTAAAATACTTACATTTTCGTCAGTATTTCACGCTAACACGTTAACCCGGAAGTGCAGACTTAATGCTTATACCCGGTCACTTATCTACGTTACATTCGATCCCTTAGAAGCCGGGAATCAAATTCAAGATCGACCTTCACCTTTTGACAGTTCGGGAATATGGCCTGTCGAATAAAAACAAACAGAATAAATATATGTCATTTTCGAAAATTTATACAGAAAACGGTATGTAAATTAATGCCCCCAACTTTCCTCAAATACAGTATCGCATTTGTTCTATAAACGATTAAGGTCCTTTCGTCCCTGTAAGAAGTCGTACCGAAAAATGTTACATCATTACAGACCTTTAATGAAAAAATGAAATAGACAAAGTACAGATTCATAGGTAGATATATGTAATAGGACTTCATGAGAATAATGACCCATGACATCACAATTTGCCTGACTTCACTTTTACTCTGTTGATTTTCTGAATCTAAAAATGCCCCATTCTACCTGATCATTGGTTTTGACCTTTGCTTTACCCGTTCCATTTTTCAAAAATTTGTTAAGACTGGTTTCAGTGAGTCCCTTTTTGCTTGTAGGACTACATTTTAAGGTAAGTGTATCATGGGGAATTATGTCCTTGATTTTGTATAGATTATTCTAAATCCTGAATAAATCAGGTTCAAATACTAAGATCTTTTACTTTATTTGTTTGAACATTTGATTAGGCTAAAACAAATATTATTTCTAAACCAAAACCTATGCCGTTCTGTGGTTACTCGCTTCAACCATCTCGGTGATGATTCCATTGAGAAACCTGAGTACCTACAAACAGGGTTTAACCCATTCCCACACAGTAACGCCTTTTCACACTCCAAAGAAGAAAAGCAATGTCTTCATTTAACACAATGTTTCTATCAAAAAGCTGAAAAAAATAGAATTTCATAAACTTTAAATTGTTGTCTGCAACTCCTTTCAATTTGGACCAGTCTAAAATTTTGCAGTCTGGTAATGGGTTAAGGCAGTATTGTTGAAATATTTAAACTGAAAATATTCTGTAGCTCTGATTTATGTAAAAAGAATATTATGTGAAAGGGTTGTGATAAAAGAAAAAATTACTGGATTTCCAACACATAGCAGGGAAAAAGACTAGCAGGAAACCCAGTCGCCCATGGCCCCTAGATTTTGGTCTGGGCCCCCTAGACCTTTTGAGAAAATGCCTATACCTCTAATATTAAATACTGAATTTTGGCAGGCTGGGCCCCTAGGTTGAAATTAATAGTCTTTTTCCCTGCATGGGGTGTTTTGATATTTCAGAGATTGAGTAAAAATAGCAACTTTTATTGTAAAAGTTTTTTTTACCAATTATACATCATAATATTTTACTCATTTCATATCCATGTCTACTTACTATGAAACACTAAAGAAGCTAACAAAATCGTAAAAAAAAACCCCAAACTTCTTAGCACAACATGCTCAAGGTGGGCTTAAAGATCAACCTGTTTCTGTCATAATTCATCTAAAATTCTTTAGGAATCTTCTCCTCTGTAATCATTTGGCCAATTTCAACAAAACTTTGATTGAAATGTTCCTAGTTCTGATCAATTAATATGAAAAGGGGGCAAGACAAAGCAGTAACATCTTAAAATAGCCATGAAAAAATGATAAAAAAATCTTTTTCTCTCAATCAAGTGGGCTAATATGGATCAAACTTATCAAAAATGTTTCTTTGGAAACCTGTTTTTTTATCAATTTGTTTGTAGAATTTTGATCCATGAAAAAATGTGGGCATGGCAGGGCAAGACTTATTGGCCTTAGAAAATTCATAAAAATAATGATTAAAAATATTCTCATCCTAAACCAATTTTGGCAGTATGAACCAAACTTTTCAGAAATATTCCTCGGTTTGCCTGTTTAAAGGTCAATTCATGAAATATTGATTCATGAAAAGTTTGGCCCATTGAAGAATGAGGCTATCAAATCGTGAAAAAGGATTCAAAATTGTTCTCTTCTTAACCCTTTCCCGTTTTTGGAAATTTTAGACTGGCCCAATTTGAAGCATGTTGCTGACGACAATGAAAAGTGAGTGCAATTTGAAACGAAACCATTGTATGTGGTAGAAAATATTGTGATAAAAGAAGAAATTGCTTGTTACAAGCAATTTCTTCTTTTTCCACAATGTTTTCTCGAGTATAAAATCACTGGAACTTAAAATCTGTATTTGAGGGGGAAAGGATTAAACTACTTTGCCAATATGGACCAATCATGATAGGTATGTTACTTTGATGACTCTGTTGAAAACTTGTTTCGGAAATTTTGATTCACAAAAAAATGTGGGTGCGCAAGACATTAAATTTTCATTAAATTCTAAAAGAATAGTGTGCCAACAAAAAAGTGTGTCAATTGAAATAACTATATTCAATACAAGCCCGATGTAATTAGTATGAATTCACCTTTTCATGCTCTCATTGCGCATGCGTCAAACCAAATCTTGTTAATTGCAATATCTACTTGAGACTTAGTCACATGATCAGTTGCAGGGATTCAATAAATTGAATTATCACTATATAAATTGGCTATTTTGAGCTAGCAAAAATAAAGGTTAGAAATCAAAATTTGGGTAAAAAGAAAAGAGTTTTAAGCATTTTTCGACAATCAATTAAAGGGAATACTCTTTTCGTTGAATGAATTTTACATTATTTTGTCGCTGGATATATTGCGAGGTAGGCTTTTGTTTTAATTTGAGATAACATGATATGTTTTTGGTCTCCTACCTACAATATAATTTCTTTACTGTTTTGATCTTTAATTTCATCTTTTGCACGCAAACTATCATAACTTCAATATTTATGGAGGGGAAGAACAGAAGATTTGATGATTCTAGTGGTTGCCGGGGACAAAAAGGGTTGATGTCCTTTCTATGGTGCATTCTCCTTCATTCATTACAGGCTTTTGTTTCAACATATATGATATACCGGGTTATCATACATTTTATTGTATATGGTGAAAAACAGACCATGAAACTAAACACCAGTCATTTATTTCTTAAGGCAGTAAATAAAGAGTACTTTTAATGCTTAATGAAGATATAAGTACTGGGACAACAGGGAAATGAATATTGTAACAAAAAGATGTAACATTTTCCAACAACATTACCTATATTATTTATCCTATGCTTGTTATTACAAAACATCAAAAAATGAAGTTAAAATGACTGGATAAAATAATATAAGGCTTTCAGAAAACAAAAAAACAGAAGTGAATCCTCCTGTGGAAAAATGTTTTTTTTTTTTTTCTTTGAAAGCATTAAACGGGCACAGACTTTAAAGTCATCTGGTGCTTTGTGTGAAAAGGTCTATTTATATATTCAGCTGAGTAATTTAGGGCTTTTCTGGCCCTCTTGTTTAATTATCTTGATAATATCATTCTAGGTGTGACATCAATCAATTTCTGTCAAGTGTGATTTTTCTTCATGTGCAATGAATGTTTTATACAAGGAATACATCCAACAAAAAAATTTTCATTTCAGAGCTGGTGTCGATTGTGTGCATCAAACAGATTTACCTCAACATCCACTTCAAAGGAAAAAAGAAAATCAATAGCAGATGGTCCAAGTCTACAGGACTTTATACAAGCCAGTTTAAATGGAGAAACAGTCAATGATAATATAGTACAACCAAGGGGCCAAAGGTACCATAGCCATTTTTACTTTAACCCTTTCCCGTTTTTTGAAATTGTAGACTGGTCTAAATTTAAAGGTTTTGCAGATGCCAATTAAAAGCAAAAATTTTTTGAAAAAATTATCTTTCAGTAGAGTAGAAAATCTTGTGGAAAAAGAAGAAATTGCTTGCAACAAGCAATTTCTTCTTTTCCCACAATGTTTTCTCAGGTATAAAAACACAGGGACGTAAAAACCAGGGATTAAACAGGATAGGGTTTAAAAAAAATGAGGAGTGTTTATTTTTTTTTAATTAACATAGATGTAGTATCATAGTCATCTTTGGTGCAACAAGCAATTTCTTCTTTTCCCACAATGTTTTCTCAGGTATAAAAACACAGGGACGTAAAAACCAGGGATTAAACAGGATAGGGTTTAAAAAAAATGAGGAGTGTTTATTGTTTTTTAATTAACATAGATGTAGTATCATAGTCATCATTGGTGTGAATTTTTCTTGATTATGTAAATATAATCTCAATATTTATCTGTGTAAATGAAAAAAGATTATCAAAAGTATTTTACATGAAACAGAAGGTTTTCATGTCGGTGTTTATGATTTGTTTTCTACAAATTATTAGAATTTGTAAATTCCAAAGCTTTTTTGGGGATAATTCCTTTTATATTTACAGTTTTTGTATTGATTGGGGAATAATCATATTGATATCCTAATTAGGTTTTATCCCTTCCCTGTTTTTCAAAATTTTAGACTTGCCCAATTGCAGAGAAGTTGCAGACAACAATTAAAAGTGAGTGTAATTTGAAAAGTAACCAACCTATAAGGTAGAAAATATTGTGGGATAAGAAGAAATTGCTTGTTACAAGCAATTTCTTCTTATCCCACAATATTTTCTTAAGTATAAAAAGTCAGGGACGTAAAATCCAGGGATTAACCAGGAAGGGTTAAGTCCCTCTGTAACCAATATAAAGACAATTCCTCTTTATTATGTCCCACCAATCAAAAGAATGCTTGGGAAACATTGTGGAAAATGAAGATATAGCTTGTTACCTTCCACAATACTTGCTACCCCAAAAGATGAAGATTTTTATGATTTCATCAACTGTCAAACTACAACTTCTTTCAATTGGACCTTGTCTAAACTTTTGTAGTATGGTGATAGGTTAAATGACTTCATATAAATCACTGAAACTGAGCATGTTTTTTCATTTAACCCCTGTAATACAGAATATTATTTTTAATTTAAAACAGCATTAAAATCAAAGGGCTAAAAGCACTGATAGGCCCCCTAACTGTGTGCCAATATTTGTTTTGTAAAAACATTCAATAAACAAATCTTATTCAAATAAGTCAAACAGATGGTGTCAACTAAGATCAGACAGCACATATGTGCAGGCTGATCTTAGTCTATACCTCCTGCGAAAGTAGGAATATTCCGGGCTCAGCATGACAAGGGTTAAAATTCATATTTGTCACCGACAAGTTCCATGTATCAGGTGGATCATTTTGTCTGCGAAGAAAAAAATTATCCATTTGAAACTTGGAATTTGATAAAGACATCTAAAAATAAATTGCTTAATTTTTTTGTGTCCAATTACATCATGCAGGCTTAATACCTTCAACTAAACAAACTTTTAGACTCGTCCAAATTTGAGGAAGCGGCCGTGTACAATTTCAAGTTGATTTGATTTTAGTCTTTTTTTCTTTTTGGATACAAAACATTATGGATAATGAAGAAATTGCTTGATACAAGCAATTATTTCATTTTCCACAATATTTTCCTAAGCTTTTTATTGAGGAGCGTAAAAAGACGGATTGGGTGGGAATGAGTCAAAAGGGAAATGTCTCTCCATCCTACATCCAAAAAATAAAGCTGCTAAAACAGAATCATTTGCCTAAAGTAAACATGGATTGTGTTAAGTAGAAATATAAAATACTGTTCTTCTTGATGTTTTTGAACCAGGTGTCCAATGTTACTTCACTGACTTCCTATGAATTGAAATATAACTTGCATTTAAACCCTATCTATAAAAGAAGAAAATATTTTCTGTGATTAATAGAAAAATCCATTAACTTAACCCTATTCATGCTGAATGAAATCTTTCAGAATTTTATTAAAATCAAAGAGCTGAAAGCACTGGCAGTACATGCTCAATGGTCAATACATCTTTTAAAATATAATTTCATTAACAACTCCTTGAAAAGGAAATGCAGGATGTGTAGACTAAGCTCAGTCTGCACTTATGTGCAGGCTGATCTTATCTACACCTGCTGTCAAAACCGGAATATTCCATGGTCAGCATGACAAGGGTTAATATTGAATCAAGAGGTCAGCAAAACCTCTAGAATACATTAATTGTTGAACGTTAAACATTTTATGATGTAAGTGGACATGAAATGATGGAACTAAAATAGGTTGAGAGAAAAACAATACTCATCTACCTGTAGCACAGAGCCATGGATATGTGATTGAGGTGGCTGTCTTATTCAGGTTTGATTTTCATTATGTTGATATTTACAGGGTGAGACTACCAAAGTGGCTACAGACAAACATCCCTGTTGGTAAAAACTATAACAGAATAAAGGGGAATCTCAGAGATCTCAAACTACATACAGTAAGAATTGGGTTACCATTTTATATATTTGTTGACAAGAAATATTTTTTTACACTTAAAATTAACCATCTTGGTACTTGGTTAACCCTTTCCTGTTTTTTCAAAATGTTAGACCTGTCCAAATTCAGAAGTTTTGCAGACGAAAATTCAAAGTGTTTTTAATTTGAAAAATAACCACTACGGTAAGTAGGGTAGAAAGTATTGTGGTAAAAGAAGAAATTGCTTGTTACAAGCAATTTCTTCTTTTTCTACAATGTTTTCTTATTATAAAATCACAGGGATGTAAAGTCCAGGGATTGAACCGGAAAGGGTTAAACAAATATATTCAAACATCTCTCTGGAAACTGCAACATTTTGTACCTGTTTTATGTTGACCATTAATTTCATGTTATAGATCAATTAGACTAGAGTTTTGAACTCCGGCATTTGCCACCATTTATGTGAAGGTGTTTTTTGGTTTGCTACTTTTACGTCGTAACTACAGCTTAAACATTGTGGATAGTGAAGATATTACTTGTGACCAGCAATTTCTTCCATTATCAACTATATTTTCCTAAGCCTTTTTCTTCTTGTGATTGTGTAGGAATGATTTCGATGAATCAAGGATGAATTTTATGACAAGCTTTTAATACTTAAAAATGAATCTTTCAGTTATATATCTATTAAAGTTTTTATCTATTTGTTGAGATGTACTACAACAAGATAAAATGCCACTTATTTACAAACAAAGACCTTTGCAATAACACATTTTGTGGCTGTGTTGTTCTAAGCAGTTAATCTTATTATTTTAGTTTTGGCAGAAGGTATAAACAAAGATCTGCCACATAAGTGCAGTCTGATCTTAGTCTTTACCACCTGTCTGTTCTTTTCAAATCAGACTTGTTCATGAAATTTATTTCCAAAATTGACAAAGGAACAACATATATTACCAATGTTGACAGCCCTTTTATTTTAATGCATTTCTGAAAAAAGATTTTTATGCAGCATGACAAGGATAAGCATCTATTGGATATCAAGTGTACTCGCTTAATTGGCATCTAACTTTTGAACCAGCATTATATTAGTATAGGTGCAAGTTGGTCATTGTCAGATTGGTCTTGTCTTTGAACCAGGTGACTCTAAGTATCTTTAACCTATTCCCACACGGTGAAATTTTAGACCATTCCAAATTTGAAGAAGTTGCAGACAAGAATTTGAAGTTAATGAAATCTTTTAATTCTTTAGTAGAAAACATTGTGAATGATGGAGAAATTGCTTCATACAAGCAATTTCTTCATTTTCCACAATGTTGTTCAAAGCGTTTTCCTTGAGGGGCGTGAAAAGGAGGGCTTGTGTGGGAATGGGTTAAATCATAGTGAAGATCATGATCATTTATCAATAAAAGGTTACATTATCATTCTCAACATTTTTATATAGGTTTGCGAAGAAGCTAAATGCCCAAATATAGGTGAATGTTGGGGTGGAGGAGAACATGGAACTGCTACAGCCACTATCATGGTAAATACTGTACCATTTTCAAGAGAAATTTGGGGTGTTACTACAGCTTTGAAGACATTTGGAACAGTTTCATGTGGACGTCAATCCTTTCTCACACAATCCTACCTATTCACGCCTCTCAAGCAAAAAAAGCTTTATCGACACGAAGAGAAAAACTTTAGGTCTTTCTAAAGCTTTGGTTCCATTTGCATTGGCTTCATGTAGATTTTGACACATTCCTAGACAATTCTGCCGTTTTATACTCCTCAAGAAGAAAAGCTTTTAAAAATATTGTGGAAAATAAGAACTGGCTTAAGAAAAGGAATTTCTTCATTTAGCACAATGTAGTTTACCAAGAAAGTTAAACATTCTGGATATCAATTATCAATGCTATTATGACGACTGCTGAAGGTAAGCGAGTCCAAGTTATTACAAGGACAAGGTGTATATGCCTTTGTCCCTCTCTCTATTCAAATTGGCAGACTTCAGCTGTCAATCAGAGAATCAATGGACCTAACCAATCATTCAGTAAGACTAAAAGTGAACTTTGAAATCCAACTTTTGCCCTCATGCATTTTTGTTGATTTGACAACTTTAACATTGTAACTACAGCAAATTCAAGCTCTGATTAAGACATGCAGGTCGCCAACCAACCATTTTACTTTTTTGTTATGTGTAAACCCTTTCCTGTATAAACCCGGTATTTTTCGTTGCTGTGATTTCTTACTTGAGAAAATATTGTATTCTTCTTTTTCCACAATATTTTCTGCGCCACTGAATGGTCATTTTTCATATTAAATCCACTTTAAATATTTGTCTGCAAAATCTTTCAATTTCGACAGATCTAATATTTTGCAAAACAGGAAAGGGTTAATATCGAAGCTCAATAGGCGTAACCAGCTATCTGTTATTTTGTTTGTGCCATAACTCATATAAGTTGTGAAATGATTCCAAAATCATGTTGCGCAGTTGTTCCCCGTCATGAGTAGATGTGTTGTTTTGAAAATTTTGTTGCAGTTTAAGGTCAAACACACTGCTCAAGATCAAAGGATAAAATTGTGTTTGTCTAAGTTATAATTCCTACATGTATGTAGGATGCAATCAAGTTTTCATCATGAGTAGATGTGCTATTTGTAAGAATATTTTAGATATCTTTAACCCATTTCCACACAATTAAATTTTAGACTGGCTCAAATTGAAAGAAGCTCCAGATGGTAATTTCAAGCTGATTGAATTTTAATTTTTTCCATCTTTTTGGATAGAAAACATTGTGGAAAATGAAGAAATTGCTTGTAACAAGCAATTTCTTCATTTTCCACTATGTTTTCCAAAGCTTTTTTTCTTTGGGGTGTTTAAAATCTGAGTGGGAATGGGCAATGTCAAAACTCCAGATCAAAAGTTAAAATCAAACTTGGACAACCATGTTACTGTTTACATGCAACTTGATATATACAAAACTATATATGTGGATATCTAAACCATTCAGTTTAGTGCAGCATTGTCAATATGTTAATATTCTATAGGTGCTGGGTGATACATGCACAAGGGGTTGTCGATTCTGTTCTGTAAAAACATCCAAAAGTCCTCCGCCACCAGATCTGGACGAGCCAAAAAATACAGCAAGTGCCATTGCATCCTGGGGCCTTGACTATGTGGTCTTAACTTCCGTAGATAGAGATGGTATGTTGATGATTGTTAAGTTATGAAACCAAGATTCAAAGTATGAATTTAAATGTAGACACCAAAATTTTAGACTGGTCCAAATTGAGATTTAGATTTTTTCAACTTCCTTGATAGAAAACGTTGTGTAAAATAATTTTTCCAGAGGGCATCAAAAGGCTTCACTGTGTGGGAATGGGTTGAATTAGTTTATATCCATTTTAGGTGACAAGTTAGATAATTTTATGAATTTGATATTCAATTTTTTATATAGCATACTTTTAGGCATCTAAGTTTTAACAGAATTATTTATTATTTCTAAGAATTTGTTGAATAATATGACACAACACATATGTTTATAAATTGAAATCATTACATGTGTCATGATTCCATTTTGGCAGTAATGAAAATGGTTTCTCTTAGTTTCAGCTCTTTTGAATAGTTATTATAATAATATAATATCAACCATATACAAACAAAAGTACTCAATCATTTTATTTCACTACCATGTTGTAGGTCATATCAAAATAGCTTTTATATGATTGATGTTGGTTTCAGATCTACCCGATGGTGGTGCAGGCCATTTTGCAGAAACTGTGATGGAAATAAAGAGACAGTATGTAGCAACAAAGACATATGATTACCTATAGCTAAATACATGCATTGCAGGCAGACAAATTCAGACAAAACAGAAAAAATCCTGTATCAGACTGTGTCAAATATGGTTCAATGCAGGGCTCTGTAAAACTTATAAATTGTAGGTCTGGACCAATTGGAATCCCAAAAATAACACCAACTAGATGATTGTCCCAGGACCACTGCTGATGAGCCCGCGAAGTTTTGAACCATCAACTTGGCCTTGACCTTCAATTTTAGTGTTTGACCTTGAGCTTTGACCTTGAACTTGAAGCTATCCAGAAAAATCTTTCAAATAGCACATCTACTCATAATGGAGAATAATTGTTCCAATTTATTTTGAAAGCTATCCATAATTGTGGGAGAAATGCTTGTGACAATCATAATTTTAGTGTTTGACCTTGATCTGTGACCTTGACATTAGAACTAGCCCAAAAATTCTTTCAAATGGCAAAAATCTACTCATGATGGAGAATTATTGTGCCAAGTTATTTTGAAATCCATCTATAAATGTAGGAGTAATGGTCTGGACAAATTCCAAAGGACGGACAGACAGACTAACGCACATACACTGACTTGTCATAGTGACAACTATGTCTCACTCATTAAATTTCACGTTGATTTATTGATAAATTCGCCAACCATCTATCAAAAACAGAAAGAATTCAAGGGTCTCACATGTTACTTGCAGATTAAGGGATCAACAAAAGTGCCAAAAATTTATAATTAGTTTACCGCTGGCCAATCAAGTGCCCATCCGCAGTTAGCCAATGTTTCATGCTTGACCAAACTTTGGGTATTGAGTTTTATAAACTACTCGCATAAGTGCATCAGTTTGACTACAAAACGTTAGTACTGCAATAATTTAAAATGCTGTTACTCATCAAACTAAATTCTTTTACTCTATGGGATGCATATATAAATATAGCCATGAACAGGCTTCAGTTGCCTGTCGTATAAAATTGGAATTGCTCAACACAACGGGTTCATAAAATTGATTTATCACAAGCAAACACATGAGACTGGGCTTGAAATTCGTATATAGTAAGTCACGTTGTTAATTTGAATATAAACAAGACAGCTGCTTAATAATATTGCTAGTTCTATCAATATAATTAAGAAACAATGAATAGTGAAATCTAGCTTCAGGGGTTGAAACGTCAGAAATTCTCAGAATAATCTATCGCAAATCAACAACAATCAATAAATGAACGAGTTTTATGCACAAATTCTGCTCTTGGAAAATAGCCCAACGCATGATCAACCCTTTAGAGTTTTTTTCATCGGTCCCTTTGATGTACGTCTTGACTTTACACTCTCATAGGGTAGAATGGACTGACCCAACAGTTTTGTGACATCAGCTGCGTTTTTCCATGAACTGACGCTCTTGTTAAGAGAAAATCCCTATGACTGTTTAACTAACAGAACTTGGAATGAATAGTTTTGGAAAAATTTTGATACTTCACTGCACCATAATTAAATCAGCGATACTCGGGATGGGGAGTATACTGTAAATCCTGGAGAGTTTAATGATATATTTATATCCAAGAAATTGGAATTTCGTGGACTGCGCACTGTTGCCTAAAGTGCAATTTTTACACATTCAAATTTTCAAAAACAAAATGAAAGTAGGATCTGTCAGTTGTTTACATCCATCTTCAACTCTCTGAAGATTATAATTATCATCAGAAAATTTGGAAAAGGAGGCAACAAATGATGAACCCTTTAAGTACAAGGGTAAGGTGAAACAAAGGGGGGGTATACGTTTTTGATTTTGCCGTTTTGTCGGCAGGAAAGGGGGGGCATTGTCCTCGTGTCCTGGACTGTTTTAAATTTAGAAAGTTCTGCAGCCCTGGTTCCATGTATGATAGATTTTTGAAAAGTATCAAACTTACGCAGCAAGAAACCATTATGTCTGATGACTATCATGATGTAACTTAATTTCTTTCACAGGAACACATACCTGTACAGTGATGCTTTTTTACACTTGTAAGAAAAAGGGCTCTAGGAAACATTGTGGAAAATGAAGAAATTGCTAGTTACAAGCAGTTTCTTCATTTTCGACAATTTTTGGTAGAGAAAAAAAAAGTAAATTCTACCAATTAAGAATTGTTGTCTGAAACTTCTTTCACTTTGGTCAAGTCTTATATTTTGTAATCTGGTAACAGGTTTACTGGTTAGAAAATATGATTCTGAGATATTTAAGCCTCTTTGTGTCACCTAAAATTGTAATATTAATTGAACCATGCCCTTTGTCCTTCAACATGGCAATCTGACAGAGATATCAAATGAGCCTATGCGTGACATTTCCAACAATTTTGCATGTGCATGACTCGCACACATTGAGCACCCTAGACAGCCATTCGAGGCAATTAGAATATTTGCTGATTGTTTAAAGAAGCTTTGGGTCAGTATCTATCTACAGAACGCAGAGTGAAGACTCTGATCAGACTGTGCAGATGCACAGGCTGATCCGAGTCTTTACTTGGCACACATGTGTAATGGTTGGAAATGTCACACATAAGCTCAAATGATATCAGTTTACAAAATATATGGTCAGGAACAAAAGACAAAAAGGAAATATTTGTTTGCAACTTGAATGTCGTAACTACTGCTTGATTAAGCTCCAGTAACTGAGTTTCAGTTGCAAAACCTACAAAAATGCTTTAATAAGCCACAGAGGTCAATACAGTCAATCTTGCTTGAACAACCACTTCTTTTAAGTGACCATGTCCACTGCACGACTATAATCTAAATCTTTTTTTTTTAAAAGCAAAAGCACTTAAAAAGTGGAGGCATTGGGCTAAAAGATAAATATTCAAATAAATTCTATGTTAATGGGACTCATTAGAATCGCCTTAACCCATTCCCACACAACATAATTTTAGATTGGTCCAAATTGAAAGAAGCTGCAGATGACAATTTCAAGCTGATGGAATTTTATGTTTTTTCGCTGTTTGGGTAGAAAACATTGTGGAAAATGGAGAAATTGCTTGTAACAAGCAATTCTTCATTTTCCACTTTGTTTTCCAAAGCTTTTTTTCCTTGGGGCGTTCAAAAGCGTCACTGAGTGGAAATGGGTTTATGAGACAATTCTGATGAGTCGGATGAGTCCCAATATAAAGTTAGAATTCTGAAATATTTTATGTATGTAATTGAATCAGTCCTTCATACCTTTGGCAACAAAAAATGTACAGATCAACCATTCTCTTAAGCGACCACTTTTTGTCCCCTCTTGAGTAGTTGCTAAATACAAGATTTATTGTTTTTATACGCCCCCGGAGGCGGCCCTCCTAAGTTTCGGGTTGGATCTTTTTGAAACTTGGTCAATGTTATCACCTTAATTAGTAGATATGCATGCAGAAAGAATTTTATGGTTCATTGATTATTGCCTCAGTTATGCCCCCTTAAAACTTAGTATCTGGGGCTTATTGACATTGCAGCCTTGTGAATGCAACTCCTCCTAAGTTTCTGGCTGGATCTAAATGAAACTTGATGGATGTTATAACCTAAATTGGTAGAAGTGCATGAAGTAAGGATTTTATGTTCATTTAATTATTCCCTGAATTATGCCCCTTAAATCTTAGAATCGGGGGCTAATTGAAATTGCAGCCTTATGAACGCAACTCCGCCTAACTTTTTGCCTTGATTTAGATGAAACTTCGTCAATGTCATCACCTTAATTGGTAGATATGCATGAAGTAAGGATTTTATGGTTCATTGATATTTGCCTCAGTTATGCCCTCTAAAAACTTAGTCTCTTGGGCTTATTGAAATTGCAGCCTTGTGAATTCAACTCCTCCTAAGTTTCTGGCTGAATCATATGAAAGTTGGTGGATGTTATAACCTAAATTGGTAGATGTGCATGAAGTAAGGCTTTTATGGTTTATTGATTTTTGCCTAGATTATGCCCCCTTAGATCTTAGGGTCTGTGGCTTATTGACATTGCTGCCTTGTGAATGCAACTCCTCCTAAGTTTCTGGCTGGATCTAAATGAAACTTAGTGGATGTTATAACCTAAATTGGTAGATGTGCATGAAATTAGGATTTTATGGTTCATTAATTTTTCCTGAATTATGCCCCCTTAAATCTTAGTATCTGGGGCTTATTGAAATTGCAGCCTTGTGAATGCAACTCCTCCTAACCTTTTGTCTTGTTTTAAATGAAACTTGGTCAATGTCATCACCATAATTTGTAGATGTACATGGATCAAAGATTTTATGGTTCATTAATTTTTCCCTGATTATGCCCACTTAAAACTTGGTATCTTGGGCTTATTGAAATTGCAGCCTTTTGAACGCAAGTCCTCCTAACTTTTTGTCTTGATTTAAATGAAACTTGGTCAATGTCATCGCTATAATTTGTAGATGTACATGGTTAAAGGATTTTATGGTTCATTAATTTCCCTAGCTTTTTTTTTATTATCATTATTAGTTGCAGTTTAAAGAAGCAATAAACCCCATTCAATCAATTAATCATAATGAACAGTTTGAACTTAACAATTTAAAAAAGGTAGTCTGCAAATGTTTTGAATTTGTTTCTGTCAAAATAAGTAGTGTCTACAATTATTTTCGTGAAACAGCAGCAAATTGCGGCGAAAATTGTGACTATGGCACTCTTGTTAGTTCTGGTCAAAACCAAAGATTTGATTGGTCAATCCATTCTTCATTGAATCCAACAATCACATTCAAATAATCTGTAAATTGTGTATCAGTAAAGATACAAAAATATATACGATTAAAGGTAACAGAACCATTTTGTATTCAGAACGTAATTTACTTAGCATCAATATTTTGTATTTCAGAAAGCCGTCAATATTGGTAGAATGTCTTACACCAGATTTTCGTGGAGATTTGAAAGGGGTTGAAACCGTCGCAGCCTCAGGGCTCGATGTTTATGCACATAATGTGGAAACTGTTGCAGAGCTCCAGTGGTATGTCAGCATCTGTGTTACCCATTACCAGGAGGCAAAATTTTCGACTGGACCAATTTGAAAGGAATTGCAGAGGACAATTTTTATTATGAAATATTAGATTTCCAACTATTCTGGTTAGAAAACATTGTGAAAAATGAAGAAATTGCTTGTGACATTTTCCCAATTTTTTTAGGGATATTTAAAAGCATCACTAAACTTAGTCGTTTACAGAAGTCTCAAAATTGAAAACTTTTTCATTATACAAAAAAAATATTATGCCTCCAAGCATGTAACAAGCTTTAGCTTGACTTTTTGATGCCCTCAAGGAATTATTTTTAGGAAAATATTGTGAAAAAAGAGATTGCAGACAAAATTTCAAATTTCATTTAAATTTTAAAAGTAATAACATACAGGGTAGAAAACATGAGAAAAGGAGACATTTTAGATGAATTTCTTTTCCGATAGTGGTTTTAATTAACCCTTTCCTGTTCAAATAAGGGATTTTACATTCCTGTGATTTTATACTCAAGAAAACATTGTGGAAAAAGAAAAAATTGCTTGCAACAAGCAATTTTTCCTTTTTCAACAATATTTTCTACCACATAGGTTGGTTTCTTTTCAAATGGCATCAAGTTTTTGTTGTTGTCTGCAACCTCTTTCAGTTTGGACTAGTCTAAGATTTCCAAAAATGGGAAAGGGTTAAAATACAGGTTTATGTAGTACATGTAATTGGTTAAAGGCCTAACATGATTTTTTATCTTTGTTTTATTAGCTCACCTGAGCATGTAGCGCTCAAGTGAGCTATTGTGATCCCCTTTTGTCCAGCGTCCGTCCGTAGTGCGTCGTCCGTCAACAATTTCTTTAAACGACATCACCTCCTAAACCACTTGGCCAATTTGAACCAAATTTGGCAGAAATGTTCCATAGGTGGTCCCCTTCAAAATAGCTAAAAGAATTGAAATCTGTTAAAAACTCTGGTTGCCATGGCAACAAATGTGAAATTTTAAAATAATCTTTAAAAATCTTCTCCTCCTGACCCAGAAGGCGTAGAGCCTTGATATTTTGCATGAAGCATCAGTATATTGACCTCTTTTAAAAAAGCTAAGATCATGATCCTGGGGTCCCCAGGGGCGGAGCCCCAGGGGGGTGGGGTTTTATATAGAAATAAAGAATGATTTTTTAAAAGACGTCTCCTACCAAACCACTGGGCAAATTTGAACCAAATTTGGCAGAAATGTTGCTTAGGTGGTCCCCTTCAAAAAAAGCTAAAAGAATTGAAATCCGTGAAAAACTCTGGTTGCCATGGCAACAAAAGTGAAATTTTAAAATAATCTTTTAAAATCTTCTCCTCCTGACCCAGAAGGCGTAGAGCCTTGATATTTTGCATGAAGCATCAGTATATTGACCTCTTTCAAAATAGCTAGAATCATGATACTCGGGTCCACAGGGGCGGAGCCCCAGGGGGGGGGGGGATTCATATAGAAATAAAGAAAAAATTTTAGCTCCCCTGAGCACGAAGTGCCCTTGGGGAGCTATTGTGATAGGTCAGCGTCCGGTCGTCCGTCTGTTCGTCAGTCCGTTCACAATTACAAAAAAAGCTTCTCCTCCTAAACTAACCATGTAATTTCAACAAAACTTCAAAGAATTGATATCCATGAAGAACTCTGGTTGCCATGGCAATGGACTGAAAAAACTTAAAAAATCTTCTCCTCCCAAACGGTAAGGCCTAGAGTTTTGATATTTGGTATACATCATCGTCTATTGACCCTCTACCAAAACGCTTCAAAGAATTACCATATTCTGAAAATTAGCCCTTTTCTTTGTGATCCCTGATTTTACAAAGAAATTATGAAGGAAAACTTTAAAAATCTTCTACTCCCAAACCATAAGGCCTAGAGCTTTGATAATTGGTATACATCATCATCTATTGACCCTCTACCAAAACGCTTCAAAGAATTACCATATTCTGAAAATTAGCCCTTTTCTTTGTGTTCCCTGATTTTACATAGATATAAAGAAGGAAAACTTTAAAAATCTTCTACTCCCAAACTATAAGGCCTAGAGCTTTGATATTTGGTATACATCATCATCTATTGACCCTCTACCAAAATACTTCAAAGAATTACCGTATTCTGAAAATTAGCCCTTTTCTTAATGATCCCTGATTTTACATAGAAATAAGGGAGGAAATCTTTAAAAATCTTCTTCTCCCAAACCATAAGGCCTAGAGCTTTGATATTTGGTATACATCATCATCTATTGACCATCTACCAAAATACTTCAAAGAATTACCGTATTCTGAAAATACGCCCTTTTCTTTGTGATCTCTGATTTTACATAGAAATAAAGAAGGAAATCTTTTAAAATCCTCTCCTATTCCATAAGGCCCAGAGCTTTGATATTTGGTATACATCATCATCTATTAACCCTCTACCAAAATACTTCAAAGAGTTACCGTATTCTGAAAATACGCCCTTTTCTTTGTGATCCCTAATTTTACATAGAATAAAAGAAGGAAATCTTTAAAAATCTTCTTCTCCCAAACCATAAGGCCTAGAGCTTTGATATTTGGTACATATCATCAGTCATTGACCCTCTACCAAAATACTTCAAAGAATTATCATACTCTGAAAATACGCCCTTTTCTTTGTGATCCCTGATTTTACATAAAATAAAGAAGGATATCTTTGAAAATCTTCTTCTCCTAAACCATAAAGCCTAGAGCTTTGATACTTGGTACATATCATCAGCCATTGACCCTCTACCAAATTACTTAAAAAAAAGCCCTTTTCTGTGCAATCCTTAAGTTTTGTTAGGAATGAATAATGATATCTTTGAAAACCTTCTTCTCCTAAACCATTAGGCCTAGAGCTTTTATACTTGGTATGTATTGATGTCTATACTTCAAAGCATTACCATATTCAGGAAATCATGCTTTATGGTGAGATCATCAATATACCTAGGATTTAAAGAGAAATCCTTAAACATCTTCTCCAAAATAATTAGACAGAGGGCTTTGCTATTTTGTTTATATCATAAAGCCATGAACAATCATACTCAGGGGAGCGATTTAGGACCATCATGGTCCTCTTGTTGTAGGATGGTTCGAGATCCTAGAGCCAACTATGAGCAATCATTGTCAGTATTAGAGCATGTTAAAATGGTCCAACCAGACATGATAACAAAGACGTCCATTATGTTAGGACTAGGAGAAACAGACTCACAGATATTTAGTGTATTAGAAGGTAATGATTGATTTTGTCATAAATGTTTTGCACATCTATTTTTAAATTAAAACTTCAGACAATTGAAAATTTATCTGAAATATATAATCATTCTGCAGGGTAAAAATGTGGTAAAAGAAAAAAAACACTTGTTAAAAGCACTTTCTCTTTTTTCCACAATGTTTTTTTAAGTACAAAAATAAGGGGATGTAAAAACCTTAGATTGAACAGGAAAGGTTTAGGGGGTATATCAGGATCTGTTAGAAATTGAGTTGATATGCAAATGATTAACAAGTGTATCAAAATATAAGCCTACAGAAATTTACTATGATGTTTATTTCATTTCTTCTCGATTCTATTTTTTAAAATTCTGCAGAAAAATATCCTAAATAATCATTTTGAGAAAAGAAGAAATTGCTTGTTACCAAGAATTTCTCCTTTTATTGAAAAGTTTTTGCCCTATATGGCAATTATTTTCATGCCCCGGCATCGATATGATTTGAGGCATGTTATTTTGCTAGCAGTTACTTTATGCATAAACTTGACTTTTTGCTGTCATTCAAACACCTTTAAAGAAACAGGGCTCATATTTGGGATATGGATTCCCTGTATTGATAGGCTTTAGTTGGTTGTAAGATCAGGGTTATCCAACAAAGTCAGTTATCAAAGTCAACTTAATGCAAGTACTTAACATTTTGCAAAGTTTAAACACTGATCAAGATACATGGCTCATGTTTGGCATAGGATCCTAATTTATAGCACATATCATCAATGTCAATGTCACTTATTAAGGTCACATTTCCAAACAAGGCTGTTCAGAGGGCATGCTGTTTCACAAAAACATCTTGGTTAAGTAGTGAATGAGAATTGTCATACAAATTTGGACAAGTCTGATATTGTGTACATAGGTAATTCCATGAATACAGTTCCTTTATAAGTGTATCAATCAGATGATAAGCAGCTGTATGTATTCAATTTTTTGTTGTGCCCGCTTGCGGTGAGCGAGACATAGTTGTCACTATGACAAGAAGGTATATGTGCTTTAGTCCGTCCGTTAGTCTGTCTGTCCTTCTTTATGAATTTGTCCAGACAATTACTCCTACATTTAGGGATGGATTTCAAGATAACTTGGCACAATTATTCTCCATTATGAACCATTTGAAAGAATTTTCTGGATAGCTTTAAGTTCAAGGTCACAGCTGAAGGTCAAACACTAAAATTGTGCTTGTCCGGAGCTTTTCTCCTACAATTATGGATGGATTTTAAAATAAATTGGCACAATTAAGCTCCATCATGAGTAGATGTGCCATTTGAAAGAGATTTTGGATAGCTTAAAGTTCAAGGTCAAAGCTCAAGGTCAAAAACTAAAATTGTGTTTGTCTGGGGCATGATACCTACAAAACTATGCGGGCTCGACAGCAGTTGTCCTGGGACAACCACTGGTTTCTGTTATCAATAAGTATTGCAGAGTCTTAAGAATGTGTATATGATGTAATATACTTAGTCAGAATTAAATTATGTTATCACTTATTTCACATTAATACATTATAGAATACTCAACAAAAAACTATTGTTATAATTTCAAGATAGCATTTCTATCATTATCTAATGCTTTTTCTTTGATAGTTATGAAAAATGATATCTTCATTCAAACATAGATGTCCTCTTATGTTGGCAAAATGAATATCATCCTATAATCTTTCCTAACAGATTTAAGAAAACTTGATGTGGATTGCATAACCCTTGGACAGTACATGCAACCTACAAAAAGACATCTCAAAGTAAGAAAACATCTAGTTTTATTTACAACCTGTGATATAATAGGGCACTGGTACTTTTGTTTCATTTTCATGCCATATAAAACAATTTTAACAATTGTCTGATCCACACTGTCAATCAAAAATTGGTGGACCAATCAATTCATTCATTTACACAGGAATTGAAATTTGAACTCTTTTTGTGTCAAGCAATTTTGTTGATGTTGCAACTACAGTTATTCAAGCTGTAGTTCCATTATTTAGGTCGCCAACCAACCATTTCTGTCTTGTTCCATTTTACTGACCATTATATTTTTTGACACACATGGCATCAAAATTATAATGATTATATTTACTTTATCCAGCATACTTATTATTCAGTAAAATAAATGAAAACAGCAATGCTTATATTAAAACGTTTCATCTTTAACCCATTCCCACACAATTGGATTTTAGACTGGTCCTAATTGAAAGAAGCTGCAGATGACGTCTGTTTAAATCTACCTGAGTAATTGATGTCATATTATGAATATTGTGTGATAATTGGATAAATAGAAGAATAAACTAGTTTACTAGTCATACAGAAAAAAAACATTAAACAGAAATTCTAATTATTGTGTAAACCCATGCCCACATGATAAAATATGAGACTAATTCAAAATCAAATTAGTTGACAATGGCAATTTTAAGTTGGTAGAATTTAAGAATCTTTAATGGAAGAAGACATTGTGAACAATTAAGAAATTGCTTGTAACAAGCAATTTCTTCATTTCCACATTTTTCCAAGCTTTTTTCTTTCATGGAGTAAATAGTAGGATTGTGTCAGAACTTGACTAAAGTCCAAGTATCACCTTGTCTAAAACAGGATAATTTGAAAGGTATGAGGCTCTAAAATCTTCATGCAGCATTATAGTGGAGTTGCAGTTTATTTTTAGCTCGGCTGTTTTCGGAGAATACCAAAGGTATTGCTATAGCCTTGGTGTCATCATTGTTGTTGTTGTTGTTGTCTTGCAAAAACATTTTGTGGTATCTCTGCTTCTACTAAAGGCATTCACTTGAAATTTACTATCAAGGGGGGATAACTCTAGATGCATTTTGTCAATTATCCAGCACCCATCAGCCGAGCCTAGGCACCCATAGGCGGTGCTCTTGTTAATGTAAATTGACAACTTTTAATCAAATAGAGTTTTATGTTTTGTTATTCAAATAATAAAAAACTTAGGTGATCTGTGCCTAAATTACAAACATACATTAATCCTTTCCTATACAATTCCTGTTTTTTACTTCCCTGTGTTAAAATACTTGAGAAAACATTGTTTAAAAATAAGAAATTGCTTGTAACAAGCAATTTTTTTTTCACACTTTTTTCTATCATATAGGATGGTTACATTTTTATCTTGTCTGCTACCTCTTTGAATTAAGAAAAGCCCAAATTTTTTGAAAAACAGTAAAGGGTTAAGTATACGGGACAAACACTGAGTTAAAGAGTATGATAAATTTGAATATAAAACTAAAAGAGACATGGTACTCAAATAATCATCTTTTGTTAAATTAGCTTAACTGTTACTGGGACTTTTAACCCATTCCCACACCATGAAGCTTTTGAACTCCCCTCAATATTTAAGCTTTGGAAAACACTGTGGACAATGAGGAAATTGCTTGTTACAAGCAATTTCTCCATTATCCACAATGCTCTCTACCTTAAAAGACAAAGATTTTAAAAAATTCATCAAACTGTTGTCTGCAACTTCTTTGAATTTTGGACTGGTCTATAATTTTGTCATGTGGGAATGGGTTATGTAGATGGTGCACTATACAAACACTACATTTTAGGTAAAGGAATATGTGCATCCAGATAAGTTCAAGTTCTGGGAGAAAGTTGGCAATGACTTGGGATTCGCTTACACAGCTAGTGGTCCTCTTGTACGTTCTTCGTATAAAGCAGGTAAGATAATCAGACACTTTTGATTTTACTGCTGCCTAAGATGTGACTTTTTATGTGAAAATGGATTGTCTTGAAAGTGAAAGAAGTAACACCTGATTTTTGGAATCTAGAAGGGTCATTCTACCATGCAATGTTAATTTTTGAATGACAGAGACAGAACACTCTTATTTAGTTATTTCTTCATTTTGGGTTGAAATCTACCATTTTAACATTGACCAGATAACAAAATGATAGACTGGTCCAATTTCAAGAATTTTAGGTCACCCTGAGCACAACATGCTCAAGTTGAGCTTTACTGATCATGCTGTGTCTGGCCTGTGATTAGGTTTTTCCATTCGTACCTCTATGAAAACAAAGAATATTCTCTTCATTTCTTATAATTTAATAGCATTGAGCGAAAAAAGCAAGTATTTTACAAATTTTGATACCTATTTGTTTGGGACTATTTTGTGCGGACGCATACAAAATGGCTGCGTTGCTCAAAATTTTGTTCATGGAGGTATGAATTAAATTTTTCGACCAATCAGATTGCTCGTTTTTGATAGATGAAACTGACAATTAAATTATATCAGTATACAATGTTTTTTTCTGATTATTCTGGTTGACCTCTGCTGAGTCTAATCTCTTTCCAAGTACATGTTGTATTTGTTTTACAGAAGACATGGAAGACGCTTTTTTGCCTGACTGATATGTTCCAATTCCTTGTTTCAGGTGAATTTTTTCTGAAGAATTTACTTCAAAAGAGACGTGAAGATAAAGAAAAATCTGCCAAATCTTCTACATCATAGCATAATTATGAAGAAAAGCAACTGAAAACTTATTGAAACCTGTAAATAATATGCTGTTATTGTTTCTAGCTGATTGAAAATGAATTGAAATTAAATGTTTGTTTTCTTTGAAAAGTGTTCCTAATTTTGAATTATATATGTATTCTTTAATGCTTTCAGGTTGATTATCGAAAAATAACAGTAGATTATCATTTGATAAACTCGCTGCCTATGCAGTGAAATTATCAAAAACTTATGCCCCACTTTCGTTCATTTCACCCTATCTGATGTTATCTAAGCAGAGCCAAATAAGTGACGTCATCATAAGCGTTGCATAGCAGTCATGTGCAAAATGATGCGCTTTAAGAAAATTTGTTATATAATTTTCACATTTTGTCTAATTTTTGAATTAAAGAAATGAACAATTGTTTGTTTTTCGAGTAAGTTCGATTGATATTTCATTTAATGAACAACAAAAGCTTAATTTTCACTCGTTGCTTGCCACTCGTGAAAATAAAGCTTTTGTTGTTCACTCAATGAAATATAAATCGATCTTACACTGAAACAAACAATTATCCTCTATTTACGCTGGGGCCACCGACATAGCACAGTTGGTAGCGCGATGGACTATCAATCAAGAGGTCCCGGGTTGGATTCCCGACAGCAGCACTCATCCTTTCCGACTAATTGTCTCTCACCAATGGGTGGATAATCGTAGACCTATGTGGGACAGCAGCTGGAGGCTATGAAAGGATGTAATGGTAGTACTGGTGTAAGAAATACCAGGATTCCATTGTTAGGTGCTCCAGCCGCGGCGATATAACTGAAAGAATGTTGAAAGCGGCGTAAAACCCCATTCAAACATACAAATCTATTTACACTACGGTTTTTGTAAGGAAATGGTTTACCTATTGACAGATTACTGTCCACAACCACCAACTGCTTTCAAGCCAATTTAATGTTAGTTTGAAGCAAAAATTAAATCATCGGTCTTAAACATTCTAAGCACCACTTGATTTAGCTGTAGTATTGGTGTTTAATTAAGTCGCAAAACCAACAAAGATGCTTGGTATTAACCCTTGTTAGGCTAAACATTGAATATTCCTGTTTAGGCATGAGGTATAGACAAAGATCAGCCTGCATATATGTGCAGTCTGATCTTAGTCTACACCTTCTGTTTATCCCTTTTTAAGCCAGAGTTATTTATAAGATAAATTTTCAAGAGAATTATCAGCCCAAAATAATTGCATTCAGTATTGTCAGCCCTTTGATTTTAATGAAATTTTGTCATCGATTTTATTCAGCATGACAAGGGTTAAAGTATAAGTTCAACACTCACTTTGAGTATAAATGGACAATTTGTTTGATCATTCAAATTTTATGAATTACCGCTGCATTCAGTTAAATCTTTCTGCATGTGACACTCTTGTTTGATTCTTATCCTTGACTGATTATCAATATTTACGCACATTTTGCGTTAGAATTGAAACAGAAGATGCATCAAAAAAATTTGTTATTTGTTGATGTAAATGACATTAAGGATTGTGTTAGAACTTTTCTAAACATCCCCATGTTGTTAACCTGGCTACTCTAAAATACTATTCTAGGTTTTGGCTTGGAATATTTCTTTGCTGGTAGCGTGTCGAACTCATCATCTTCAATCATGGGTTGTCATGGGTTCAATCCCTGGTGGCAGCAAATATCCTTTCCCACATTTGTCTCTTACAAATGTTTGGATAATCGTAAATCTAAGTGGGATAGTAGCTGGAGACTAGGAAAGGATGTAGTGGTTGCACTGGTGTGAGAAATACCAGGAATCCATTGTTAGGTGCTCAAGCCGCCACGATATGACTGAAACGTGGTTAAAGTGGTGTTAAACCTGAATTAATCAATCAATCAATCAATTTAATGCATTGAATGAACCCGTTACCATAAGACAGAATTTAAGAAGTGTCCAAAGAGTTTGCAGAGGACTAATCAAACTTTTCGAAAACAAAGGGATAACAAGATTGTAGGGTAGAAAACATTGTGGAAAAGAAGAAATTGCTTCTGATTTCATGTTTTCATATGTATTTGATCTTGTCATCGTGAAAAGTGATTGTACTTGAAAGGGTTAAGTTTTATGTGCAAGTTGTTTTCTCTCTTTTCTTATCAATTTTGGTTTGAAATGTTTCAATATGATACCTTGCACCATCCCTTGGGTAGATAACCATTTATTTGACTCTGATCATTGTGGAAACTTTGCGTTAATTCATACTTTGTGGGTTTGGTCATAATTCAATGCCTTCATAAATATTACTCTGAAATTCATTTCTCTCTGTAAAAATGTAAAATTTTGCTCTATCTTTTACTCAAAATCAGTCTCTATATGCAAGTGGTATATGCAAGTTAGTGTACAAAAATGTTACATCTTTGTAATTTTGTTTTTAAATTCTGCATTACTTTTCTTGGTCCTAATTAGGATCATGGCTTCTGGCATTCATTTTAGTCAAATTTGACCCATTAAAGTCCAATTTCTAGTTTAACCCATAACCGTATGACAAATCTTTGGTCTGGTCCAAATTTAAAGGAGTTGCAGATGACTATTCCAAACTGATGAATTTTTAGATTTTTTACCTTTCAGGTAGAAAAGATTATGAATTTGCTTGTAACAAGCAATTTCTTCATTTTCCACAATGTTTTTTGAAGCTTTTTTTTATCTTAGGAGCGTCAAAAAGCGTCATTGACTGGGAATGGCTTAAAGTTTATATTCAAGGCATTAAATACAAAATTACAAATATATCTCCACATCTGCTCCATCTATTTAGGTTTATAATTAAATATCCTAGACCAAGCTTCAGTTTAAACTGCATATTTATAGATGTTCTATATTTGATTTGTGATACCGTTACTATCCGCCACTAATAGCAGTTGAACCTTTTTTTTTCCTTGAACAGATCTTGTTGTAAGATGAACTGAGCACAAAGTGCTCTTTCATCGACCAATCGCTGGACCCACCCGCTTAATCTTTTAGCCCTGCGCATTGACTACGACAGGAAGTTCTGCTTCAATATTTAACGGTGTGTTTTGCAAACTATATGGCCAGTGGCATGTAACAAAAAAGTAGAATAGCTGATGGCGACCAAAAAGGCGTAACTACAGTTTGAAAAGGAGTCGGAAAGAAAGTATTCTTATCATGCTTTCTTAGCACTATCCCAATCATTGTGTTAAGTCCATTTTAATGTTTGTTCTCAAGAGGTTGTCTAAACTTGTGAAGCCAGGTCTTCCTTCCTCTTTCATGTCTATCTCGGCAATGAATCTTCATACCAATGATGAAATCGTTGTGTTTTGAGGACTTCCTTGATTGTACCACCTTGATCGGAAAGGTAATGCTGCTGAGGTTTGTTCTTTTCGTCGAGATTCTTAAGATTCTTATTTAGATTTTTAAGATAAAGCGATCTTTAGATTAAGATTTTTCAGCAGATTGATACGAATCTTTAGAATTCTTAATGAAGAATTTAAGCACACTCTTAGGCAAGTAGCCTTGACGACGTCGAATGGTTTCACTCAAAATAACAAAAATCGTCATTTAAGACGTCTCAAAAATTTCATTTTCATCTTGGCGAAAAGAACGCACCTCTGGTCACCTGAATTTAACGAAGACTGGTCCAATTGCTGTCTAAAATCTTGGTTAGGTACCACAAAATCCAAAGGACACTGTACCCTGTCATTAAGTTGGATACTCTAAATGTCAGGAGAAGTGCGGGACTTCCATGCAGTAATGCAGATTGAACACTTAACCCATTCCAACACGGCAAAATTTTAGACTAGTCCAAATTGAAACAAGCTGCAGACGACAATTTCAAGTTGATGGAATTTTGATTTTTTTCGTCTTTTTTGATAGAAAACATTGTGGATAATGAAGAAATTGCTTGATACAAGCAATTTCTTCATTTTCCACATTTTTTTCCAACGCTTTTTTCTTGAGGGGCGTAAAAAGGAGGGATTGAGTTGGAATGGGTTAAATTATTTCTTTATTTCTATTACAATGACAGCATTAATCTTTGACTTTGGACATATGCTCCGTTTTAGACGCCTGCGTATATTGAATATCATAGAAGAAATGAAAAACGTTAGGTCGCTTGGTAAAGTTTTGCAGAAAAATGGTCGGACGGATAAAACATTATGCTTTTATCTTCTTGCGATAAAAGAGCATAAGAATAGAAAGGAAAATAACTACAAGTTAAGTTTACAAGTCAATGTTTTGGTCCTTGTACACTATACTTCCCTATAATGAAATCAGTGCATTCGTGAAATTAATTGCTTTTATAGTTACAGGCTATGTCCCTGATAAAGTTGATAAATTCTGAGATAAAATGTTCCTCTAAAGTGAAGCGAGCAAGTGTTTCCATTACTATACACTATACTTCTCTTTAACCCATTCCTACACGAAAAAAATCAGGCTGGTCCAATTTGAAAGAAACTACATGTGAAAATTCCATTTTGGTCGTATTCTAAATTTTTTCGTCATTTTGATAGAAAAATATTGTGGATATTGAAGAAATTGCTTGTAACAATGTTTGTTTCTAGCTCACCTGCGCACGAAGTGGGTGAGCTATTGTGATCGGTTGGCGTCCGTTCGTCCATCTGTCCGTCCGTCCGTTCAAAATTACAAAAGAATCTTCTCCTCCTAATCTAACCATTGATATTCAACCATGATCCTTAGGTTATGCTCTTCAAAGAATTGAAATCCATGAAGAACTTTGGTTGCCATGGCAACGGAGTGAAAAAACTTTAAAAATCTTCTCTTCACAAGCCGTAAGGCCTAAAGCTTTGATATTTGGTGTAAATCATCATCAACTGACCCTCTACCAAAATACTTCAAAGCATTACCGCATCTTGAAAATTAGCCGTTTTCTGTGCGGTCCCTGATTTTACATAAAAATAAAGAAAGAAAACTATAAAAATCTCCCAAACCATAAGGCCTACAGCTTTGATATTCGGAGTAAATCATCATCTATTGACCCTCTTCCAAAATACTTCAAAGGATCTCTGTATCTTGAAAATTAGCACTTTTTTGTGCGATCCCTGACTTTACATAGAAATAAACGAGATCTTTTATACCCTAACTATAAGGTCTAGAGCTTCGATATTTTGTATAAATCATCATCTTTTGACCCTCTACCAAAATACTTCAAACACTTACCGTATCTTGAAAATTAGCCCTCATCTGTGCGATCCCTGATTGTACAAAGATTCAAAGAAGGAAATAATTTAAAGTTTTTTCAAACCATAAGGCCTAGAGCTTTGATGTTTGTATGTATCAATGTCTATTGACCTTATACCAAAATACTTCAGAGAATTACGTACTCTGAAAATTAGCCTGTTTCTGTGGGATCCCTGATTTTGCATAGAAATAAAGAGGAAAATCTTCTTCTCCCGAACCATATGACATAGAGCTTTGATATTTGGATGGTAATAGTACCTATTGACCCTCTAACAAAATTCGTTGTAGAATTACTGTATGCTGAAAACAATCCATTTTCTCTGCACTCCAAGATTTAGAAAGAAACGAAGAAGAATGCCTTTGAAAATCTTATCCTTCTAAACCATTAGGCCTAGAGCTTTGATATTTGTATAAATCATCATTTATTGATCCTCTACCAAAATACTTCAAATAATAAATTTACTTTGAAATTAACTCTAAATGGTCATTGTGTGGGAATGGATATGCCCTCGGCAAACGTTTTTAAACAAAAAAAAATAAGAGAAATAATTAAAAAATTAAGAAACCCAGGGTTGTTTTTGTGCACAGCACTTTTCCTTTCTGATATCTATATGGAGTTTCAAGTTGATATCTTCTTCATTTAGAGAGATGCTCTTGACCTTCTAGGATTATAATCAGCATTCATATACATGTTGGATAATTCTAATACAAAGTTTATAGGTTGACAAGAAATGTAGCTTTGTGAAACTAGCGATTCAAATTATTTGAAACTGTTAAAATTGTGAAATTTGGGTTAACACTTAAAAAAACAATGGTAATGACATTCTTCTTTTAATCGTGGAGATATATGTATTGTACACAAATAAATTGCCACTGTTTTTGAACAAGCTAAGTTTGCAATCATAAATTCGAGAGTCTTCGACATCTTTGAATTAGGTTACCCCTTTTGGAGATTTTTTTTCTTGAATAACGCCGCTTTTAACACGTTTCAGTCATATGGCGGTGTATGCCTGGAGCACCTAACAATGGATTCCTGGTATATCTAGCACCTCTACATCCTTTCCTAGCCTCCAGCTCATATCCCACTTAGGTTTACGATTATCAACCCATTGGTGACAGACAAATGTTGGAAAGGATATGTGCCGCCGCCGGGGATCGAACCAATGACAACCCATGATTGAAGATTGGGAGTCTGATGTGCTATGACGGCGGCCTTTTGGGAATCTATTCAATTGTAAAGTTTAAGATGATTATGCAGAAAAATAACAAAGGGAAATACCAAAAAATAAAGCAAGTAAGAGATACAGTTGTGTGCTGCACCTCAGATCTTTCGTCACAGGAAAGTTATTATTTTACCATACTTTTAACGATTTGTTTAAAAAAAAGTCAGTAAACAACAAAGGAGAAATAATTGAAAAATTGAAGATAGGATTGTGCTTCTTTCGCACTGCACTTCTTATCAAGATCTATTGACAGCAACTATGAAAATAGATGTTTGCTCGAGACAAGTTTCGGGGCCGAAAGGTGGATTAATTCGTACAATTGCTTGCCCCGCCCACTTGCTTCGTTAGCCGCGCCCATTGACTCCAAGAGGAAGACCCGCTAGATTTTAAGCGGCGTTATTTTGACAAATTTATGACCAGTAGCATGTAACAAAACGGTAGTATAATTGTTTGGCGACCTAAACTTCGTAAATAGAGTTTGAATAAGCTGTAGTTACGACGTTTAAGTCGTGAACTACAAAATTGCGGCCATTGTCGGAGATCAAAACTCATTCCTGGTCTCAATGAATGATTTCATTGTTCGACCGGTTATTTGATTGACAGTCGCGATTGGTCAATTAACACAGAGTCCCTTAGTTTGAGTCAGAAAAATGAAGGGAAATAACTCAAAATGTTAGCAAGCTAAGAGTTACAGTTCGGCTCGTGCACTTTTACTCATCGAGGTCTTCCGCCTATGAAATTTCAAGTTGATGGCTACTTAACTTTCATAGATTTGCTCCGGGCAAAATTTAAGTTAATGATAAAGAGAAATGAACCCCGAAATTAAGTTTGCAGGGACTATGGTTCTTTGGAACTACACCTCTCCTCATTTAGATATATCCACCAATGAATTTTCAAGTTGATAGCTAGTGCATCTTTACTTTCAGGAATAAGACTCCAGGCCAAATTTGGGATGGATGTATAATGGTGTACAATTTCCTCCTTTTATAGCTTACGACTATAAAAAGATCTTTCTAGAATAATTGAAACTTCCCTTTGAGTTTTTAGCTCACCTAAGCACGAAGAGCTCTGGGTGAGCTATTGTGATGTGTCATCGTCCGGCGTCCGTCCGTCCGTCCATCTGTCCGTCCGCCCGTTCACAAAAAATTTCCTCCTAAACTAACCACGGAATTTCAACAAATTTCACAGAGGTCGTCCTTAGGTCATGCTCTTTTAAATACTTCAAAAAAATTGAAATACACGAAGAACTTTGATTGCCATGGCAACCAAATGAAAAAACTTTAAAGAGAAAACCTTTTGCCCCCAAACCATAAGGCATACAGCTTTGATATTTGGTATGTATCATCATCTATTGATCCTCTACCTATCTATTTAAAAAAAATACTGTAGTCTGAAAACTTACTTTTTCTATGTGATCCCTGAATTTACATGGGATTGAAGAAGGAATCTTTGAAAATCTTCTCCAAAACCATTAGGCCTAGAACGTTAATATTTGGCATGAATCAAAGTCTTTTGGTCCTATACCAAAATACTTCAAAGAATCATCGTACTCTGGAATTTAGCGCTATATTGTGGGATCAAATAAATACCTTGGATTAAAAGAGAAAATCGTCTTCTCCAAAATAATTAGGCGTAGGGCTTTGTTACTTTGTATATATCATAAACCTTGAGCCATCATATTCAGGGGAGCGATATAGGACCATCATCGTCCTCTTGTTTTTACTTGTGTTCCTTCTCCTACAGCATTTAGAATTAACTAAAAAGAAAAATCTAAAATATCAGATCGTCTAAATCTGCGTAAATACGGCGATACAAATTAGGTTAGATCAACCCTGTCAAATGAATAGGGAATTCCCAGTTACATTATTTATGGGGTAAACCCGATTTAGTTTCTTTTGTAGGTCAAATAACATTATTGCTGTCTGTCAAGCTAAACGAATCTTACGTTTTGGAATTTGGTAAAAACAAAATCAATCAAAACAGCGACCAACATATCGTATCTAAACCGACGGGGTATGACTGAAATATTGTTTAAATGGCATTAAACCCCATTCAAACAAACAAACATAATCTGTATTTCAGTCAGTTGGTTGATTGGCGATAATTTTGAAAAAGAGGTCGAGGATTTGGTACGTGATGAAAGGTTTTATTTATTTATTTTTTTTTTTTTTTTAATGAGTCTAAGGTAGGTTGGTCTGAACGTTTTGAGAATCTTACAAAATGAAAGTCTCCGCTTGAGTCGGCTCTCGCAGTCTTACCAGGGTCGATACGTTGCACACCTCAACTATAGCCCCTTTTTGCATGCCGGGTCATATGCGAATATACATATATGATATTACAAAGTTGACGTGATATTATATATAGGAACAATGAATGTATCATATTTCAATCTTGAAAACAATCACTAAAATCATAAACCTAACCGTACGAGAACATTATATACCGCTGCCGTCATAGTGCAGTCGGCAGCCAATTAGACTCCCAAATTTTAAACTCTGGGATGTCATGGGTTCGATCCCCGGCGGCGGCACATATTCTTTCCGACATTTGTCTCTCACCAATGGGTCGATAATCGTAAACCTAAGTGGGATAGCAGCTGGAGGCTAGGAAAGGATGTAGTGGTAGTACTTGTGTAAGGAATACCAGGAATCCATTGTTAGATGCTTCAGCCGCCGCCAAAGAATTTTTTAACAACAGACATGCCGTTGATTGAATGTAGATTGGCAATAAAAGGTTAATAAAAAAGACTGTTTAAACCATTCCAACACTAAAATGAAGAAATAACTTGAACCAAGCAATTCCTTCATTTTCCGCAATGCTTTCTCCCTAGAAAATTGATAAGAAATAAATTCGAAATACTTTGAATTGTTGTGTGAAACTACTCTTAATTTGGACCTGTCTACAATTTTGTTGAGTGGGAATGTGTTAACTCAATCATTTTTAGTTTATTCAAAAAATTGTAATTTATAGCGTAATTTTGAACTTCCTTTCGGTCGAATGTCTTTGTGACTTCATCGTTACCGGAAGCTTCAAGTGACACGCATGTCGATCACGATCAGAAGGCAGGTCATAGGAATTTGCGACACGTCAAGCGAAAAAGATCCTTCCAGAAGTTTCGAAAAAGAAATACGGGGGGATCGAGTTAATCGCAATACCACTTTGTTAACGAGTCAGTTTCAAAGATCCAGATTTGCTATTAACCCATTCACACATAGCCCCGCTTTTTTACGCGCTGAAGGAAAATACTTTAGGAAACCATTGTGGGATAAGGAGAAATTGCTTGTAATAAGCATTTTTTTCCTTTTCAAACGATGTTTACTGCTCATATGGCCCGTGTTTTTCATCATAAACTAACATTACCGTCTGCAACACATTTTCAACTTAATTTGGACCAGTCTAAAATTGTGTCGTTTTGGAAATGGGATAAAGGGAGCTATTTGTTTATAAAATGAGCTGCAATTAAGCAGTAACTTACTATGATCAGGATTGCGGTTAAGAGGGTTCCAATCTAATAGAACAGAACAGATTCAACAGAGGTCATTCGGAGTTGGTTGTTCAAATCAAAGTAATGAAAGTACTGTAAGCTAGCCAAGCATGGTTGAACTTAAAAAATATTTCCCTTGTTGTGCAGAAAACATTGTTGGCATTGAAGAAGTTGAATAGAGTTTAAAAAATTCCTGAAATACATAAGAACTATTCTTTATTGCGTAGGCATTTAATGGATTTAGTGGCAGTTTGCACTCGTTGAACTTTGAGAAGACCTCAAAATGTTGTCTATTAACTTAAGCTATCAAAGCTGACGCTTTGCTAGCTAAAGATGAATATGAAAGGGAGTTAGAATGATCATTCAAAAGTAAAAAAAAGAAAAGAAAATAATCAAGAACAACAATTTTCGATCCTGAACAGGTCTTAGAATCTACGCAGTGGGGCGTAATGTGGGGCGTAAAAAGGAGGGCTCGAGTTGGAATGGGTTAAATGGAATATTACATTATTCGGTTATTTAGGGGGATTTTTGGTCTAAATGTGACAAATTAGCACCCGCGTTCTATTTTCAAACAAAGACCCTTGTTACACTCATTCCGATATTAATTGGGTAGAAGTCATTTCCACCACTGTTGTTATTTATTCATTTTATTTACAGTTTGCTTTCTTTTTCATAAAGGTGTGGGTTTTTTTCAACCGTAATTTACCAATCGCTGGCTTCGCCCACTTACCTCGTTAGCCCCGCCCATTTACTCCGACAAGAAGTCCCACTTCGATTTTAAACGGCCTAATATGTACCAAATAAGTAGTTAAAAAAAGTAGTTGGTTGTTATAGAAAAGTAAAATAGCTGATTTGGGGCCTAAGCATCGTAATTAAAGCTTGATTAAGCTGTAGTTACGACGTTTAAGTAGCCAAACCAACAAAAAAGTTTGACAAAATTGGCGGTCAATGACGAAGGTCAAATCTCAGTTCTGGTCTAAATAAATGATTTCATTGGTCGACTGTTTATCTGATTGACAGCCGCAATTGCTCTAAATAGGTTATAAAGAAAATATGTCAGGCAGGTCAAAATTGAAAAAAGATGCATATCAAAGTGCGCTACCATTCAGGAATGGGTGTCAAATAAGGTAGAAAAGATCGTGGTAAAGGGTAAATTCGCCTTTTCCAATAAAGTTGTCCAAAACTATATTTCTTCAGATCTTCAAAAAGCATGAAATCGAGCTCCTGTTATTGAGGGAATGCTGATCACGCCCACTGACCTCTAATAACGATATTTCGATTATAAATTTCACGCATTTTAAAGCGTCGTCACCACATTTTTTACAATTTGGACTAGTCTATAATTTCGTCGTCCGGGAACGGGTTAAAGAGGGAAGTAACCCACCAAAACAAATGAATCGAAACCCATGACACACTAACCTTTCAAATAGTTTCGGGATTTCCCGCTATGTATAAACGTACATATCCAACTTCCTCTTAAAAACATTACAAGACGACAAAATTTAGACTGGTCCAAATTCAACAAAGTTGCAGACGATAATATTCAGCAGATGAAATTTTAAAAATCGGAGAAAGAAAGCATTGTGGATGATGAAGGAAATGCTTGTAACGATGATTTAAGCAATGTCTTTATTTTCCGAAATGTGTTATTTTGAGGGGGCGTCAAAGGCGTGGTTGTGCGGGAATGGGTAAACCCTTTCCTATTTTTTTTTAAATTTGACTAGTCCAAATTGAAAGAGGTTACAGACGACAATTAAAATTGGATGCAATTTAAAATAAAACCATCCTAAGTCGTAGAAAATATTGTTGGAAAAGGAGAAATTGCATGTTACTAGCAATTTCTTCTCTTTCCGCAATTTCTTCTCAAGTATAAAATTGTATAATTTAATATCGAAGTGGAACTTCCTGTCGGAGTTGAGTGGGCGTGGCCAGCAGAGTCGGTGGGCAGGGTTATCAATCCGTCAATTCAATTAATTTTAGTCGAATCTAAAAGTCTTACTGTAAGGGAACAAATATTAATCTTCTGTCTTCTTTGCGTGTTACTAAATACATATTATTACGCAATTCGAGTTCATAATAGGTGTGTATTCGGAAATGTATAATCAAAGGGCAATCAAAACGACGTAACTACAGATTTATTAAGCCTTAGGTACACTAGTTTTATTATCAACGACAAAAATGTTTTAGTCTAGACATAACTTGAATTATTTCAAACCGTTACGCAATACCGATAAATCGAGTAAAATGTCTACCGAAAATCGGCACGAATTTTTTTTAATCCCGTTACATTTCATCTCCGTCTCCGCAGCACTCTCTATTTCATTTCCGTGACAGTAATTTAATGCGGAAACCGAATTACAATTCCCTGAAAACCGATATACACCACATTCATGCCGTTTTCGCAACGGATAAAAGAAAAACCCTGAAACAATGAGACGTAAATAAAATACCGTGAAACGTGATAGGGGCCTAAACATATTTTTACCCTGTACAGCTATTTTATTTATTATGGGCATCACAATTGAAATATGTTTAATGACGTTCTTTATCTTGGAGTTGAATTTTATATCTTATTAACAATTGTACATTGCTAGAGATCCCGCGATTTTATTAATAATTGTATATTGCTAGAGGTCCCATGATTTTATTAACAGTTGTGTAATGCTAGAGATCCCACGATTTTATCGAAAACTGTATAACTGCTAGAGGTCTCGCGAAAATCTGTGCTGCTCCTATTATTCTACCATTTTCTTAATATAATATAAAACATACTTTATGTAACTTGGCTTGATTTCTAAATAAGTGTTTTAAGTGTTTTTAATTGCTCCTACGTATACTATAAAAGGAAGTACAGCGCAAGCCTCAAAAGCGTTGAATTCCAGTGACTAAAGTAAGCGTTGACTAATTATTGTTCAAGGCCAATTTCCAAATATAGACATACTGAACTTCTCAAATTATGTCAGAATTATCGTTTTAGAATAGTAAAACCGATAACGTAACTGAACTTTGAACTCTGATACTTTTGTTGGTTCGGCAACTAAAAAGTCGTAGCCACAGTTTTTTCCCAATCCGCGTCAGTTTTAATCCTAGTTGATCGGCTTCCACCGGTTCTCGAACATTCTACCTCTAGCTTCCAAAGCGGACGCCTTGCTCACTCGACCACATAAGCAGCCACGGTACCGTTTCGAGATGACGATCGTCCCTTTTAATAGACACGTCGATAAAGTTATCAAATAACTGGTTAAGAAACCCGAGTACCAATTTTGTTGTTGTTGTTTTGCAAAAGAAATATCCATACATTGAGTTATTCATGGGTAAACCGTCCTCTTTCAAGCCACTCACGGGCTTTAAATAAATTTTGCAGGATTCTTCCTTGTGTTGACCTCTTTTTTCGAATAACCAAGAAGTCTTTCAATGACGAGGTTCATCAGAACTCTATATAAAAAGAAAACGTCTTATCTCAAAACCCTCGTTCGATTTGTATGTTGTTTAATAATCGTTCTGTTTGATTTAAGAAAGCACGATGTAATGTTAATAAACTTTTTTATAGGCTGGGACTTATATCAGCATCATGTGAAATACGAGACAAATTTGAAAAGTCTTTTTCTCTGAAATGGTTTTTTTTTTCTTAAATGATGCAGCAATACTCCTTGGGTAGACTTTTATCCAGGCTCCTTTTGATTCGATGATAACATGTTCCGAATCGGCATATCATTACGTAGAAACATCGGGGTTGATATCTATAAACTTTATCTTATCACGTTATTTTTAAAGCAATATGATTTTGGTCTTCTAATTTGATTTATCGAAGGTGACAGAGAACCGATACAGGACCTTTTTGTCTCTTGTCAATTTTTTCCAAAATGATTCAACATATCCGATTCTATCACGTCTTGGAAATTGTTCATTATTGTCGAATTCTTCCTAACGACCATTCTTCGTCTATCTATTAAAAGTGGAGAAAATAAAAGCATAGCGAAGATTTGACGAACCGGATAAAAAGAAAGCATCTTTAAAGATAATGTAACACAGGGGTGTGATAAGAAAATTAATAACAGTTCCCCAAGCATTTGACAGTTATGTTCAATTTTACAGAACGGCTTTCAGTTTCAACTCGATCTGTTTGGCCTTTTTGCTGATAGATTGAGGTAAAAGTTCAGCCGATTTCTGTCTCAGGTCTTTTCTCATGGTCAGTATTACTATTGGTTTTGTACAGTAGCTAATGTACCCGAAACATACAGCCACGGTCATCCAGCCATCCCACCATAGGTTGCTATACATTGTGATGTAGGAAAAAACAGCATATGGACACCAACACACAAACATGATCAACCATATTACGATATACGTGACAGCATTCTTAATGTGAAGTTTGCATGGCGCATTCCTGTTAAAAATGCCGGAGAACACCGCATACTTGTACGCAATACTATTGGAATGTTCAGACATTTGGTGTGAATCAGTTTGTGTTGAAGATGTTGGTGTTCTAATTGTTGTTGAGGTCATGTCGGTTGAGCTAGAATCTCTCTTTGTTGATGCCGAAGTTCCCGAGAATGATTCTTGGTGTGACCAAGCGTGTTCGGGAATTTCATTGTTAATAGTTATAGCCACAGATTGTCTGCTCTCCGTTTGACAATTGTCATTTTCTACCTCATTATCAGACCACGAACTTTCCTCTGTTTGTACGTTGTTCACCTCGCTAGTCTCAGCTACTATTATGAGCTTCGTGTCGTTTACAACAGGCGCATTATCTGAATCGCCAGTTTGTTCAGTAATCTCAGTTTGATGTTCGGAGTCTGATTCTGGTTTCGGGTCAAGAAAGCTGTCATTGTTTATGACGGACTTGATCAGGAATCCTAATGCAACAAGAGCACTTAAAAGAGACCCAAAGAAAGGAATGAATGATATATTTGTGAAATATTTTAAGCTTGATTTGTCGAAACCGCAACGATGTTCTGGTTTCTGCAGTTGATAATTATATGTTACTAGTGGCAGAACAGCTACTAAGAGAGATGAAAATAGTACAATTACTGACACGATAATCACTAACAAAGGTCTCGGGAAGAGGGAGCCTGCTCCTTTATTTAGAGATAGACAGATGCAAACGAAGACGAAATTGATAATTCCAAACTGGAAAATAAACACAGTGTTGTTTATAACTCCAAAAGTACTGCAGAGTGCACTTGGAAATGACTCCGCAGTAGATAAGGATATGCCAATCGCTGGGAGTAAAACGAAACAATGGGCGATAAAATCCGCAATGATGAAGTTTATGTTCGCAATAAAAGTGTCATCTTTTCTGTGTTTTTTATACAGCAGAGTGATGAATATGTTCACAGTCACACCAACAATTAATTCCAAAATACAGACAGTTCCAAAGAGATAAGGAAACACTTCATTTTCCAGCCAATATAGATAGGTTTGACCTAGAACCAAAAATCTATCGTCGGTCGAATTCCTAGTCATATTTAATCGATGCCTTATTCGATTGTACGAGCTTGACTGTAGATGAACGTTTATGGCCAAGGCCTTTTTATTTGTTATTTTTCTAATAGGATAACTTATACAAATAGTCGTTAAACATTTAAATAGCTTTGTCATAGATCCAGATTACAAATATTTAGAGAGAGAATTTAAAAACATTTAACGAAAGAAGATAATTTTGTTTTTGTTTGTTTTCTTTGAGGTATGAACCTCCGAAGCGAGTTCATACATTAGTGTCATTAAATTGTTAGGCTCATACCTCAACGAAAACAAAATTATTCTCTTTCATTTCTTATAATTCAGTTCCATCAAGTAAAACAAGGCAAATATTTCACTAGTTTTAGTGATATTTAACGGATATATTTTGTGTCAAAAAGCATACAAAATAAGAGCGTGCTCAAAATTTTGTATTAAAGTATAAAAAAAAATCAGCCAATCAAAACGCGTAAATTTTGAAGACGAAACAAAAAAAAAATCCTCAAAGACACAGAAGCTCTTTTTCCGTGTATCGCTGTAGCTCACTTCAAACTCGAACATTGAAAGCAAATTTTGATGTGTGAGGAATTGAATACACCGAAACTTGAATGAAAATGGTCCATTCGTGTTAGATGTTATATATTACTTCGGGTGTCTGCCATAACGCATTGGGCAGCGCGTTGGATTCTCAATCATAACGTCCAGGGTTCGATCTCCTGTCGTGGCAAATATCTTTTCCAACATTTTTCGACCACCAATGGTTGGATAATCGTTAACCTAAGTGCCATGAGCAGCTGGAGGCTCGAAAAAGATGTGTTGGTAGTACTGGTGTATATTCATGGCTAGATGCTCCAGCCACTGCGATATTATTGAAAAACTGTTAAAAGCGGCGTTAAACCTAATTCAAACAATCTTTTATGGGCAACCAAAGAGTTATAACTACAGCTCGAATAAGCTCGACTTAGGGTTTTGGTTGATCCTTGACGAATTTTGACTTACTTCTGTCGAATTACTGTTTCTTTCGAATTGTAATTCTAATCATGCGGACTTTAATTTTGCAACAGAATTCATGGAGTGTAGAGGAAGAAAATACGGTGACACACAGAACTGTTTTGTTGTTGTTGTTTTTTTTTTTTTGTGTGGTTTTTTGTGTTTTTTTTATCATTATTATTATTATTTATTTTTATTGCAGTCAGGATAGTGACTGTAATCGGGGAATCGGCCGAATTCTCTCTTTACTTCCAGGAAACTGACGACGTGAAAAATGTATCCTTGCCCATGTATTGATTCATAAATTCTTGTAGTACTATCTGAAAATATAATCACATTCATAAAAAATGACCGCGGATGTGAGCAGTGATTTAGGTCACGACCTCTTTTATTTTTTACCATCTTAGTATTGCATCCAGGCCGCTCGACCGAGGAAATCCTCCGGGGTTTTGACTCACTCACGCAACTTTACTAATTTGATCGGGGAGTAATCGCGCAACAATGTTCTGACTCCCGCAGAATCGTTTAACCAGCGGGGGTATAAAAATCGTGAAAAAGGTGAATTGCGATTAACAACAGAACAGTCTGTGGACAGTACCGTACTCGATAAAAATAGTTTTGATCATCGCTATTCATAACCATTGCCGAATACCATAATTTAAACTGGTCCCCGATTTCAAATTAGACAGGGAACCCAACAACAGATCATGCGCAGTAAATTCTTTCCGTTACCGGTTAATGACAATCACGTCAAACTTGATAAGAAGAAATAACTTAAATCAATCGTCAAGCCACCAAAGGGCACCAGAGACTTTTTTAAACCTCGGTATCAGCGCTATATCATCGTAATCGACGGACAAGAAGAAAGACAGCGAAAGTCAATCTAATCAGATCTCGAGGGGGTACAAACAGACTGTTTCAAATGCTAAATTACAGAACTCGTGGTTGAAACATTATAAGAGTTTGAAACACGAGCGAGGAGAAATCTGGGATGACTGTTATTTGTCTTGTAACAAGCCTCGAGTAAGAATAATCCATTCACTGCCGGATGCACGAAATGCCATACTTGCACACAAACATTTAGAACCGAAATACCACGTTCAGTCTACTACCGAAGTGAGTTTGTCAGAGCTACATCCAATGTGTATGATAAATTTCAGTCAAAATTTGACTAATTTGTGCTATGAGAACTGCTAATTATTAAGACAGATATTGCCATTTTAATTGTTGAACCGTACAAGAATAGAGTGGGTTAGACTTGAAGCACATGGAAGTAGGTGAAGTTGCTACATATTCATCAAGAGCTTATTTTTTGCCCCAATTTTTCAGTGATACATCTTATATTGCATTGAAAACAAAATGAATTAGTTTGTTACTTCATATCTTTATGAGAGATTTATCAACGAATAAACATATTGCTTAGGACTTTTGACATCATCCCACCCCCGTTAGCATTTTTCACTCCCTCCATTTCAGTAATTCAATGATGGAGCTACCCCTCTTTGAAGAAATCCTTGATGCAACACTGATTCTAACTGATATTCTAGACTAGTATCGCTATGCCTACCAGACCATGACTGGTCCTAGGTCACAAGTGACACAGAGAGCTCTACAGATATGACGCGTTTCGCGTGAAACGTTTTCAAAATACTAAAACGCATTTTGAAAATAATCATTGGGTTAAAACGCATTTAAAATCATTGATGAACATTTCAAATATGTTCAATGCATTTTTTCAAGGTCTGCTATTTTTGCCTTTTATAAAAAGTCCGGAACCTGACACATGCATTGGTTTCCGGCCTTTCCGATTCCAACAAACAATTTATATATGAAGTGGGTCGAAAGATTCCCGTACAAAATATTGAGAAATTAATGGCTTCTAAACTTGTTCGAATTACGAAGCGAAAAATCTACCTAGAAACCTCTATTCATTTGAAATCTTTCGAAATATCGGATGGCGATGCTCCTAAAATATGCTCCGGAATTGACAATTACGCCGTTGATCAAGTCAGTTATGGGCGAGGGAAATTGTAGGGATTCTGTCTAGGAGGAAAAGATAGAAGTCTACAGATGTGATTTCACGATAAGAAAAACTTAACAGACGAAACAGCGAATGGCTTCATTTATACAAATTGTGAATATACAGTCCTGACTGCATTTGAGGCCGTACAGGCCTTTGATTTTTTTCGGGGGGGGGGGTTAATTTCTCCACTTTTTCAACTATCACGTCTCTAACTTTATGCTGCAAACATGGTTGTGCATGAAATCTATTGAACTGAAATACGGAAAACCTGACGTCAGGAGGCGTCTTAACCCATTCCAACATAGTGGAATTTTAGACTGGTCCAAATTGAAAGAAACTGCAGACGACAATTTCAAGTTGATAGAATTTTGAATTTTTTCGTCATTTTGGGTAGAAAACATTGTGGATAATGAAGAAATTGCTTGATACAAGCAATTTCTTCATTTTCCACAATGTTTTCAAAAGCTTTTTTCTTGAGGGGCGTAAAAAGGAGGGATTATGTTGGAATTGGTTAATTGACTGATCGCGTTGTCATTAAAAAGAAAAAAGATCGACCGATCAAATGACCCATTTAAACAAAAAGTGAATGTAGAACTCTGACATATATTTAGAGCTCTTTTGCTGGTTTCAAATATCATAACGTCAGCGTATACAAGCTGTTACGACTTTTAGGTCGCAAAATAACAATTTTGTCACATGTGACGGTCCATAAATTTCGCAAAATAATGACGTTTAATATCGTAGTCGAACTACCCGTTGCTGGCCAGTGGGCGTGTCAATTTAGGTATGACACGACCGGATAGTATGCCTTAACAAGACAGAATGACCACATTATATCACAGTACCTGTTCTACAGCGTTTCAATGCGATTAAGTTGACATGTAAAATTTGGTCCGGGTATTCAAATTACATTCCACCATAGCCTAATCAATTATAAATATGTGAATGGTCTCTGACAAAGGAAAGATGAAACATTCCATTGTTAATTACGTATAATATGGAATTGTTGATTTTGGCGCACTCTAGAAATTCAAAGCCTCAGAAGCAATTTGCTTCAAATAATTAAGAGGTTTAATAATAAAAATGAAAGGGGAAAAAGCATTTTGTTATTTGAATGGAGACACATTAAACTAATTACTAGATGACAAAATTTTAGACTGGTCCAAATTCAAGCTAGACATGATGTATTTAAGTTGAAGAAATATAAAAAATCTTTTCTTTTCTGTCCTTTTTTTTTTTTTTTTGTAAAAAAGCATTATGAATAAAAAAGAAATCGCTTGTAACAAGCAATTTCTACATTTTCACAAATATTTTCTAGAGTTATTTTTTTGGGGGGGGGGTCAAAAGGCGGGTATGTGTGGATATGGGTTAGACGAGAAATGCGTTTATATGTAGTCATAAATGAATAGGTCATATTTGTCTTACTGTTCATCGGCATTTCTGTGTTTAGATACGAAGGAATAATAAGAAGGCATCAGAGATATTTCATTGTGTCTGCCTCAAGCATATAAGCCTTGTCATGCATTCCAAAGAGCATCATAGACAATAAAGATAAAACAATCAACTTCAATATGTGAAACCAGTTCGTCGAGGGGAGACCAAAACCGCGTAACTGCAACTGAAATAAGTTGAAACAAGAAGTTTTGATCGCCCACCGACGAAATGCTACTGACGAATCGAACCCTAGTACTTACGGAGTTCAACCCGTTCCGGAACGACAATTCTTTAGACTGGTCCAAATCGAAAGAGGTTACAGGCGACAAAATAAAAACGGTTTGAGTCGCAAATTCATGGCCATATCTGGTAGAAAACATTTTGAGAAAGGAGGGAATTGCTTGTTACAAGCAATTTCTTCTTTTCTCACAATGCATTCCATAGCTATATTTCTTCGCTGCGTAAAAATGCCCGATCAAGTAGTAATGCGTCTAGCATTTGAACGTCGAGAGTGGTTTAGATTAGAGAGATCGCAGAATACCATCGTGACCACGTGACTCGTCAATCGAAAAATGACTATCAGATAATGCTGATAGATAGAGAAAGAGAGAATGAGAGGTGTGATTGTGTGTGTGTGTTTGCCATTTTTTAAAGCTAAACGAAAGTAAACAACGAAAAACAAAGACACACACACACAAAAAAAAAACCCCAACAGATTATACAATGAATTAATAAATAATTATTTCCATCTTGCTTCGCTAACGTTTTTAACAGAATGCAATTTAATACTCTGCTATCTCAATTCTCTTTGCACACACGCCCGTCAAACATTAATTCAAGAATATCCCTCAATCGATATTTAAAGTGTGCTGTACATTGTAAAATGTGTATGTTTTTGCTTACTGAAGATCAATCCCCAAGAGTCCCTACGAGACCTTTTGCGCTTTTTTCGAGGTGAGTGTCGCCAAGACCTTTGAGGAAAGGAACGCGACGTATTATCGCTATCACCTGTCAAATCATTGTTTGAATCATTTCCAGAATCTTGATCAATAGGGGATTCATCTTCTTTAGGATTAGTTGCTTCAGAACTAGAGGTCTCTCTACAGCTTTTATATGAATCAGACAAACTTATGTCAACACTTTCTCCGTACTTTTCTTTCCGTGAGTTTAGGAAATAATAATGATCCGAAGGTTTATTAGTTATTTGTTGTTCGCTGACTTTACAGTCTCTGTTATCTGCCGTTTTACAAAATTCATTATCGATCGCGTCCGGTGTCACTGGTTTGTTGTTTAAGCAAGATGGTTTAGTGTCTACTTGAAGATAGTCGTCTGCAGGCTCGCCAGATTTCCCGGTTTTCAAAAATTTCCGCATGGTGAATAAAACTTTCCCCAACAACCTGTTTGTAATTGATTTATTCTCTTCTAGATCTAAATGAAGTAATTCCATTGTCTTTTTCTGTCCATGACACAGGGACATATCTCTTACTTTTCTAATGAATCTCTGTACATGTTCACTCCAAAGAATAAAGAGAAAGACAGATGTTATCACAACTGCACTCAGCAACACTATATACAGAAAAAACGTAAGTAAAATCTCTATATCAGTTCCGAGTTTCTCTGGTGAGTGGCTTTCGGGAACTTCTGAAAAATTAAAGACCGTATAATTTGAATCACATGAACTAAAAAGAAGTCTTGATTTAAACAGAAGTAAGTTAAACGAGAACAATAAAGTCAAAAGTACTTTCATTGTCAGTTAATTATATATGATACTGTTATGATCGCCTAAATCACAATATGTATTTTTTTTCTCTCTTTTTTTTTTCTTTTTTATCTAAATTTTAAAATAAACTATCTTTCTGATTTACAAAAACGAAGAAAATGCAGATACTTTAACAGAAAAGGTTAAAACATTTTTGTACGTAAACCTTTTACCAGACGATAAACGTTTAGACCTTTCTAGATTTTATAAAAAAAAAAAAAGGTTACAGACGGCAATTTTTGCTTTGTGAATTTCTTTGGATGTTTGTGTTTGTAACAAGCAATTTCCCCTTTTTCAGAGCCTTTTTTCTGGGGGTGCCTCGCAATAATCGAGCAATTGGGACACCATCAAAACATTTGAATTATCCATCGTTACAAAATAACATCACTTAGGCAGTTGTTTCCTGAAAAAAAAATTGATCAATTATGATATTTTCCAAATCAATCAATCTTGTTTGCTACCAACAAAGTTAAAGATATTTTACATTCTCTCACCTCGAAATTTCTTGGAATTTGGACCTGTCTGATATTTTGCCGTGTGGGAAAGGGTTAAAAATTTTTTTTACCGTTTTCGCTGACTTCCCCGCCAACATTAGACAGCATACAATTTTTGTCCGAGTAACCTTTGTTTTTGCGATAACATTCGGGAACAACGATGGACTCGTTACCTCGACACTGCGAACAGGGTAGACAATTTCTTGTAGCACTATCTCGATAATATTCTGAAACATTTAGTGATTGATATAATGAAAAAAATAAGTAAAAAGGGAATGTGGTAGTCATGTGTAGCTCGCTTCAGAATCCCCGTAAAGTTCTTGTTTGGACAAGCTGGTCTTAATTGAGTCTACAATAGGAAAACAACTGCTAGGTGAGCTTTGGCGAACTTAACCTTTTCCCGTACAATCCCTGATATTTACGTTACTGTGATATTATACTTGAGAAAATATTGAGGAAAAAGAGGAAGCAATTTCCTCTTTTCCCTCAATATTTCCTATCATATAGGGTGATCATTATTTTAATTGTACTACTTTAGTAATGTTGTCTAGTATTCCTTTGAATTATGTCAAGTCTATAGAAAATGACAACAACAACAAAAAAAAGGCAAGGGTTGATAACACCTCTTTTATACATGGTTTAGATCAGAATGTCTCAAAGAAAGTGAGTGACAGATTATTTTTCATACACAAACCCTCGAAAATATTATTTTTCCATAAAAGTTCAATGCCCCGCATAGTATTCAATTAAGACGAGAAATCAGTTACAGATACGGTTGCCCCCCCCCCCCCCCCCGCTTAAGCGTTTGTCACATGACCTTTAGCTGTGATCTTGAACTTAGGCGTATCCAATAGTACTTTACGCATGACACTAGTACTCTTCAAGGGGGGCAACTGTGTGGAGTTAAATTGAAATCCAAACAGTTAATGTAGAAGATATGCTTCGGACAAGAATGGGGCACACGCACTAATTCGCGTGCGCATTCACACACAGACAAATATAACTCTATGTGCCAATTGCCATCTCATGACGGGGCATAAAGAAACCAAGGTATTATCTAAGCCACGTTATTTCAACAACTTTTTTAAGACAGCCGCCTGCTAAAACGTTAAAACAAACACATATTCTTTATCATTTTAAGTAAAATTTGACCCATGGAACTGAAATATGCTGTAGTTACGACATTTCACTCGGCAAACAAAACAAATGCCATTCTCATTCAGTTCCGGTCAAAACGTACGATTTTTGTTCTTCAACCGAATCTTTGATAGACAGGGGCGACCCGTCAATTCTGACAAGCCTTGACCCAATACAACGATTTCATTTTTACCTAGCTAAGCGTCAGCTTTGATAGCTTAAGTTAACAAAGTTTTGAGGTAGTCTCAAAGATCAACAAGTACAAATTGCCAATGGAGGCTTAACCGTTAAATCCGTTAAATGCCTACGCCATAAAAAGTAGTTCTTATGTATTTCAGGAATATTGAAAACTCTGCATGCAAGTTCATCTCCTAGGTATTTTTAGTCAAGAGCACATCGTGTTCAAAATGACCATGATCAGAGTCTTCAAAGAAGTTGCAGACGAAAATTTCATATTGATGAAAATTGTAAAATATTTATTTCTGTAGGGAGAAAACAATGTGGAAAATGAAAAATTGCTTGTAACAGGCAATTTCTTCATTTTCCAAATTGTTTTCCACAACTGGTTTATTGAGGGGCGTAAAAAGGAGGGATTGTGTGGGAATTGGTTAACTCACTGGCTACTTTAACCTCGTTTCTTTATCATGATAACGTTTGACAAAAAAGATTACTGAACAAAACAATTCTTTGCTAGCTTACAGTACTTTCAGTACTTTGATTTATGTTAGCACGTTAAACGTTCTAGCGCTATGACATTGTATGCCTGATAATTTATTAATTTATTCGCCTATTGGCTAATGATTCTAATTTTGCCAGACTTTCTCATTTCCTGTATCAGACTTAAACAAATAAACCGTGGAATATTTACCTTGCATGCAATCTCCGCAGTTAAAATTGCTTGTAGAAGTACAGCTGTGTATCTGTATCTCGTGTGGTTTGCAATGTATACACACATCACAGAAACCTGCATTCACAGACGATGAATAAGTTCCCGTCGGGCATTTACTGCAAACTGTATCCTCCGTTAAGGTACATGGCTGGTAAATAAAATATCCTGGTTGACATTCGGTGCATCTTTTGCATTTATTTCCTATCTCATCGCTGAAAGATTTATCTGGACAGGGCTCACACTCGCTACCTTGCCAAAGTGAGCATCGCTTCCTCTGTTTTCCCTTTGGGCATGGCTCGCAAGGTACACATTTTGCCGTTCCGTTTGCTTGTACTTGTATATGTTGGTTTCTTCTTGGGCAAGCGACTAGAGTTCTGCACTAAATGAAAATGATGTCTTGTTAGTTAACACTGTGTCGCTTTTGCACTTTCACCAGTATTTTATATTCATCATACGCCTAGAAGTTGACCAATCGCTGGCCCCACCCGCTTACTTCGTTAGCCCCGCCCATTGACTCCGACCGAAAGTCCTTTTTCGAGTTTAACCCATTATAACACAGCAAAATTTTAGACTGGTCCAAATTGAAAGACGCTGCATACATAATTTCAAATTGATGGAATTTCAATTTGTTTCGGCTTTTGGGACAGAAAAAAAAATGTGGATAATGAAGAAATTGCTTGATACAAGCAATTTCTTCATTTTCCACAATGTTTTCCAAAGGTTTTTTCTTGAGGGGCGTAAAAAAGAGGGCTTGTGTGGGAATTGGTTAAACAGCGTGTTATTTTGCAAAAATCGTGGCTAGTAGCATGAATCAAAAAGCAAAATGGCTGGTTGTCGACTTAAACATTGTACCTACAAATTGAATAAACTGTAGTTACGACGTTTAAGACCCCAAACCATGAAAAAAATGATGGCCAGTGTTTGAGTTAAAACTACTTCATGTCTAAATGAATTATTTCATTGGTCTTCCCGTTATTTGAACGACAGCCGCGATTGGTCAATGTCCACGGAATATCCAATTTCAATCAAGATAAAACTGGCGGATTCTGGCGGCATCGTTATAGTGGTTCTACACGTTTGTAAGACGTAAGGAATATTATGTTACGATAGCAATAATGCATTTTTTATTTGCTTTGAGCTGCGAAGAAAAATTTTGATAGGCCTATTTCACGGGACCGAATTCGAGTGGACTATCAAACTTTTCCTCCGCGGCGAGAAGCAAATACAAGATGTTGTATTGCTGTCGTGACACAGTATTCTGTTTATTATATACTTACATTTCACATGTATTTCTACATGCATTTCATTTCTCCTTTGCTATTCTGATTTCGGTGATTCCCATAACGAGGTCAACTTAAGAATGAAAATGACGTCATCCTTGACTGCCTTATATTAGAACCGTACTTAACAATATTAGAAAGGGATATTGTGACGTGTCTTGCATGTATACATTTTACTATAAATATTCATATGTAAGTGATAAATAGGGAATATCATATTACGATAGAGACACAGCTTTTATTTGCTCTGAGCTGCGGAGGAAAATTCGGATATTTCTCAAGACCGATGGTCGAGAAAGCAAATACAATGTTGTATCTCTATCGTACATCTAATACGGATTTTTAACCCATTCCAACACAGTGGAATTTTAGACCGGTCCAAATTGAAAGGAGCTGCAGACGACAATTTCAAGTTGATGGAATTTTAAATTTTTCACCTTTTTTGATAGAAAACTTTGTGGATAATGAAGAAATTGCTTGATACAAGCAATTTCTTCATTTTCCACAATGTTTTCCAAAGCTTTTTTCTTGAAGGGCGTAAAAATGAGGGATTGAGTTGGAATGGGTTAAGCGTCCGACTTTGTCCGTAAAATGTATCTTTATTATGTACCTATAAAAATGTCTCGTAGAATATATAAATCACACACAGACAAAATCGGACATGTCAGATGAAAATCCGTGTCTGATAGTGTCAAATACGATTCCACATAAGACTGTACGATGCCGTCATTTTCATTTTGTATATGACGTCATAATTCGAATAAAAGTAATAAAATGGCAAAAGAGACAGAAATTACTTGCAGAAATACAGATTTTCATTATTTTAACTATTTAATTTAATAAAAAAATGGATATAGAATGAATAGATAAATATATATGGAATATTATATAACGATAGCGATACAACATTTCGTATTTGTTCCTCGCTGCGGCGGAAAATTTGATATTCATCTCTACCTACGGTCTCGTGAAATATCAAAATTCCCTCCACAGCTCAAAGAAAATACAGTATGCTGTATCTCTATATCGTAACATAATGATCCGTATATACTTTACTAAAAATATTTAGGTATGTAATAAAAGGATATTCGCGATATAAACAAGGATAGCGGTGTCAGAAAATTCCACAAAGCGAAGACAGACAGAACGCTATGCGAAGCACACATGACAAAATCCTCTTTACGACATGTTTTGAAGCTGTTGTAATGAAGTTAATGTCGCCCATCGTAGTCGCACCTCTTCTCTAACTAAATGCACATAAATGGCTTTTTAACTTCGTACGTTTACAATTACAAGATCGAAAGTAATCTATACCAATTTTGGCATGACGACATAAATAAATATTTATAATGGCGTTTATAAGCTTTAAATAATTCAAATATCAATTAGGTCATGTGACTACAGTTAAGTTCATCTTGAAATTGACGCTCACCTCACTCTATTGACCAATCGCAATTGTCAAATCAAAGTACTGAAAGAACTATAGGCTAGCAAAGCATGGTTGAATTTAGAAAATTGTTCCCTTGTTGGGTAGAAAACATTTAGGACATTGAAGAAATTGCTTGTCACAAGCAATTTCTTCATTGTCCACAATGTTTTCCAAAGCTTTTTTATTTTTTTTGTTTTTGATTTGCTTAAAAAGCGGAATCGAGTGGGAATGGGTTAAATAGCGTACTTTTGACATAGTTCTCTACACTCTACAATTTGCATAGAGATTTTAATATTCCTGAAATACACCAGAACTACTTTTTATGGCGTAGGCATTTATCGGATTTAGTGGTTAAGCCTCCAGTGTAGGTTTGCACTCGTTGAACATTGAGACGACCTCAAAATTTTGTCTGTTTACTTAAGCTATTAAAGCTGACGCTTTGCTAGCTAAAAATCAGTCGACCAATGAAATAATTCATCTACACGTAAAGTTAACATTGAACGCCGACATTAGCCGCCATTAAGGGGTAGGTTTTTGATGATTTGTCGACTTAAACGTGGTGACTACAGCTTATTCAAGTTGTAGTTACGACGCTTAGACCATTCTAATTTTTTGTTACATATTCATGACATTAAATTTTGAAAATTACGCATTTGAATAACGCAGCGGGACTTCCTGTTGAGGTGATTGGGCTAGGCCGACGGAGAAGGTGGGCGGGGCCTGCCATCTGTCAATTTTATTCAAAATTGATCGTTAATTAACCCCTCAAAACAATCAAATCACTAATTAAAATGTTCAAAACATCTTATAACTTCGTTCACATCGGTCAAAACATTCCGCGATTTCATTGGTGGACCTGGGTTTAGAAACATCTGATTGGTCCGAGTTAATTACCAAATCTGTTTGAAGGACAAGACAATTTTATTCAACTTTCTGGAAGAAAACATTGTGTAAAATGGAGAAATTGTCTGTAACAAGCAATTTCTTCTTTTTTCACAATGTTTTCACTGTTCTTGTCCTTGGTGGGCATCTTAAGGCGTCCCTGTGTGTTAATTGGTTAAAATATAGAATTTATTTTCACGTTTTCGTGCAGGTGTGAAACAAAAACTCTAATTACACTACATGAACCCGTGATCCGGATCGAGACAGAAGTGTACGCCTAATAAAGTTTTTAGATTCAAAACTCTATGAATACAAAACGTATATGAAATAAACATTAGGGGCACCAGTCTACTTCAACAGGTATTTCCAGATACGCATTTTTTTCGCGACAATATGGAAAAACGGCTACTATTATATACCATGTCCATTATTATCATTTAAATTATCCAACAGGACCTCTGTGGATTTTTTTTTTCACGGCGTGCCCCCCTTTTGCGGTTTTTGTCCTCTTTAATTTAGGTTTTATTATAAAGAACAGAACAGAACAGAACATACATCTGTTCTGTTTTATTATAAAGGTGTGCTATATAATCCGTGTGATATATACATATTCTATATTGAATAGTATAAAGATAGTATTTCACAAGGGCTATTTTTATTTAAATAGAACGTGTATTAATTAAACAGGTAATTAGCGAATTGGGTGTGTCAACAAACAATCGATAGACCAATCAAACTGGTAGTAAACTCCGACATTAGTCGATATTAATGTGCGGCATTTAGTTGGTTTGGCAACTTTAACGCTTATTCCAGTCAAACAACGTTTCTATTATTATCATTTTATTCTATTTATTCTCAGTGTTTTGTTTTTTTAATTTTCGTGGTAGATAAGTTTAGTTATTGGAGATTTGGAAAAATCCCGAGTTTGCCGATTTTTCAAAGAATTGGATTGAAACAGATTCGATAAGCAACCAAAATATCGTCACCATCGACTTAATAGATTTCGAATGTCATTACTTTTTATTCGGTTATTAAAGCTCATCCTCTATTTACTATTTTATATAAAGTACTTTTACAGAAAATTTGGTCCGTTTCATGCAAGGGACTGACGTATGCCGTTCCATACAGCTTTTCCGCTAACTGATATGGTTGACCTAACATCAATATCGTTTATCTTCGATTCGTACAGCCATTCATTCATCTAATAGGTAAAAATATAGGTCATGTGACTAAAAAGACGTGAAACTTATAACGTATTAAGTAAATGACGTTATAACATCCAATATGTTTTCACGTTACTATTTGTTTACGTAGGTTTGTTATTTGATGCGTATAAAAGACGGTAATAAATTATTGGGAAAGGAAAAGACGGCGGGGTGTCTTATATAGCCTGAGTTTGAGGACTTAAACGTCGTAACTATAGCTTATACAAGCTGTAGTTACGACGTTTAGATCGCCAACCAACCACATCATTATCTTGCTACATGCTACTTGCTATGATTTTTGCAAAGCGAAGAGGGACTTCCTGTCGGAGTTAGTGGGCGAGGCTGTAGGAGTAAGTGGGCGGGACCAGCGATTGGTCAATTTTGAATAGGTTCAGTTACAGTTCCTGGTCAGCTGTATTTGGCCTTTGGTCAACACAGCAAACCTTGTATCTGTAAATGAGCAAATCAATCTTCACGAGTTCGTTCTAAAAGGACTAAAATGATTTACTACCATTTTCTAAATAGAGTTTTCTTTCAAAGTGCTTAATTGGTCGGGGTCACCTTAAAAAAAGTTTTACATTACAATTCAAAGACAGTTTGGAAAGGGCTTTTGACGTTACCAGAAGATAAAATTTGAGACAAGTCAAAATGGAAATAAGTTACAGATGGTATTTCGAATTCAGTTAAATTTAAAAAACTTTGATAATATATGTGTATTATAAGAAAATAAAAATTGCTTAATTTACATAAGTCATTTCTCACTTTTTCACAATGTTTTCTTCAATCGGTTCCTAAGAGACGGCCACGGTCATAGCGCAGTGGTAGCACGAAAACGCCTAGTCAAGGGGTTCTGGGTTCGATTAGCTGCGATATCGTAGCCCTTTGTCTGATAATCTTCTCGCCAGCAGATTGTCGGAGAGAGGGCTACGATATAAGCCAGATAGGGTTCGATCCCCAGCCGCGGCAAATATACTTTCCGACCTTTGTCTCCCACCGATCGGTGGATAATCGTAAACCTATGTGCGATGAGCAGTTTGAGGCTCGGATAGGATGTAGTGGTATAGTACTGGTCTGAGAAATACCAGGAATCCATGGTTAGAATCTCCAGTCGCCGCGTTATAGCTGAAATACTGTTACAAGTGGCGTTAAACCCCATTAAAACAATCAATCATTCCTGAAAAAAATATATATTTATAAAAAAAGACTTCTTGAATTTAAGAGGTCGTCTGCACCGTCTCTTAATTTCAATAAGTCTAAAATGTTGTCGTCTGGCAATGCATAGTGATCTTGCCACGGGTGAAGTCCAAAACATTTATCGATCGTTAGAAATGGGTCATACGCTTTCGAATTTCGAAATGGGACAACCGTGATATCGAAAATAAGCTTACCTCATATTGCATTAAGTTTAAAATTACCACGAGCATTTTAAAACACCTGTCCATTCTTAAAACGAATGATAAAATAGTTAAATATGTTGAACTTTTTATTTGACTTGGGAATTTCCCATAGTTATTTTTAGAAACAGTATATTTAATCAGCAACCCTTTCCTGTTTTCAGAATAATTAGACTGGTCCAATTTGAAAGAAATTGCAGGCAACAACTAAAAGTGAGTTAAATTTGAAAAGTAACCAACCGACAGGATTGAAAATATTGTGTGAAAAGAAGAAATTTCTTCTCTTTTCACAATATTTTCTCAAGTATAAAGCCACGGGGACGTAAAAACAGGGGATTGTGCAGAAGAGGGTTAATACTGAGTATCGTAATACGCAATATTATGTAAAGAAACGGGTGACCTCTGCCATTTATTCATAGTATGTGTGATCTCCCCTTTTCTGTTTTAATCTGTGCTGAAAATTTTCTGTTTGAAAATTATCTCTGTTTAATAATTACTTCTTGTCAGGCAGAATTTGTACACTTATACGTTTAGGGGCCTACTCTTCACTTGTCAGTGCTACAAAATTATCATGTTTATGAAATTTAAATGAAACAGCATGGACGAATCGTTATTAGATAAGCCCGTTTAACAGCCTGAAAACAACAAAGAGCCTGAAAAACAACAAAGAGCAAAAATAAAAGCAAGGTAGGGTAACGTTACTGTTCATATGTGCTGCCCACTGTGCTGACCAATCGCGGCTGTCAATCAAAGAAAAAAACACAAACAAAAAACAACCGAATTGGAACTTCCTTTCAGAGTCGGTAAAATCACGACGAAGTTCACCTATCCCATGGCTTTCCTAAGTATCAGTTGTGACAGACGGGTACTCTGAATGCCGCAATCAAGGACATATTCCCGTGCACAGTAGCACAGCTGGGACTCAAACCCACAACCAACGACTTCTTATTATGAGTTCGCCTACCTAGGCACTGAGCCTCGCGAATTTGGTGAACTTTGTAGTGCTGTAATATGTCACAAGAAATAACTCAATTTAAGGATCATTGGCCCGCCCACTTACTCCGTTGGCCACACCCACTGCATCCGACATGAAGTTCCACAAAAATACTTAACAAAAATGGCGGCCAATGTCGGAGTTCAAAGTAAACTTCAAGTCTAAATAGATGATGTCATTGGTCGACTGATTATTTTATTGACAGACGCGATTGTTCAACTTACGGGTCGCTAGCCAAGACCACTAAACCTCGAAAAGGCAGCTCAATAGATATCAAACGACATGATACAAGACAAACCATTGATTGGTGACCTTATCGTCGTAACAAGAACTTGAATAAGCAGCAGTTACGACGTCTAAGTCGCCAAACTAACATCAATGCTCGACATAATTATCGGAGTTAAACATTCACTTACAGCCTAAATGAATGATTTGATTGGTCCATTTGTTTTGAATGATAGCGGCGAACCGCCGATAATGGACAAACGTGCCTTTAACTTTTAAATATATGGTAGGCAGACAGTCTACGAGATGGTTTGTATGGGCTTGGACGCCACTTCAACAGTATTTCGGTAATGTCTCGGTGTGGTGTAGCTAAGCATTTTGTAATTTTTCTCCCCAGTTTAACCCATTCCCACATATTCACGTCTTTATACGCACCCCCAAAAATTTTGAAAACTTTGTGGAAAATGAAGAAATTGCTTGTTACCCGAAAGTGTCGTCTGCAGCTTCTTTCAATTTGGGCCAGTCTTATATTTTGTTGTGTGGGAATGGGTCAACCACACCGTTCGATCTGAGCCTTCAGCTGTTAATTAATTAACTGCACTGCTTACCTATCCTTTGGCATTAGTGCGAGGCAACTAACGCAGAAAACGGCTATGACTTTTGTCAATGTTCGCCGAGCCGGGGTTTATAACTCACAACCACACGATTGGTAGGACAGCGTGTTGCCGAATGAGTTAATCGGGGTCGATAGGTCTACAGGATAAGATAAATGTATCAATGTTGATTTAAAGTTTCGTATGGTACTTGTATACTCTAGTCTTATTGTCTTCTATTTATAATCATTAATATTCTTACTTGGATAATCAGTTTATAATTTCTGAAAAATAGTTGGTTGATTGATTTTCGACGGAGTTTATCCTCTCTCCGTTAATTTTGGTCTACTGAAAGGTAATAATGCCGAACTAAAGCCGATTGTGTCGTCATGAAATTTTCGACGTCATTTGTTTGTGAAGAAAACGAATTTTCTAAAACAAGAGGGCATTTGGCTCTGGGCGCTCACCTGAGATAAAGGCTCTTTTTCTTTCAGCAGTCTAATTTCATGTTAAGGTTAGGATTATGATACAAGTGGGCTATACTTACATATATAGACAATGTACCTGGGGATCCCAAAGTCTAAATTACAATTTCCAAGGCTTTACGGCGAATTTGAAATTTGGTTCAAAATGGCGGCGTGGTTTGGGAGGAGATGTCGTTTAAAAATAGTTCTTTATTTCCATATAAACCCCACCCCCTAGGCCCCTCCTCTGGGGACCCAAGGATCATGATTTTAGCTATTTTGAAAGAGGTCAATATACCGATGCTTCATGCAAAATATCAAGGCTCTACGCCTTCTGGGTCAGGAGGAGAAGATTTTTAAAGATTATTTTAAATTTTCACTTTTGTTGCCACGACAACCAGAGTTTTTAACGGATTTCAATTCTTTTAGCTATTTTTAAAGGGAACCACCTAAAGATGGATCGATCTTGCAGACAACCGTCTTCTATAATGCGCATTCATGCAGAAAAAGACACTATGACAAATTTGTTGTACTAATGCACAATACATAAGATCACTCCTAAATGTGAGTTTTATACATGTATATGCATGTTAAAATAAGATATTACTAAAGTAATGAAATTATTCGTATTGGTAAATATAATAATATAAATATAAACGGATAAATATATACGTCGTCGGGAGGTATTTGTTACCACTTTGCCACACGGCAGAATCTTAGGCTATGCCAAATTCAAAGAAGTTGCAGACGACAATTTTTCAGTTATGAAATTTTAGAAATCTTTGTATTTTGGGTTAAAAAACATTACTGACAAAAAATAACTAGTCTGTAATAAGCAATTCCTTCACTAACAATAAGGTTTTCCAAAGCATTTTTCTTGAGGGGCGTAATAAGCATCATTGTGTCGGAATATGTTAAGCTTTTATTTCGTGTTTGGTAAAAACATGTACATGTATTAACAGACAGGAAACAAAGTAAAGTTTCAATATTGTGATATATGAAAAGAAAATCATATTGTGTGAAAACAAACTCTTTTTTTACCGGTGGTAAAAAAGAGTAGCCGAAATAACCTTTAAATGTCTAAACATTTCAGTAAATGAAGTTAGATAAAAACATATTTAACCAATTCCCACACAATGACGCTTTTTGGTTCCCATCAAGAAGAAATGCTTTGGAAAAGTTCATGGAAAAATGAAGAAATTGCTTGTTACAACTACCCCCTCCCCTCAAAAAAGGAGAGATTTTAAATATTTCCTCAACTTAAAATTGCCATCTGCAACGTCTTTGAATTTGGACCAGTTTAAAATTTCCTTGTGTGGGAATAGGTTAAAAAATCGCGACAGTATTTAATTGTGAAATAGTAAGAGGGTGATATACTTCTGAGCCAAGCGATTTGTTGTTCAATTGTGTACCATGCAATTCAAGGCGTTATATTCGATGTTACTAATCTATGTAGGTACATGTAGTTCCGTTTTCACGTTCAGGTCACTGCTCGTTCGTTTTTGATGCGCAGTGCACAAGTTCATTAACTCTTTCCTGTTCAATCTCTGTTTTTTACGTCCCTCTGATTTTACAATTGAGAAACTATTATGGAAACAAGATTTGTTTGTGAAACACCATGCCCCCGAAATAGGAATTCTTTAGAAACGGGTGATTTTTTTTGTTTTGTTTTAGGGAAAAGGGTTAAATTTTGACCTTGACCTTGATGAAATGACCTTCCCCAGTTGCGCCTTGTTGAGACCTATCTACATACCAAATATTAGCATTGTGACTTAATTAGGGATGAAGTAATAGGAAAATGTTTAGTTGGCAGGGTAAATTTTTGAGTAACGTTTTAGGGAAAAGGGTTAAATTTTGACATTGACCTTGAAGAAATGAACTTCCCCAGTTGCGCCTTGTTGAGACCTATTTACATACCAAATGTTAGCATTGTAACTTAATCAGGGTTGAAGTTATAGGAAAATTCGCAGGTTGACTTTTGCAGACAGACAGACAGAGGGACGGACGGACACCGGTAAAACAATATGCACCCGATCATTCGATGCGGGGGCATAAAAAGAAGAAATTATCACAAGAAATTTCTTCTTTTTCCACTATAGTTTCTACCCTACTGAATGGTTATTTTCTAAATTTAATCCACTTTAAATTTTCGTCTCCAAATCCTTTGAATTTGGTCTATAATTCCGTAAAACAGGAAAGGGATCAGCACGAAAGAAGAATATCTATGGGGCGACACACGAAGGACAACCCTCGATTAACGTAACCATATGGTCCTTTTTTAAAAAAAAATGGAATGGATGTTGTGGATATCTAAAAGAATGTGAGAGCCTTACCATAATTTCTTTGTAAGGACCATTTCAATTTAAGCCAATCAAACGTTGACCAGTAGAGGATTAGTATTGTCATGGAAGGGAACCATCTAATGTAGAATTTGCCCTAATGCCTGACACCTCAAGACAGGATACTGGATGCTGCAATTTGCACGGAAAATGACTTAGAAAATGACTTGCTGTGTTTTGAAATTCACAACTGAAATTTACTCATCATATGTTTTAGGATATATGAACGAGTTGTAATGTCCTCAATGATATGACAAAGTCATCAGATCGCGTCAATTGTATAAAACTATTGCTTAAAGACAAGATCTAATATTTTACTACCTTCATATGACTGTGCTTGTCACAGGCACTTAACCTTTTTGCCACATTGTTCTATATGTTCGTTGTCGGGTCAAAAAGGCCCGAAACAAAAAGGCCCGGTACAAACAGGACCGGACTAGAAAAGGCCAAATATTAAATCTTACCAAAAAGGCCAACTTATCAATCTAATCATTTAAAATTATTTTGACGATGACAATATCTATTTTTTTTCAACAGACATAGAACTGATGGTATACAATCAAGTATTTTTCGATCATACATTGGAGAATGACAGTTTTATATTAATCCATTCAATTAGTGTGGTGAAAAGTTTTGGCATAAAGAACTAAGTACAAATGTATAACAAACATAAAATAAACATAAAGTATAATTGTTTCTATAAAGAAATTACTCCTTTTTCAAACATGATTTTCTGTATTTATAGCAATGTGTTGGGAAAGCAAGGTGTTGTTAAAAACTTATTAATAATTGACCCTTTTCCTGATTAGCGCCACCTAACGGATTTTCTGGTCAAAATGGCGACTTATGGGGACAAATTTCGTGGTTCCCCGCATGTATAACGGCGTCCAATTGATCGGAAACAAGACGATTTACCTTACTTCCTGTTTAATATCCGAGGTGCGTTCTTTTCGTCGAGATGAAAAATCCCGCTATATAAAATTTTTGAGACATTTTAAAGAACGATTTTTGTTATTTTTACTGAAAATATTCGACGTCGTCTTGGCTGCTTGTTTTAAGCCAAGACTGAGTACGCTTAAATTCCTCATTAAGAAATCTTAAGATTCTTATTTAGCTGCTTAAAAATCTAAATCTAAAGAACGATTATCTTAAAAATCTGAATAAGAATCTTGACGAAAAGAACGCACCCCCGGTTTGAAGATCAATCTTTGTGTACGCTTTGAAATAATTTTGAACAGCCCTAACTCATTTTGTACCTACAACCAGCAAAATTACACCTGACATTCTAAAATCTGCCTTTTCTTAATATATTTGACAATCTTTAATCACCAACAAATTTAATGGATGTGTAAGCTTGTATGTAGGTTTCGAAATATAATAGGTGTTGGGTTCATATGATGGCAACTATCTTTTGATGTTATAGGACCAAATTTTTAACCAATCATAATGGTTGATGCCAAATAACTTTGCATCTCATTAAAATTTAATTATCCCCAAAGTGGGATTGTTTACATATAACATGATATACAGTTGGGCACATCAGCCTCTTTATTGGAAATCAATAATGATTGATGTTACCCTTTAATCTGTGATATGGTTTAATATACATCCGAAAATTCATTGATGTCTGAAGTGTCTTTTAACCCTTTCCTGTTTTAAATTTTTTTTAGACTTGTCCCAAATTCAAAGGTTTTGCAGCCGAAATTTATATTGGATGTAATTTGAAATATAATCATTCAGTAGAGGAGAAAATATTGTGGAAAAGAAGAAATTGCTTGTTACAAGCAATTCTTTCTTTTCCCACAATGTTTTCTGAAGTGTAAAATCACAAGGACGTAAAAACCAGTGATTGTACAGGTATGGGTTAAATCAAACCCTTGATGATTTTGTGTGTGTGTGTGTTTTATCTATTTTAGTCAAAAGGTAGTTTAATCAATACAAATTAAAGTTTATTGTCTGACTAATAGGCAAAAGCTTTCATAAATTTAAGATGAAACCAAACATATGATGATGAAACCATTGCCAGACGACAAAATTTTTGACTGGTCCAAATTGAAAGGTGTTAAAGCTGTAGTTACAATGTTTTGTTCACTCGAAATCCATGTACTAATTCTGAAATGCAAAAATAAACTCTTCTACTAGGAATCACTTTGTGTGGATTGGTAGTTACATTGTCGTCTTGCTTGCTTTTCCTGGACCTGATCATCTGTTTCAATATTTGTTTGAAACAAATCATTGTGAGAAGAAGAGAATATCAGTAGTATACAGTAGTTCTATAAGAAATTATACTGTCATATGTAATAAGGAAACGAATTAGTTCTGCAGATGTATACACATAAGTGCTGTTTGAAAATACTTGTAATGTCGGAACAATGCTTAACCCATTACCAGACAACGAGATTTAAGACTATTCTAAACTGAAAGAAGTTGTAGGAAACTGTGCTAAGCTTGGAAAATAAATGACAAATATGCAAGAAAACATTGTGAGAAAGGAAAAAATGCTTGTTAAAATCAATTTCTCCTTTTCATACAAAGTTTTCTGTGTTTGCACCATTGTGTAGTAATGGATTAATCATCCTAGCCTCAATTAGATGTAAAACAATTTACATATCATGATAGGCCAAAATTTATCTTAAAAACATTTTTGGTGGAGAAATTTTTGAAAAGAATAATAGAAATAAGCAATTTTAAACAGACATTTGTTCCTTACATTTATCATAGACCTTTCCTTTTAGATTGTCATAAAAGACTTCGTGATAATCTTTTTCATACAAAAAATAAGAACAGAAGCAACAACAAAATGCATAGAAAATGACTTCATTTGTGATGGAATCAAAAGATTTAACTGTTTAAGTTGTGTTAAAAATTATTTGAAAATATTATAATTTTATTTTCAAAATACATTATCACCATTTTAATGATAATTTGTAGCTCTTTATAATACACTGATTGCACAAAGGTAAAGGGTGCTTTAATCAGTGTAATAAAAGAATTAAAATTTCAATAGAGTTTTATTGCCCATTGTCGGGTGCAGCTGGTGTTACAGCCCCTGTATACAACACCCTAAACCTTCAATGGAATTGACAAGACTTCTGTAGTTTCTTTGATCTGGATATACACTGTCTGCAAGTACCTATTGTATGATTGATAAATTTCTAATGCTCGGGAACAGAACGGGCTAAATTTATCTAGATCTAGACATCTTCGAAAAGTTAAAGATTCTTAAATTTTTCTGATTTAAGAACAACAAAAAATATGAAAATAGTAGAAAGCAAAAATATTACTCGGGAGTAAAATGTACTCTACATAAAAAGAGAGAGAGAGAGAAAAAAATTCTGTAGAACAAAAGTGAAGATTAAATCTATATTTAATGACTTAAATTTGATATTCTTCATGATTTTAAAACGTTCAGGAGCAGATACCTAAACCCAGAACAAGATGTAGAGAGAGAACATCTTGAGAAATGGAGTCAAGGATTACAATAAATAAGCAAATAGAAGACGGATCTAGAGAAAGGGCTTATAGTCTCCAAGCATCATGTTTGGTGATAAATTTCCAAAATTTAAGATCGAGAAATACAAAAGGATAGTAAATAAACGCATTATCTGATTATTTTCTTATTTTTGTCAAAACCGTAATGAATCGGCTATTTTCGGAAATTTCCGGATTGCAACCGGATGTAGAGAAGGGATTCCCCAAGTCAGTGACATTGATCTCCCTTGAAATTTTCACCTTAAGACGGGATTCCCGATAGGCGGCGCTAAACAGGAAAGTGGTGAATTCTTTTTGTGTTGTATATATATATTATTGTTGTCTTGGAACGGATTATTTAACCTAAGTGCATAAAATAAATGCACTCCTTAATGCATATTTCTTGTAACAGTTAAGTAAAATATAAACATAATGACTTGCTATACTTGTGTATATATGAAGGCTTTTTTGGACTGGACCTTTCTGGTCAGTTTTGAAAGTGGGCCTTTTTGGATTGGGCCTTTTTGTACACTGGGCCTTTTTCCACTTGGCCTTTTTGACCCTAATCCATACGTTCTATACCACATGATACTTAGTATTCAATTTTCACTCATTTTGAATTGTCCTGAGGAACATCTTTAAATTTTGTCCTTTGAAAATTGTTTTGTCTGGTTTTGTTTGAATGGGGTTTTACGCCGCTTCCAACAATCTTTCAGATATATCGCGGCGGCTGGAGCATCTAACAACGGAATCCTGGTATTTCTCACACCAGTACTACCATTACACCCTTTCCTAGCCTCCAGCTGCTATCCCACATAGGTCTACAATTATCGATCCATTGGTGAGATACAAATAGTCGGAAAGGATGAGTGCCGCCGTCGGGGATAGAACCCGGGACCTCTAGATTGACAGTTCGACGCGCTACCATCTGCGCTATGACGGCGGCTGTTTTGTCTGGTAATGGAATACATGTACACAAATTGTTTCCTAATTTTTTTAAAAAAGAATTTTCCAAAAGAGTGTACTGGTACATAACAATTTCTCAGACCAATTTAAGAAGGTTCACATTAGCAATTAATCAAAAAGTTGTACTAGCTATAAATGTATTTTCATTCTGGTCTACACACTACATACAATGCCGCATGCAAATACATGTACACGCAAATAATATAATAATATTCAAATAAAAATAATTATACACAATATTGCACAAGTCAAATTCTCCATCTTACCATTCAACTATATAGATGTATAGACATTTTTCTTTTAACCCAATACCTGACAACAATGGTTTAGACAAATCCAAATTGACAGAAGTTGCAGATGACAGTTCAAAGTACATTTGAATTACAATGAATACCACGTAAGGTAGAAAACGTTGTGAGAAAAGTTCTCTTTTGGTTAGCAATATTTTCAGTAACTATATTTTTTAACTGTTTCCTGTTCAATCATTGGTTTTTACATCCCTATGATTTTATTTTTTGGAAAACATTGTGTTAAAAGTAGAAATTGCTTGTAACAAGCAATTTTTACCCTTTCCAGAATATTTTCTACCATACTGAACAATTATTTTTCAAATAAAATTAACTTTAAATTGTTGTCTGCAAAACCTTTTAAATTAGACCGGTCTAAAATTTTGTAAAACAAGAAAGGGTTAAGTGCGTCCAAAAAAAAGGATATTGAGGTAAAGGGTTCGGCCATAAAACAGATTACCAGTACTCTGAAAAATATGTTGGTTACGAAAAACGTTGGTAAATGACTAACAATACTTGAAATATTTTGACTCTACCAGAATCAGATTATTTTTGTGTGTTTGGTTCATACAAAATGGAATTGTCGCTAAGTGGACTTATACACTTAAAGGCATTTTGTTACTAAAGAGGTACAAGTGACCTCTGATCTAAGTTACCAAAAACAAAAGGGTAACTTTTAGGTCATGGTTGACATTTGTATAAAGTTTCATTGTCCTAGGTCGAACAGATTATGAGCTAGAGCCCGGAAACTGTTTTCTAACAAAGTTCAATGGTGGCCTTGACCTTTGACCTATTTAATCCAAAAATAGTAAGGGGCTTCATTGGATCATGGGCAACGTCTGTATGAAGTTTCATGGTTGAAGGTCAAATGGTTCTTGTGTTAGAGCATAGAAATGAAAATTCTATGGAAGGCTTGAAAGATGAATATGCAGATAGACAGACATTGTGAAACCAATAAACCACCCTTTTCTTAGCAGGTTGTGGGTATAACACATTAAATTGAAAGAAAATTTAGTATACATATGCAAAAGTATCAGAATTTTAATTGATTGACCAAGAAAGCTATCATATGTGTATGTGCAATGGAATGTTGACTTTACTGTTTAAATCTTCTATCCTCTTCCACAGGAATCAGACAAATATTTTTCATTAAAGGTCTTAGTTCTAAATTCAATTGATACACCAACAAATATACTTGTGTGACAGCAATTAAAATTTATCTGCCAGCAATAAGACGTAGTAGCTGGTTACAAAATAACTGCTTTTTCTTCTTTTTTGAATGGATATATTCTATTCAAAATTTCAAGTTGAAGAACAATCTTTGGTGGTTTTTGAATGATTTTGTGTAATCTTTAAGAGTCTTATTGGGGAATAAAGTATTTATTCTTGTATTGGAATGTAAATAGACAAAGACAAGACTGCTCACTTATACAGTCTGATCTAGGCCTGTATCAAATATTTTTTACAGTAATTATGTTAATAAAATAACATGTATTTCACTTATTTGAAAAAAAAAAGGTTTCTTTTACACTTTCTAGAGGATCATTGACATTGCCTGGTGGTTGATCACTTGATAAATTCAAAGAAATAACAGTTGAAATATCAAAATGATAAATTCACAGATTTGGTAGATAAATCTAATACCAGACAACAAAATTTTAGACAGGTCTAAATTGAAAGGACGATAATTCAAGCTTGATTAACTTAAAGATTTTTTTAACTTTCTGCTTAGAAAACATTGCAGAAGATGAAGATATTGCTTAACAAGTAATTTCTTCATTTTCTATGATATTTTCCAAACTGTTTTCTATAGGGGCTTTAAAAAGCGACATTGTGTAGGAATGGGTTAAGCTTTGCTTTCCTCCATTGCTTTGCTTTCCTCAATCTAACCCTTTCCCACACGATCCCTCCTGTTTATATCCACCAAGAAAAAAGCTTTGGAAAAATATTGCGGAAAATCAAGAAATTTTTTCATTATCCACAACGTTTTCTTTTCCAAAAGATGAAAATCTTAAAAAATTCATAAACTTGAAACAGTTGTCTGCAGCTTCTTTCAAATTGGACCAGTCTAAAAAAATTGTGTGGTAATGGGTTAAAGTACTTGACTTCCACTCACTAGGACCAAAGTTGTTAACGACATCATTCGGATGCCATGAAATTAACATGTGACACATTTTGAGAGATTTTCTCTGACAAAATCATAATTTGTCTCCTCTTTGCAATAAAGAGCTAAAATGATTGGTTGTTTAATCGGTAAAATCCATACATCTTTCATTTCATTAACAAAACAACATTATTTTTACTCGAAATTTCTGACTTGTTGATATATTGATAGCTTAGTGTAAAAACACCATTAGTGTCTATATTTTGTACAGATACTTATGAAGTTTTTGCACTAAGCCGATATCCACACATATAGTAATTTTAGTGTTGTAACCAACATAACACCAAACAGTCCTAGAGCATGCCCTTAGAAATAGGATATTCACTTGATCTTCATCCTTCATAAAAGCATGACCACAAACAAAAATAGATGGCACAGATCAGATGGTTGTTGTCAATGACTGATGGATAGGTGGCTGGAAGCATCGCACATGTTCCACAGGTAGCCCATCTGAGTCTCCAACCTTCAGGTACTTGTTCAGCACGGCAAAGACCTGGTTGTTCAAAATCTGGAACTTTCTGATCCTGTCCACCATTTTCTTCAGTTGCTGGAATAACCAAAAAATAAGTTCTGTTTATAAACCCATTACCTGACAACATTTTTAACTGATGAATTCTTAGAAACATTTTAGTCTGGTCAAAATTTGACAATATCACAGTAGACAATTTTAGTTGATGAAGTTTTGGATTTTTATATTATTTTTGAGGTAGAAAACATTATAGATAATGAAGAAATGGCTTTTGACAAGTAATTTCTTCATATTCCACATATTTTTCCAAAGCCTTTTTTACTTTGGGGTGTCAAAAAGCATCAATGAATGGGAATAGGTTAAAGTGTGTACAAATTGTGAAATGATTGCCAGTATGTGTAGAAAATAAAGTGAGAAAACAAGAAATTCTTATTACAAACAATTCTCGTTTTTCTCTTAATGTTTGTCATATTGATTTTTCTTAAGTACATCTAAATGCAAGATTTTAAATTTTTTTACTGTTACAAATTGAAAGGGGTTGCAGACGACATCATTGTGGTTTGAAAACATGGTGGAAAATGAAGAACTTGTTTGTTTTCCAAATTGTTTTTCTTCAGGGGCGCCAGAGTCATTGTGTTGGAATGCGTTAAATATGAATGTCCACTTTATACATTGTATGTTTGGAAACATGACCATGAACTTCAAACTTGATGTTAATTTTTATTATAAGAGAAGGGCAATAACTCTGTATAAATTCATTTAACTATAATTTTTAAGATGGAAAGAAAGATATGACAAAATCTATAAACCATTATCATTTAGTATTCTTGATGCTATCTTAAATGATATTCGTGCATTCTTGTAAACACCATAGACAATCATGAAACTTTGTTTTAGCCTGAATAATCTTTAAAAATGCTAGCTTGCAACACCAGAAACATTGCATAAGATTTTCAAGAGAAAGGTTTCATAAATGTGACCTAAGACATGACCTTGAACTTCATGCAAGGAGGCAGTCTATGCCACTGGAACAACATAACAGGAATACAATGTATTAAATAAATCGCTATCTCTTACTTTTTCAAAATTTATAAATTTGACATTAAAAACTGGAAATTTCCTTGACAGATGACTTTCAGCTACATACCAATATTAAGCATACCTAGACCTTAACTAAATATAATTAATACACCCCCCCCCCCTACATGGCTTCATATCACTGAAAAAAATTGTTACTCTGAGTTTCAAAGCATCTTTTTTCATCAAAAGGCCGTAACTCCAAGATAAGGATGTAAACTGTAACCAAAATAGAATACTCTCACATTCAATTGATAAAGTTAAATTTGATGATAGTTGGAGATAGATAAATGGAATATAACCAAAATAGAACATGCACATTTTTGCTTAATATTCGTTGCTTGTGTGAAATTTGAAACCAATCCAATCAGTAGTTTAGGAGAACAACCGACACACCAACCAACTGACCAACCAACCAACCAACTGACTCCCACATACCCCCCAGATGAAGTCTTTGGGGTATAGGAATTGTCATTTTCCTTCATTTTCAATTTTATTTCAAAACATACAAGGACATTAAAGAACTGAAAATAACACAAAAGTCCATCTGTTGCCTTGAGTGACAGGAAGTCACATACATCCTTTATTCAGGGAATTTCGATGATCTGTAAAAAATAGTTTTAAATTTCCTTCTGTACATCTGAAATTTATCGAAACAAATGTCATATTGCTGCTTTGAAATGGAAAATATTGATAGGCTAATCAAATCAGCACTACTTTGACACTAAGTTCAAACATTTTCGGCACAAGACAACTTAGATGCTGTAACTACAGCTTAATTAAGCCATAGTTAAAATGTTTAGGTAGCCGACAAACGATCTGCTTATTGTTTCATGCACAAATCATGTATTATGAATAATTATAATGACGTTCCATGTGTCAGTCAAACTATCTTGTCATAGATCAGAGGGTATGGGTAAGAAAGAATTACTTATCACTATTTTCCCTATATACCAGACAGCAAAATTTTAGACTGGTCATAATTGATACAGATAGTAATTGCAGAGGACAATCTTAACCCTTTCCCGTTTGCAAAATTTAAGACCCCCCAAATTCAAAGGTTTTGAAAATAAAAAAGGTGATTTTATTTGAAAATGACCATTCAGTAGAGTAGAAAATATTGTGGAAAAAGAAGAAATTGCTTGTCACAAGCAATTTCTTCATTTTCCAAAATGTTTTCTCCATTATAAAGTCACAGGGATGTAAAAACAGGGATTAACCAGGAAAGGGCTAAGTTGATGAAATTAAGATTTATATACTTTTTTGGGTACAAAACATTGTGTAAATGAAGAAATTGTTTGTTACAAGTGATTTCTTCATTTTACACAATGATTTCCCAATTGTTTTTCTCTGGGGCATCCAAAAGTGTCACTAAGGGAATGGCTAAAGAGATTTGTTACTACTATTAGAAAGTTTGAACAATTATGTATAAACATATGACTTTTCTGGTGAAATGGAATTTAAAGCCAATTTGGCATAACTGGTTCATGCATGTGGTCTAGAGAAAATCATCATTCAAAAAGTTACAAGGTAAAACCTTTGACATAGCTTATATTGAATTACTAATTTATAACTGTTTACATGATATAAGTATATAATGATATTTATACTTTTAGGGGTCGCAACTGATTTTGAAATGGGTCAAAACATCAAAAAGGGTGATTTCTTGTTTATTTTGATTCCCTTTTATAAATCTCTTAGTAATCTCTAAGTAAATAATTTTTAATAATTAGTAACATCATTAAAAAATTGAGGGATCAAAAAACTGTTTTGACCCTTAGAAATTACTCTCAAGCGGGTCAAAAATTGGGAGAAATTTTCTAGGGTGCAAAATAGGGTATTTTCATCTTTTTTGAGGATCAAAACCCTGGTTTACCCCTCAAACACCAATCCTGATTATGCCTAATCTTTTCAGACTACGGTTCAATACTCTAGACATATTGAGACATGAACTGGATATTGCTGACTTCAATGCGGAACAAAAATTATACTATTCCACTTCGTCACAGGAAGATACATGTTTCCAATTTTGTGGAAAAAATTTGTCCTCCAAATACATTTTCTTCCTGCAATCAGCCCATACCAGGAACAAGTTAACCCTTGTCCTGCTGTATAAATTACCTTACTGAAATGCTGTCAAATCAAAGGGCTGAAAGCACTGATAGAACTTGTTGTTCAAAAATCAATATTTCTTTTAGAAACCAACCTCTTAAACAACTCCGGCAGGAAAAGTACATGCAGAAGGTGTAGACTAAGATCAGCCTGCACATAAGTGCAGTCTGATCTTAGTCTACACCTCCTGTCAAAACCGGAATATTCCGGGTTCAGCATGACCAGGGTTAACATTAGCACCCTGTGTAATTTTTTCTAGTCTCATCCCAATATATATTCACTGATTTCCTCAGTCCTTAACCTATTAGTACACAGTCCCAATTTTTGAAGCCCTGAAGAAACATCGTCAAGGAAAACATTGTCTGAAAAGGAGAACTTGATAATTTTCTTCTTCTCTTATGGTGTTATCTACCTTATTTGGCACTTATTCAAAAAATTTAGTGACTCTGAAAATGTTTTCTGCGACTTCAAGCTAATCAAATTTTAAAATTAATTGTCTGTTGGAGTAGCAAATACTGTGAATAATGAAGACATTGCTAACTAATGTTTTCCAAAGTTGTTTGTTTGAGGGGCATGAACCAGAGCTGTCAGTGGTCAGCATTGCTCAACTATTCTGAGTGCTGTATAGTAATAGTAATTCAATGTTGATATTAGGTCAAAATTCTACTATAATGAACTTTTTGAAGAGATGATAATTATGATAGTCACAAGAACATGTGCAATGTCTCAGAGCAATAGCAATTTATAAAGAGTAGAGACAGACATATGAGACTTGCCAATTAAACTTTAACAAAATGTCTCAGAGGGAAAAGGGATCATAGTTCTTGTAAAATGAATATCTTTGCCAAGGGGATGATATGGTGGTTATGTAAGCATATGCAAATTTCAGAGCAATAGAAAACAAGGTGCCAAATTGTCACAAGATAGGCCCGTCACACTGCTTAATATTAATTGGGGGTTTGAATAGAACTGAGGTTATTTTGAATGAATATTTTCAAACAAAGTATGAAAAAACAGCAAAGGACAATAACTCAAAATATACGCTAGGTAGAGTTATGGTTCTTGTACACTGCACTCCAACTTGGTGAACTCTATCCATCCATGAAGTTTCATGATTCTACCTATTATATTTTTAGAGATATACTCCGGACAAGATTCAGGTATAAAAACAATAAAGGGCAATAACTCAAAATATAGGCTAGGTAGAATTATGGTTCTTGTACACTGCACTCCCACTTGGTGAGCTCTATCCATCCATGAAATTTCATGTTTCTAGCTATTATACTTTTATAGATATACTCCGGACAAGATTCAAGTATGAAAAACAACAAAGGGCAATAAGTAAAAAAATAGGCCAGGTAGAGTTATGGTTCTTGTGCACTGCACTCCCAATCGGTGAGATCAATACTCCCATGAAGTTTCATGATCCTAGCTATTATACTTTTAGAGATATACTCGGGACAAGATTCAAGTATAAAAACAACAAAGGGAAATAACTAAAAAAATAGTTTAGGTAGAGTTAAGGTTCTTGTGCACTGCACTCACCCTTGGTGAGCTCTATCCATCCATGAAATTTCATGATTCGAGCTATTATACTTTTAGAGATAAACTCCGGACAAGATTCAAGTATGAAAAACAACAAAGGGCAATAACTCAAAAAAAAGGCTAGGTAGATTTATGGTTCTTGTATACTGCTCTCCAAATCGGTGAGCTCTATCCATCCATGAAGTTTCATGATTCTAGCTTTTTATACTTTTAGAGATATACTCCGGACAAGATTCAAGTATGAAAAACAACAAAAGGCAATAACTCAAAAAATAGGCCAGGTAGAGTTATGGTTCTTGTGCACTGCACTCCTCCTTAATGATATCTATACACCCATGAAGTTTCATGATCCTAGCTATAATACTTTAAGAGATGTACTGCGGACAAGAGTCAAGTATAAAAACAACAAAGGGAAATAACTTAAAAAATAGGCTAGGTAGAGTTATTTTTCTTGTACACTGCACTCCCCCTTGGTGAGTTCTATCCGTCCATGAAATTTCATGATTCTAGCTATTATACTTTAAGAGATATACTCCAGACAATATTCAAGTATGAAAAACAACAAAGGGCAGTAACTCAAAAAATAGGAAAGGTAGAGTTGTGGTTTTTGTGCACTGCACTCCTCCTTAATGATATCTATACACCCATGAAGTTTCATGATCCTAGCTATTATACTTTGAGAGATATACTCCGGACAAGATTCAAGTATGAAAAACAACAAAGAGCAATAACTCAAAAAATAGGCTAGGTAGAGTTATGGTTCTTGTGCACTGCACTCCCACTTGGTGAGCTCTATCCATCCATGAAATTTCATGGTTCTAGCTATTATACTTTTATAGATATACTCCGGACAAGATTCAAGTATAAAAACAACAAAGGGCAATAACTCAAAAATAGGCCAGGTAGAGTTATGGTTTTTGTGCACTGCACTCACCCTTGGTGAGATTCATACACCCATGAAGTTTCATGATCCTAGCTATCATACTTTTAGAGATATACATCAGACAAGATTCAAGTATGATAAAAAACAAAGGGCAATAACTAAAAAAATAGGCTAGGTAGAGTTATGGTTCTTTTACACTGCACTCCTACTTGGTGAGCTCTAACCATCCATAAAATTTCATGTTTCTAGCTATTATACTTTTAGAGATATACTCCGGAAAAGATTCAAGTATGAAAAACAACAAAGGGACATAACTCAAAAAATAGGCCAGGTAGAGTTATGGTTTTTGTGCACTGCACTCCCCCTTGATGAGATCTATACACCCATGAAGTTTCATGATCCTGGCTATAATACTTTTAGAGATATACTCCGGACAAGATTCAAGTATGAAAAATAACAAAGGGCAATAACTCAAAAATAGGCCAGGTATAGTTATGGTTATTGAGCACTGCACTACGTATTGATGAGAAGAATATAACTGCCAAGTTTAAAGTCAATCGGACTTAGGGTGACAGAGTTATGCTCCAGACAAATAAATGGACATCGCCCGGACAACAGGATGCCCAGACGCCACGGGTGATCCCATAATATGTCCCGTCTTCGACGGGCGTATAAAAACATAGATATGATAAAAATTAGACAGTTGCATGTAAAACCTTAAACATGAATTTTCAAGTCCTAAAAAGGACAAAAGTAGACTAAAATAAAAGTCAGAGTTATGAATCTTTGCATGGAGATAATATGATAGTCATAAGAGAATGTGCAAAGAGCAATAGCATTAGAAGAAACAGAGATTTGAGACTTGCATATAAAACTTAAACCAAATGTCCAAGTGCAAAAAGTGGTCATAGTTCCACAAAAATAAATGTCAGAGTAATGAATCTTTCCCTATGGGATGATAGGGTAATAACAAAAGTGGTAATTACAAAAGCTTACGCAAAGTGTAAGTAGAAACAGAGATATGACCCTTGCACATAAAACTTGAACCAAATGTCTAAGTGGAAAAAGGGGTCAAAATTCCACTAAAATGAATGTCAGAGTAATGAATCATTGCCATGATTTGATGGTTAAAAAGAGCATGTGCAAAGTACAAAGCAATAGCATTAGTAGAAACAGAAATATTAGACAGCTGCTCATAAAACTTTAACTAAAGCATTATGTGACACCAAGGTGACTGGAATGGACCCCTTATTCTGGAATAGTCCTGCTAAAACCTAATGACCTAGTTTTTGACCCCTTGTGACCCAATATAAAACTTGACTGATACTAAATTGGAACAAACATTCTGACCAAATATCATGCAATTTGCGCTCAAAATGAGGCCTATAGAATGCAAACAAGGTTTTTCTAACATTTGATTGCATGGGGTTTAACGCCACTTTTAACAGTATTTCAGTCATATCGAGGCGGCAGGGGCACCTAACAATGGATTCCTGGTATTTCTTTCAGCAGTACTACCACTACATCCTTTCCTAGCCTCCAGCTGCTATCCCACCTAGGTTTAAGATTATCCACCCATTGGTGGGAGACAAATGTCGGAAAGGATACGTGCCGCTGCCGGAAATCAAACCCATTAACATCCAATGATTGAAGGTTTGGAGTCTGACATGCTACCTACTGCGCTATGATGGCGGCTTCTACATTTGAGTTAGTGACCTAGTTATTTAAATATCATAATTATCATTTGAGCCTAAAAAATGAGGCTTCCAGAGTGAAATAATGGAGGCAATCATTCTGACCAAATATCAAATCAATTGAACTTAAAATTCAGCCTATAGATTTAAGTTTTGACTTAGTGACTTAGTTTATATCCCATGTGAACCAATATTGAACTTGGCCCAGAAATAGGAGAGAAAATCATTCTGATCAATAATCAAGTGATTAGAGCCAAAGATTTAACCTCTAGAGTGCAAACAAGGTATTTCAAAGATTTGACCAAGTGACCTAGTTTTTTTTACTCCATGTGACCCTAATTAGAACTTTGCTGAGAAACCATTGAGATAAACATTCTGACAAGATATCAAGTCATTTTGGTCAATAATGTGGCCTCTAAAGTGCAATACAGACATTTCTTAGACTTGACATAGTGACCTAGTTTTTTACCTTATGTGACCCAAATTCAAACTCTGCCTAGAGACCATGGCAACAATCAGTCTAACCAAATACAGGGCTACTTGAGTGAAAATGTGGCCTCTAGAGTGCAATTAAGGTTTTTCTTAGATTTAACCAAGTGCAGGCTGGTCTTAGTCTCTATCTCCTGTCAAAACTGGAATGTTCTGGATTCAGCATGACAAGGGTTAAAATCATTCTCTTTTTTCTCAATCTATTCAGACAAAACTTCAGTAATTGTGGGGAAACACCTGATTTGTATGACCTAAATTTTTTATCTTTAAATCTTTTAATTTATGAAATTTTCAAAAGTCAAAACTTCCTTGTGAGATTACTAAAACAGTGACCTAGTGCGTTATTGTATGATATTCTCGAATGAAAACTATGTTAAATATTTCATTCAAGTTCTTTTGTTTACAAAATGATATCTACTTTGGCCCATTTTTTCACAATTTTCCTTTGATGCTATTTTATCTTCCTATCATGAAAAAATTTACTTCCCCCTACACATTTGAGGCAGTATAATCGAACAACATTAATGTGTCACATGACAGAGACTGGACTGTATCTAGTCTACATTCACATAATGCTGGTTAACCAATTACCAGACAGCAAAATTTTAGGCTAGTCCAAATTGAAACGAGTTACAGACGACAATTTTAAGTATATGAAATTTCAGATATTAACGACTTCCTTAATATAAAACATTGGGTAAAATAAAGAAATTGCTTATTACAAGTCAATTTCTTCATTTTACACAATGTTTTCCCAATTGCTTTTCCTGAGGGGTGTTGAAAAGCGTCATTGTGTTGGAATGGGATAAAAAGAGAAAGTTTTATAGCAGACATACAGAGAACACATGCTGAGTAACCGGCTAATTGGTTATAGCAACAATGTCACAAATGTTGTGATTTTTTAAAGTTTTTGTTTGTAAACAAGAGGAATTTATCCCCATTGAAGTATACCTTGGGATATCTTTTCCCAAAAAATCACTTCGTTTCAATGGCCCTTGGATAACTCATTTGGAGAAAGAATAAATTTTCTTTATGGAAAAGAAGAAATTTCTCCTATTCTTGTGCTATTTTCTACACTGTGTGATACTTTTTAAATTTGTCCCAACTTAAACCCATTAGACCACAATTTTGATGCAAAAAAATCCCAGCAAATAAACAAAAGAAAAAATTGTGAGAAAAGAAGAAATTGTTTTTAACAAGCAGTTCAACCTTTTCTCTTTACTAATGTCCTCCCAATTTTCACTCATTTAAAATGAAAGTTGAATGCAAGCTGAATTGTTGTCTGCAAATATTTTTCAATTTGGATAAGTCTAAACTTTTGTCATTTGCTAATTGATTAAATCATCATCTTCCAGCACTTTGAATTTAGGATATCCTTAACTAGAATTGTCATAAAGCAGACTTATAACCCCCATTAGTACTTTGTCACTTACAAAGCAAAGATTTCCTTCAACCTATGTTAACCAAAAGCAATAGGGCATCTCCTTAAATCCTGGATGACATTTGTATAAAGTTTCAAGGTCCAAGGTAAAAAGGTCTAAATTGCATTTGAGTATGAGCACAGAAACAGTTTTCAATCAAGGGTCAATTGAGAACTTTACCTTTCACCCACAAACAATTTCTTTTAACATTGGCAACAATTGGATGAAGTTTCTTGGTTGCAGATCAATTAGTTCTGGGGCTAGACCACAGAAACATTTTTTATCAAAGTTCAATTGTGACCTTGACCATTGACCTTTGACCAATATGCTCCTTCCCCCCCCCCCAAAAAAAAATAATAAAAAAATAGAGCACTACATTGGATCATTGACAATAATGATGTAGGTCAATTTGTTCTAGTGTTAGAGCATGGATACTAAAAGGTCTACAGACAGACAGACATGGTGAAACCAATATACCCTCTCTATTTTGTCGGTTGGAGCGGTTATAATTATATTTGACTGACAAAGACAGCCTTTTTCTTGGATTTTGTGTTTAGGAAAACAAAGACGAAAATGAAGAATTTAGGGCTCCTTCACATTCTTGTTTTACAATGATTTCATCTACGTTTTATATTTGAAATTGGATCATTTATTTCTGAAATATGCAAAAGATTCAAAATCACAAAATAAATTGAATTTATAAAAAAGAATGGTCTATTAATATGTTGTCTAAAACTTCCTAGTTACCATAAGCATGTGAACCAATAAAGGAAGTAAAAAACTAAGAGGCCCAATGCTTGCATTAATATTTGTTCCTACCTCTCCTAACATTTAACCCATTACCATACTATTCCACTTTTGTAAGCCAAATAGCCCCTCCCCCCCCCCAAAAAAAACACACCTGTGTTTGTTTGTTTGAAATGAGTTTAACACAGCTTTTAACAATTCATATCGTGATGGCTACAGCACCTAACGATGGATTCCTGGTATATCTTGCACCAGTACTATCATTACAGGCTCCAGCTGCTATCCAACTTAGGATTATGATTATCCACCCATTGGTGAGAGACAAAAATTGTTTTTGGAAAACATTGTGATAAATAAAGAAATTGCTCGTGACAAGCAATTTCCTCATTATCTACAATGTTTTCTACCACACACACACAAAATTAGATTTGTAATATTTCTTAACGCTTTCCTGTTTTATGAAATTTTAGACCTGTCCAAATTCAAAGGTTTTTCAGTTGAAAATTCAAAGTAGATTAAATTTGAGAAATATCCATTCATAAGGGTAGAAAATATGTGTAAAAAGAAGAAAGTACTGGTTGCAAGCAATTTGTTCTTTTTCCACAATATTTTCTCGATCATAAAATCACAGGGACATAAAAACAAGGGATTTAACAGGAAAGGGTTAAACTAGAAATTGTCTTCAACTTCTTTGAATTTGGACAGTTCTAAAAGTTTGTCACATGGTAAATGGTTAAGTCATTTGAAAACAAGTTAATCCAATATTAAATTCATGTCATAGAAGCCTTAGGTATTCATTGGTACACATTATCCCATTCCCACACAACGAAATTTTAGACTGGTCCAAATTGAAAGAATCTGCAGACGACAATTTCAAGTTGATGGAATTTTAAATGTTTTCATCTTTTTGGATAGAAAACATTGTGGATAATGAAGAAATTGCTTGGTACAAGCAATTTCTTCATTTTCCACAATGTTTTCCAAAGCTTTTTTCTTGAGGGGCGTAAAAAGGAGGGATTGAGTTGGAATGGGATATTCTATCTTGAGGTGTTAAAAATTGAGATTGCTTCAAAAACCGTTCTTGCAATGTTTTCTACTCAATATGACACATTTGTTTCAGAAATCCCCCAAATTGTATTATCAACTAATTATCCAAAACATTCTCAAATCATTAGCAATCATTTTTTTAGACTGGTACATTTATAAAGTGTTTGCAGACATGTATTCAAAGTGAATGTGATTATATAAACTACCATCATATATGGTACTAAACATTTGGGGAAAAAAGAAATAGCTAGTAACAAGGGATATCTTTTTCATTCTACAATGTTTTTTTTAAATATAATATCCAAGGGTAACAAAAATGGAAGTATTGAGAGGAAAGGGTGTACTGCAAGGGTTGAGTTGACCGGGTTTATTTATTCCAAGGGTAATTTTAAACATTTACAGAATTAAGACATTTAGTGCAATGTACCCTGCTTTTCTCACTGAGCAATAGTGTTTAATAAATGGTCCAGGCCGCAGCCCACATCCTTTTGACATTTGTCTCTCACCAATGGGTGGATAATCGGAAACATAAATGGGATAGCAGCTGGAGGCTAGGAAAGGATGTAGTGGTAGTGCTGGTGCGAGAAATACCAGGAATCCATTGTTTGGTGCTCCAGCTGCTATGATATGACTGAAGTACTGTTTAAAGTGGCAATTTCTTCATTTTACAAAATGTTTTTTATACAGAAAGTCAAAAAAATCTCAAATTATACTTACTACAATAAACTTTAAACAGTCTAAAAATTTTTCGTCTGGTAAAGGGTTGATAACATTTAGTAAATGGTAGCCAGCGTTGGTCACCAAATTTTTTTTTCTACAGTTAGTTAATGACAGCTTTCTTTATTCTACAAATACTCGCATGTGTTTAGTTACTCAGGGTTCTCCCCAGAAATTTTTGAAGGCGTAGTGGCAAATGCGCGGTGTGTTGTCTGTTAACATCTTGGTATGACTATACATAATAAAGGTCATTAAAAGTGCTTTTTAGCTTGATTATTGACATCTTGTTGTTTTATTGAGAGTTATTCTTGAATAACTTTCTTCAACTTTTTAATTATTATAAGTTGATTTAGCTATTCTGAGGCGTATTTTGATACAAACCAATTGTAACATAACTCAGCATATTTCAACTATAAAAAAGGATGTGAAGAGGAAATATAATGAAAGAATATACCCAAAAGACTCAAAGGAATGAGTAAAAAAAAGTGTCAACTGCTTGTCTACTAGATAGGATTAGCTTTTCATGCTAGGCCATTTTATCAAGTCTGTCCTTGAGGACTCTTTAAAAAGCATGGAGTGTTGGATTGACAAAAAATGCCCTTCATCAGAAAAAATAGAAATTATTATCAGTAATTTCAAAAATGTATTTATAAGGTTCCCGTGTGATATACCTGGTTTCATTTTCAAATTTTGCATCTTAAAGAGCTCCATTAGATTCTCTGTGTAAAATTTGAAATGTTCATTATTTGCACATTCAGAAGCCTTTGACTGTCTGACACTATAACTATTCTTCTAACATTACTTTCAGCTATTTGATTTCAGTAAGTTAATAAAGAATGTATAATATATCAGCAGTGTCCAATCTTAACCTTATTTCTCAAATTAAAACATGAAACTTGATCAAATTTATTAAACAAGTGTCTTTACACTTCTCTTCTTTAAGTGATTTCAGCCCTTTGATTTTCAAAAGAGGATTTTTTCCAAATATTATAGCGTGAATGATCTTTTCCTGATTCTAAATAATTATTAAACCATTACTTTTTATTAAAAGATATCCCTAATTGGTCTATGGCATTCTTTTCTTGAAGTGCTTTCAGCACTTTGATTTTTATGGGGATATTTTTTTTCTTTTTGGGTAAAATAAATAAGAGGATGAGATATTATTAGATGATTACTAAAAGTATAATAATTTTTTTCATCAAGCTTTTAAAACAAATTTAATGAAAAAAATGGGTTGAACAAACCAGGTACGAATGTTTGAGATAATACCCTCCATGTTGGATAAAAAATAAATGGACTTATTCCAGAAGATACATGTGTGTAATTATTAAACTGAGTTGAAAACAAGAGCTTAGTATAACTAGGATGGCTTCTATACAAATCTGTTTTTATTATTTTGGCAAATTCTCGTAAGGAAAAAAGATCGCGAAAAGGGTATGTTTTCAGCGATCAATGTATGAAATAAACTGACCCAATTAATCTTTCCTTTAAAAATTAAATCTTAAACCACTGTGGATTTAGTTTAATAGTTATCACATCAAATAACCACATCTTTTACTTTGAACTAGACCAATCTCAGCCGAAGTGACAATTTTCCGAAACCGGGTAGCCATTTTGAATTCATTGTTTACATATTGGTACCTATCATGCTTGGTGAGTGATAGCGAGGTACCAGTGGGAAACGTGAGAAAAAAAATCGATAATCACCAATTAGTAAGAGTTTAAGGGTCTTATCAATAGAGATGTTATGTAATACGTGGTATACAACACTAAAGCTAAAGAGCCTGTCGTGTCCGCGCTTCTGCAACCAATTTTAATGGTTTGATTGACCCTTTCTTCTGCTGGAAATTAAGCCGTATCGGTGACCAAATTTAAGCGTATCGGCGATCTGAAGGCGTATCGGCAAACTCTCTTAATTAATGAAGGCGTATCGGGGCCGATACGCCATAAGGGCCTGGGGAGAACCCTGGTTACTGGAATCTGCTGTGGTCATTAATAGGCAACTAGCAATAGTAAGGTACCCTGCATTGTGTACTAAACGTTCACTAAAATTTAGTTTCGTTTGAATGGGGTTTTACGCCGCTTTCAACAATCTTTCAGTTATATCGCGGCGGCTGGAGCACCTAACAAAGGATTCCTGGTATTTCTCACACCAGTACTGCCATCACATCCTCTCCTAGCCTCCAGCTGCTATCCCACATAGGTCTACAATTATCGACCCTTTGGTGGGAGACAAATAGTCTGAAAGGATGAGTGCCGCCATAGGGGATCGAACCCAGGACCTCTAGATTGACAGTCCGACGCGCTAACAACTGCGCCATGACGGCGGCTCTAAAATTTAGTAAATTGCATCCTTTTTTGCTTATGCAATTATGTCAAAAGCTGGTTTCAAGGGGAACGTGAATGCTAAAGTTTTGTCATCCTAAATGGTGCCTTGATTATAGTGTCTAGGAGACAACAAATAAAATGTTTAAGAACCTATGGTGATTAATACATTCTTAATCGAGGTCCACCTGATGATGCTACATACCACATACCAAAGCTCTAGGCTGTCTTAGCTTTTACTATATAAGCTTATGTAAAACTTGTGATGTACAGGAACTGGCTAATTTTGGCATTGGAGCCATAATCTGTACAATATTGATAAGAGGTCCACTAGATGATGCCACATACCAAATATCAGAGCTGTAGAACTTTTTGTTTGGTAGAAAAAGATTTTCAAAGTTGTCACTATGTAAGCTTAGGCCCCCACCCCCAAGCGAAGCCATTTTTTGACAGATTTTTTTTCTTGTACAATCTTTATAGTCCTTGCCCTAAAGACTCTAAATACCAAATGTGAATCCAATCTAACAGCCAGTTCATGAGAAGAATTTTAAAGACATACCCTTTCCCCCCCCCCCCCTATTTGGCCGCTTATGGGGCCCCAAAGGAAGATAACTTCATGATGTTTACAAATCTGGAGCGCCTTCCTATGGGGATGCTTCCTGCATAGTTTGCTTGAAATCTGTCCAAGGGTTTTTAAGAAGAAGTCGAAAAGTTAACACAAGACACACAGCACACGACGATGGTCAAAACACAATCACAATAAGTCACCATGACCTTTTGTCAGGCGACCTAAAATGTAAAATGTTTGTTTGGAGCCCTAACATCGTAACAAAAACAAGCTGTAGTTACAACATTTAACCCATCAAACCCACTTCAATGTCCGCCAATGTAGGAGCTCAATTCTCTTGTGGTCTACATGAATGATTTCATTGGTTGATTTATTCTTAAATTGACAGCCATGATTTGTCATTTGATAGCAGCACTCATCCAGTAATCAAGAACCACAGTCTTTTAATCAAGATCTGGCCACTTTTCTCTTCTATTAACATTAATTCAAGTAAGGAATAAAATGTGACCCATCATACAAAAAGAGGCTTACTAGTAACTATAACAGGTTGTTAAAATTTCAAAATCAATTGAATTTAAGTGAGGAAATCATTAAACAAGAGGACCATCATAGTAGTATATTGCTCACCTGATCAATATGGCTCTAGGCTTTACTGTGATAGTACGTCTAATTATGGACAAATGTGATAATGCAACGCATATAACAAGCATTCAAAGAAAGTTACCAAAAATGTGAACTCTAGAGCGGTAACAAGGAGATTGTCAAAAAGGCTCCCTTCCCTTGATACAAATCAGAATGTCTCAATATTCTATAGGTTTCTTCCTCATGACTATACAAACATTTTCAGCAAGTAAGAGAAAATTGAGCCCCAATTGTGATCTCTAGAGTTGTAACAACCACATTGCCAATAAGGCTCCTTATCCCTTGATACCAATCAGAATATCACCATATTCAATTGGGTTCTTCCTAATGACAATACTAAAATTTTCAGAAGTTTGAGAAAAATTGAGCAAAAATTGTGGTGTGGTGTGCTCAGGTGAGATAAAAATCAGAATTGTATGAGAATGAGTTAAAGCCACTTTCAACATAAGTCAAGTCATATCAGGGCTGCTAAAGCAACTAACCATGGGCACCACAACATCCTGCCCCAGCCTCCAGCTGCCTATCCCACTAAGATAATTATTCACCCAGTGCCTATCCCACTAAGATAATTATTCACCCAGTGACGAGATTGACTGATTGATTGAATGGGGTTTAACGCCAATTTTGACAGTATTTCAGTCATATCGCAGCGGCTGGAGCACCAGTGATGAGAGAAAGATGATAATGTCAAATAGTGAAAGAATGTGGTCATACTTGGGGTCAAACCTATCACTCCATATTTTGCTGTGTATGGGCTACCAATGACCAATCTCGACTGCCAAAAAAAAAAGAATCAACAAATCAAATCATTCTTTTAGAATGGAAGAGAACTTTTACTTCTTTTAACTCCAACATTGGCCAAACTTTACATGGAACATATTTTTTGGTTTGATGATATCGATGGCTTAGAGCAAAAACACAGTATGGCTTTATACATTGTATAGAGCCATACTGTGTTTTTGCTCTAAGCCCTCGATATAAGCACCATAACTACAGCTTATTAAAGCTGTAGTTACTAAGTTTAGATCACCAACCAACAATTTTACTTTTTTGTTATATGTTCCTGGCTTTACCATCGAAGTGGAACTTCTTGTTTTAGTCTATGGGCATGGTCAGAGGAGTCAATTGCTCCATGGCCAGGACAAAAAAAAAAATCTCTAATGGTTTCTACTTACGATTCCTTTCACATTTTCATCCTTCATGTCCACCCTGTTGACTTTCAGAATATGGTAGCAGAAGTCCAAGGCTTCAAACCTTCTTTGTTGACCCAGCAAAACAATGAGTGCACATCCCGCCCAGTTTAAACCTTCACCAAACAGCTCCCTGTTAAAAAGAGGATATTGAATGAGTGGTCATTGAATTAACAAGAGGGCCGTTGGCCCTGGGGCGCTCACCTGAGATAAAGGCTCCTTTTCTTTCAACAGTCTAATTTCATGTTAAGGTTAGGATTATGAAACAAGTGGGCCACAATAACATATAAAGACTATGAACCTGGGAATCCAAAAGTCCAAATTACAAATTCCAAGGCTTTAGTGCAGATTTGAAAGAAGGAAAAAACTTTTTCCATGGGTTAAAATTTCAGAAATAAGAAAGAAGTCTGTGAACTTATGCTTCATGCCTATACCCCCCCCCCCCGGGTCTGCCCCTGGGGACCCGAGGATCATGATTTTAGCTATTTTGAAAGAGGTCAATATACTGATGCTTCATGCAAAATATCAAGACTGTACATCTTCTGGGTCAGAAGGAGAAGATTTTTAAAGATTATTTTAAAATTTCACTTTTGTTGCCATGGCAACCAGAGTTTTAAATGGATTTCAATTCTTTTAGCTATTTTTGAAGGGGACCACCTAAGCAACATTTCTGCCAAATTTGGTTCAAATCGGCCCAGTGGTTTGAGAGGAGATGTCATTTAAAAAATCGTTCTTTATTTCTATGTAAACCCCACCCCCCTGGGGCTCTGCCCCTAGTGACCCGAGGATCATGATTTTAGCTATTTTGAAAGAGGTCAATATACTGATGCTTCATGCAAAATTTCAAGGCTCTATGCCTTCTGGATCAGGAGGAGAAGATTTTTAAAGATTATTTTAAAATTTCACTTTTGTTGCCATGGCGACCAGAGTTTTTAACGGATTTCAATTCTTTTAGCTATTTTCGAAGGGAACCACCTAAGGAACATTTCTGCAAAATTTGGTTCAAATTGGCTCAGTGGTTTGAGAGGAGATGTCATTTAAAAAATCGTTCTTTATTTCTATATAAACCCCACCCCCCTGGGGCTCCGCCCCTGGGGACCCGAGGATCATGATTTTAGCTATTTTGAAGGAGGTCAATATACTGATGCTTCATGCAAAAAATCAAGGCTCTACGCCTTCTGGGTCAGGAGGAGAAGATTTTTAAAGATTATTTTAAAATTTCACTTTTGTTGCCATGGCAACCAGAGTTTTAAACGGATTTCAATTCTTTTAGCTATTTTCGAAGGGAACCACCTAAGGAACATTTCTGCCAAATTTGGTTCAAATCGGCTCAGTGGTTTGAGAGGAGATGTCATTTAAAAAATCGTTCTTTATTTCTATGTAAACCCCACCCCCCTGGGGCTCCGCCCCTGGGGACCCGAGGATCATGATTTTAGCTATTTTGAAAGAGGTCAATATACTGATGCTTCATGCAAAAAATCAAGGCTCTACGCCTTCTGGGTCAGGAGGTGAAGATTTTTAAAGATTATTTTAAAATTTCACTTTTGTTGCCATGGCAACCAGAGTTTTTCACAGATTTCAATTCTTTTAGCTATTTTCGAAGGGAACCACCTAAGGAACATTTCTGCCAAAATTGGTTCAAATCGGCTCAGTGGTTTGAGAGGAGATGTCATTTAAAAAAAATCGTTCTTTATTTCTATATAAACCCCACCCCCCAGGGGCTCTGCCCCTGGGGACCCGAGGATCATGATTTTAGCTATTTTGAAAGAGGTCAATATACTGATGCTTCATGCAAAAAAAACAAGGCTCTACGCCCTCTGGGTCAGGAGGAGAAGATTTTTAAAGATTATTTTAAAATTTCACTTTTGTTGCCATGGCAACCAGAGTTTTAAACGGATTTCAATTCTTTTAGCTATTTTCGAAGGGAACCACCTAAGGAACATTTCTGCCAAATTTGGTTCAAATCGGCTCAGTGGTTTGAGAGGAGATGTCATTTAAAAAATCGTTCTTTATTTCTATGTAAACCCCACCCCCCTGGGGCTCCGCCCCTGGGGACCCGAGGATCATGATTTTAGCTATTTTGAAAGAGGTCAATATACTGATGCTTCATGCAAAAAATCAAGGCTCTACGCCTTCTGGGTCAGGAGGTGAAGATTTTTAAAGATTATTTTAAAATTTCACTTTTGTTGCCATGGCAACCAGAGTTTTTAACGGATTTCAATTCTTTTAGCTATTTTTGAAGGGGACCACCTAAGGAACATTTCTGCCAAATTTGGTTCAAATTGGCCCAGTGGTTTAGGAGGAGATGTCGTTTAAAGAAATTGTTGACGGACGACGCACGACACACGACGCACGACGGACGGACGCCGGACAAAAGACGATCACAATAGCTCACTTGAGCACTACGTGCTCAGGTGAGCTAAAAATAAATGCGGCTCTGCCTCTGTTTTAGTTTAATAATTCGGAATTTTATGAACACAAGTTCAATATTCTATCAGACATGCAATTTTTCTGGATTATGCCAGACAGTGCCAGATTTTCAAAGTCTGTCTAGGCATCCTAACATCCAAAGATGTTCCAGGAATTTGAGAAAAGAAATCTATAAATTTTCGGCTGAAAATTTCCATAAAGGGTGTTGATTAGGTAAAGTTATAGCATCAGTGCCTAAAACGACTTAATCATCGATTATTAGTTGCATTTAACACCCGCCAATCACCAGTTTGACTACGACTTTCACACCTTTACAGATATTAGACTATCATCGGTGACAAACGCAGGATCCCCACCATGACTGGTAAATGCCCAATTTAAATTTTCCTGTGCAAAACCTTTCAGTGTTGCATCCAGGATTTCTTCCAAGAGGGGAAGCTCCCTCACTGAATTACTGAAGTGGGGGAGAGTAACAAATGCTAAAGGGGGGGGGGTCAAAAACCCTAAGCAATTAGTTGAATCATTGATAAATCTCTCGTAAAGATATGAAGTAAACAATGAAACTAATAAGTTTTCACCACAATTCAATACATATCACCAAAAAATTGAGGCAAAAAATGACTTCTTGATGAATATGTTAAATTTTCACCTATTTCTATGTCATTCAAGTCAAAACCAATCTATTCTTGTAGGGCCAACATTTAAAAAGGCAATATCTGTCTTAGTCATATAATAAGCAGTTCTCATAGCACAAATAAGTTATTCTTTGACTGAATTTTATCATGCATATTGGAGGTAGCTCTGACAAACTCACTTTGATGCACACTGTCCTTAGTAAATTTGGTATGTACGACTCTGATTAAATGTGTGCAAGTATGGCATTTTGTGCATCCGGCAGTTAATTGGTAATTCTTACCCGAGGTTTTTCACAAGACAAATAACAGTCATCCCAGATTATATTTTCTTCTCACATTTCAAACTCGTATAATTTTTCAATCACGATTTCTGCAATTCTGTGTTTGGATGAAACATAGACCGTTTATTTTTCGTCCTGAGAGCTGACTAGATTGGCTTTCGTGGTCTTTTATCTTGTCTGACTGATGATCGTAGCTATTTTTATAAGTGCGATACTGTCAACAGTTAATCATCATTAGTCTTTTTCACGTTTTTTTATACCATTCCCTTTGGTTAATTGATTCAGTGGGAGCAATAACATTGTTGCGCAATTACTCCCCCATCAAATCAGTAGGGTTGAGTGAGTGAATAAAAAACACGGGAGAATCCCGCGATCGCGCAGCCTGGACGCAACTCTGACCTTTTGATTTGAACAGATGTAAAATTTAATAAAACAGGAAAAGGGTTAATTTGTTTGTTTGTATGAATGGGGTTAAACGCCACTTTTGACTATTTTTCAGTCATATCATGGCAACTGGAGCACCAAACAATAGATTCCTGGTTTATCTCTCTTCTGTACCACCATTACATCCTTTCCAAGCCTCCAGATGCTATCCAAGCCTATCCCACTTAGGTTTATGATTATCCACCCATTGGTGAGAGACAAATGTCAACAAGGTGCCAAATTGTCACAAGATACGCCCGTCACACTGCTTAATATTAACTGGGGGTTTGAATTGAACTGAGGTTATTTTGAATGAATATTTTTTGTCAAACAAAGTATGAAAAACAACAAAGGACAATAACTCAAAATATACGCTAGGTAGAGTTATGGTTCTTGTACACTGCACTCCCCCTTGGTGAGCTTTATCCATCCATCAAGTTTCATGATTCTAGCTATTATCCTTTTAGAGATATACTCCAGACAAGATTAAAGTATGAAAAACAACAAAGGGCAACAACTCAAAAAATATGCTAGGAAGAGTTATGGTTCTTGTTCACTGCACTCCCCCTTGGTGAGCTCTATCCATCCATGAAATTTCATGATTCTAGCTACATGTATTAAACTTTTAGAGATAAACTCCGGACAAGATTCAAGTATGAAAAACAACAAAGGGCAATAACTCAAAAAATAGGCTAGGTAGAGTTATGGTTCTTGTACACTGCACTCCCCCTTGGTAAGATCTATACACCCATGAAGTTTCATGATCCTAGCTATAATAGTTTTAGAGATATACTCCAGACAAGATTAAAGTATGAAAAACAACAAAGGGCAACAACTCAAAAAATATGCTAGGTAGAGTTATGGTTCTAGTACACTGCACTCCTACTTGGTGAGCTCTATCAATCCATGAAATTTCATGATTCTAGCTATTATAATTTTAGAGATAAACCCTGGACAAGATTCAAGTATGAAAAACAACAAAGGGCAATAACTCAAAAAATAGGCTAGGTAGAGTTATGGTTCTTGAGCACTGCACTCCCCCTTCGTGAGATCTATACACCCATGAAGTTTCATGATCCTAGCTATAATACTTTTAGAGATATACTCCGGACAAGATTCAAGTATGAAAAACAACAAAGGGCAGTAACTCAAAAAATAGGCCAGGTTGAGTTATGGTTGTTGAGCGCTGCACTCTGTATTGATGAGAAGAATATAACTGCCAAGTTTAAAGTCAATTGGACTTATGGTGACAGAGTTATGCTCTGGACAAATAAGTGGACACCGCCGGACAACCGGATGCCAGGACGCCACGGATGATCCCATAATACGTCCCATCTTCCACGGGCGTATAAGAAGGATTTGTGCTGCCGCCTAGGATCGAAGCCATGACACCCCAGGTGAAGATTAGAAGTCTGACGCACTACCAGCTGCGCTATGATGGCAGTCCAGGAAAGGGTTAAAAGAAATCAATAAACATATAACGCCATTAGCAAAATGATGTAATTACATGTACATGCATTAAGACACCATTTTGGCTGTAACGAAAAGGCATTACCATACGCCTCAAATTCATTTGCATAATTATTACACTAGTGTAATATCACAAGATGTAACTCCTGCGCCTTAGGTCATATTATAAAGACATATATTCTTATAATAAGGCCTCTAATGTGTGAATGAAATAAACCTATTCATCATGCTGTAACACCATTTCGTACAAATGACATTATATTGTATGATTTGCCTCTATTTAAACCATTCACACACACTGATGCTCTTGGACGCCCCTCAAAAAATAATTGGGAAAACATTGTGTAAAATGATGAAATTGCTTGTCACAAGCAATTTCTTCATTTTTCACAATGTTTTCTACCCAAAAAGTTGAAAAAAAACTAAATTTCACACAAATTTTATTTGACATCTGCAACTCCTCTCAATTTGGACCAGTCTAAAATTTTGCCGTCTGGTAATAGATTAAGAGTAGTGTTCTATGTTTTGCTGAAACACATAAGATAATTAACCTCCTAGAATCTTATCTAATTCTTGTAAAATTTCAGGTTATAGTATAAATATAAAACTTGTGTTCATATAACATAGAAATATTAAACTCATAATTGCAAACAGAGAACAAGATGTGTTTGTTAAGCACCATGCCCCGCGCATAATTTTGAGTTATCCCCCTTTTTTGATAGTGAACATATATACAGAGTTTCAAGTGAATGTGTTCAGTTATACCAGAGACATTAAAAAATGTCAAAGTTTTCGGATGATGGCGAAACAGAAGCTGATGTCGACCTGACCAAAGCAATACCCGTTTTTTTCTGAAAACAGCCAAACTAAAAATGGGACAAGGTTAAAGCTTGATCGATCTAATATCCCTTTCTTGTGACCTTAATATTTGAGGAAGAGCTAAACCCATTCCCAGACGGCAAAATTTTAGACTGGTCCAAATTGAAAGGAGGTGCAGACGACAGTTAAAGTTGACAAAATTTTAGATATTTTCAACTTTATGGGTAGAAAACATTGTGTAAAATTATGAAATTGCTTGTTACAATCAATTTCTTCATTTTACACAATTTTTTCCCAATTTTTTCTTGAGGGGCATCCAAAAGCCTCACTGTTTGGTAATGGGTTAAATCAATTCTCTGCAAAATTGCGTTTAATTAACCCTTTTCTGTTCAAACTCTGAGTTTTTCATTGCTCTGATTTCATACTTTGAGATAACATTGTGGAAGAAGAAGAAATTGCTTCTGACAAGCAATTTCTCCTTTTCTCTCAATATTTTCAACCACATAGGATGGTTTCATTGCAAATTGCACCCAATTTTAATGTTGTCTGCAACCTCTTTCTTTTTGGCCCAGTCCAAAATTTCAAAAAATGGGAAAGGGTTAATGTGAAGGATAGCAATTTGTAAAGAACCAATCCAGTATGTCAATAAGCAAACATTTATGTATCAACCATTGGTATTATCATTTACATAATCTTGACAATAGTAGATCTATATTGTATAAATTGACTTGTCATGTTCAAATGAATGGATTTAAAGCTTCTTTCAAGGTGTTGGCAACCTAAAATGCCAAATATGAACAAATTCATTCAACTGTCCATCAAACACCAACTTTTGAGGTGTATATGACAAAATAGTTTTAAGCAGTACACACAAATATCTGGCTTAAATTAAAACTAAAAGATTTAACCTTTTATCAAATGACAAAATATCAAACTGGTCTGAATTGAAAAAAAAAATTGCAGCTGGCAATTCAGTTGATGGAATTTAAAAATCTTTTGTCTTTTAACGTAGAAAATATGGATAATGAAAAAACTGATTACAAGCAACTGTTTCATTTTCCAAATTGTTTTCCAAATTCTTTTACTTGAGGGGCATCAAAAAGCTGGATCCTCTAGAAATGGGTTAAATTGAGTGATTGAATGGGGTTTAATGCCACTTTAAACAGTATTTCAGTCATATCGTGACTGGAGAACCTAACTGTGGATTCCTGGTATATTTCACACCAGTACTACCACTACATCCTTTCTGAACCACCAGCTACTCATAACACTTAGGTTTACAATTATCCACCCACTGGTGGGAGACTAGTGCTGGAAAGGACATTCACCATTGCCTGGAATTGAACCCAGGACCCCTTGACTAGGAGTCCTAAGTGCTGCCACTGCGATATGACCGCGCCAAATTGGTTAAATAATTATGCCTGAATACACCTTCTCTAATCTGTTTCAAATTAATGTTTATGAACTTCACCAGAAAACTTGATAATAAATAAGAGTGATTATGGTCAATGACAAAGTCAACCAATCAAATTAGTTCATTAAAGTAAGTAAAAGTATGAGTTTATTTATTGTTGCAGCAGTAGCACATGCAACTTTGAGTTACGCCCACAGAAGAAAGTTATTACGGAGAAGAGAGCAAGAATACTGCTGAGGGCCCCATCTGGTTCTTTAACATGCTTGATGTAAAGCACTGTCACATGGGGCTTATGTTTAACGTCTCATAGGAATGACAATTAGTCTATTAGTTTGGTCATCCCAGGGCTCTAACCCATAATCTTAAGGTTTGAAGTCCAGTGCTCTACAAACTGAGCTAAATGGGCTGACAAGTACATAAAATGTTGACAAGCACCATTTATGTAAAACATTTTAGTTTGATGTCAACTAAAATGTCATAACTACAGCTTATTCAAGCTGTGGTTACAACATTTATGTTCCCCCAAACAATTTGATTTTTGCTATATGTCTCAAACCATAATTTCTGCAAACTACTGGAGTTTGATAGCTCCAAAAGCTACCTTATCTGGGTGCAGTTAGATGGTTCTTTCGGAAACAGTTGTAACTGCCTATAAACATATAGGCAGTTACAACTGTTTTGCGCTGAACGATCTAGTTAGTATGTCAATGTAGGCAATTGGGGCAATAAAAATTCTACTAGACAGAAAACACCAGTAAATGTTGAAACAAAAAAAAATGGTTGCTACATTTTATCTTTTATTTTTGCTCACTGTTTTCAATAAGGGCACAGCATGCAGACACCTTACATTGGCCATTGAATTCTGGACAGGAAAAAAATACCTTATGTCAAAAAAGGGGCATATATGTACAAACAAAAGGGTCATCACCCTTTGGCTCTCACCAAATATAAAGGCTTTTCCCCTTCTAAATCAGGAAGAGAATTTTTTTAAAGATTTTCTTTTACATTTCACTTTCATTGCCATGGCAACAGGAGTTTTCAACCGATTCCTAATCTATACACTAAGTTGAAAGAGGAATATTTCTGCAAACTTTGGTTAAGATTGGTAGTTTGTGAGGATAAGATGTTTGGAAAATCTTTGTTTCTTTAGGCCCCCGTCTCCCAATGGGGCTCTTCCCCTTGACACCAGATGATAATGGTTTTAGCATTTCTGAAAGAGGTCAATGTACTGATGGTTCATGAAAAATATTAAGCCTCAATACCTTTTTGGTCAGGATAGGACTTTTTTTTTTGAAAATTGAACCAGAGTTTTCAATGGAATTGTTTTTTTTCAGCAATTAATAAAGGGGGGGGGGGACTAGGGTGAGATTGGCCCTGAAGATTGGGAGGAGTTCTCATTTTATAAATCCTTTATTATTTCTAAATAGGGCCCACCCCCTTAGGCTCTGCCCCTGGGGATGCCTTTATTTCTATAACAATACCTTCAGTTTTTTTCCGACATTCATCTCGGGCCAGCTTAAAGTCAGTGACTAAAATGAAAAGGGTCAATGACAAAATTGACACTTACTCTACAGTGAACTCATTCTCTCCAACTGGTACACAGAACACAAACTGTATGGCACTCCACAGTCTGTGGAACTCTGTACACTCATCAACGTTCATTACACCATTAGATGGTTGAGTGCCATGCCAGAGCTGATCCTCCAGGAAGGATCGAATACGGGTCAGGATCACCTCAAACATGGACAGCCCACAACAGAGACGTTCACGGGTCAGCAGATCTCCTTCCTGGGCAATCTCAGATTGCTGAAATCAAAATTAAAGAATTATTTACTTGCAAGAACAAAATTGTACATCAATAAGTAATTGGCAAATTGCCGCTGTTAATAAAGAAAAGTTAATATACCAATAAAGTCATTAATTTACAAAAAAAGTGAACTCTAGGGGTGAATAATACATCAATATAGCCCCATATTTTGACTAAAAAGTTGTCTAAAGATAACTTGTAGAGCCCACCAAATATTTGGCTTTGTGCTCTTGACCTTCAAGTTATCTAAAAATTTGCTTCAAATTGTACTTCTACCCATGATGAAGAACGAGTGCCTCAAATTACTATAAAATCCAAGTGAAAAGTAGGAGATATGCCAGGGACAAGCTAACTTTAAATGTTTGACCTTGACCTGTGACCTTGTGCTTGGAGATATCTAAAGATTTGTTTCTAATGGCATTCATATTCAAGATGGAGAACAATTCTGCCAAAATATTTTGATATCAATAAATATAGGAGTTAAGTTTGGACAAAAGCAGACAGAATGACGCTCTATCAGGCTAACACAGATACACTGACATGTCATAATGACAATTGCGTCTTGCTCACTGCAAGAGGGCTCAACAAAAGCAAGGCTGAAATCTGGTTGATTGATTGAATGGGTTTAACGCCGCTTTTAACAGTATTTCAGTCATATCGCGGCGGCTGGAGCACCTAACAATGGATTCCTGGTATTTCTCAAAACCAGTACTACCACTACATCCTTTCCTAGCCCCCAGCTGCTATCCCACTTAGATTTACGACTATCCACCCATTGACGAGAGACAATTGTCGGAAAGAAGGCTGAAATCTGGCAGATACCTTTTGATTTCCAAGTTTTGTAATAATTGGCACAACTTGTAATGCTGCATATTTCTGTTCCAGTTTTTTCATGGCTAGTTTTAGTTCTTGATCTTTCTCTTTCCTACTTTCCCCATCTGTACAAAATCAAATAAAAGCTTTTGTTGTAAAATTGAATAATTTCAGCAGTCATTCAAAGAATCAATTGACCAGTCAAATCACTCATTTAGACTGGATGTAAACTTTGAACTCCAACATTTTTACAAAGTGTTTTACTTGGTTTGGCTAATTAAACATCATAGCTACAGCTTGAAGAAGCTGTAGTTATACAGTTAGGCCTTCAACCAACCATTTTACCCTTTGGTGCATGATCATAAATTTTGCAAAATAACACAATTTAATATCTAATTGGAACTTCCTGTTGGAGTCAGTGGGTGTGGCAAGCAGAGTCAGCCAGGGTAGGTTGCAATCCATCAATTCAGTTATCACTGAAAAAGTTCAATCTACACTCATTGCAGGTAATTCATTGAATACATTTATCATTGTTACAATAGATATGGGTCATAACTTGATGAACATCAGCATATAAAGATGCGCAAGGACCAGATGTTTGTTCTGGGATAGTGGGTTGTGAGTTAAAGCCCCAACCTCGGCAAAAATTCTTTCTAACTTTTCACAAAAGTCATTATGACAATTGATTGATTGATTGAATGGGGTTTAACGCAACTTTTAACAATATTTCAGTCATAATGCGGCCGCTGGAGCACCTAACAACTGGATCACTGGCATTTCTCACACCAGTACTACCACTACATCCTTTCCTATCCTAGCTGCTATCCCACTTAGGTTTACGATTATCCACCCATTGGTGAAAGACAAATGTCGGAAAGGATATGTGCTGCCGCCGGAGATCGAACCCATTACATCCCATAGTTGAAGATTAGGATTCTGACGCGCTATGACTGCGGCAAGCCTCTTTGTCGATCACCAATATATGGAAAGATAAGTGGCATGCCTAAGTGGGCTGAGCAGCTAATGACTTGGGTTGAATGCTGTGGTTGTAATGTTGAAAGAAATGACATAAACCATGGTCAGAGACAACAGCCATTGTAATATAACATATTGATTGATTGAATGGGGTTTAACGCCACTTTTACTAGTATGTAATTTAACATAAATGCTGATGAAAGTGACATTCAACCCGATACAAACAAATCCATTTGGTCAGTCTGAAATTTGGGTCTCTGATAAAGAATTAACCCATTTCCAAAAAATTCCACTTTTTTCACAATACATAGAAACCATTGTGGACAAAGAAGGAATTGCTTTAAATAAGTAAATTTTATCTTTTACCACAAAACATGCAAAGATCTTTTAATTTCACTATCTGCAAACTGTTGTGTACCACTTCTATCAATGTGGACTAGTCTAAAATTTTGTCATCTGTTAAAGAGTTCAAGAAAAACACTTACCTTTGACAGGTATATAGGGTTTTGGAATAATATTTTGGAATGGAGCCGCATGTTTCAGGTCACACACTTCTTCTTGGGTCTACAATATAAATCAGATCTCTAGATGACAATGAATGAGGACAATCTACATCCGTTATTTCTCTTCCGAACCTTAAATTGTGGGTACTCATTGGAATCATCTTATCGAGACCGTTCCAACAAAAACCCACAACATTGGGTTTGATGAATGAACATTCAATATCTAGATCTTTAATGAAAATATCTCTCTTTATATGGAGCTCTGATACATGTCACATGATCCCACAGTCATTCAAATTGATTGACAAATTAAATATTTTTTTTTTATCGAAAGTCACTAAGTTTATCTCTGTTGGATATGTAAAACTATATTGTCTGTGGGCAACTAAGCTGTACATAGGACAGGAAGCTCACTTATGATCTAATTTTTGTTTTTCCCTTAACTTTCAACAAACATATACCATCAGGTATCTTGGTCAAAGTTTACTGTTGGAATGGCTATTAAAGTTGGTAAATTGGTTGAAAGGAGCTTTAAGCCATTATAATCAATATTTCAGTTTCATTATGGCAATGTTTGGTTAATCTATTAGCTTCCTTTGTATCACCAGCTGGGGCTCTTAACCCATTCCCACACATTCCCTCCTTATTACGCCGATCAGGGAAAAAGCTTCGGAAAACATTGTGGACATATAAGAAATAGCTTGATTCAAGCAATTTCTTCAATGTTCACAATGTTTTCTTCCCCAAAAGACAAAAGTTTTAGAATTTTGTCAACCTAAAATTTTGAGATGGGTTTTGCTTTCAAACTCTTGTTTAACCAATAACCAGACAACTATACTTTACACTGGTTCAAATTGACAAAAGATGATGACAACATTTCCAAGTTGATGATATTTAAAAATCTTTAGTCTTTCTTTTGAGAAAAATAATATCTTCATTTTCTGCAACAATTTCTTTTTTCTTGAGAGGTATAACAAGAGCTATCAGAGGAAAGCAATACTCGACTATTCTGAGTGCAGCAATTCAATGTCAACATAAGGCATGATACCTAAGTAGTAAAAGAGATGAAAAATCTTTCAAATAAAGTTTTAAGTCAAACAAGTAATTTTAAGTGCAAAAAAGGTTAAAACTCCACTACAATAAATATAATTGTAATGAATCTTTGCCTAGTAGATGATATGATGGTCACAAAAGCATATGCAAAGTTTCAAAGCAGTAGCATTAGTAGAAAGACAGTTATTTAAGATATATGATAGTTGCACATAAGGTTTAATCCATTCCAACACAATAACACTTTTAAACGCCCCTCAATATAAAAACTTTGGAAAACTTCGTAAATAATAACGAAATTGCTTGTGACAGGCAATTCCTTTATTACCTACAATGTTTTCTACCCTAAAAGACAAAGATTTTAAAAATTGCATGCACTTTAAATTGTCGGCTGCAACTTCTTTGAACTTGGACCACTCAAACTTTGTTGTTTTGGAATGGGTTAACCATCCATAAAGGGTTACAACCCACTATAATAAATGTAATTGTAATAAGTCTTTGCCTATAAGATGATATGATGGTCACAAAAGGATGTGCAAAGATTCAAAGCAGTAGCATTTGTATGTCAGTTACATGTAAGGTTGAACCAAGAATTTCGAAAGTCCGAAAAGGGTTAAATTCCACTAAAATGAATGTCAGAGTAATGAAACCTTGTCTAGAGGATGATATTATTGTCACAAAAACATGTACAAAGTTTATATATTCAAATTGCTAATTCACAACTGGTCTAATGCATGAATTAAGAAAAATTTAATACAAAGGCTCCAATTCACTAAGACAAATGTCTTGTCCAATCATGGCCCTGGTATGATATTCAGAAATAAAGTCTAGATCAACATAATGTTCTGAAATCAAATGACTTTGACATAGAGTCTTTATATTCCATTTTTTTTATATATAGAAAGACAAAGATAATTGATATTTCTGCAACTTCATACAATTGGACTATTCTAAAATTTTGTCATCTGGTATTGGGTTAAAATTAATATCCTATTTCTATAAATGCAACTTCTTTCAATTTGGTAAAGTTTAGAGTTTTCCTCTCCTAAAGGGTTTAAGACTCACTTGTCTATGGATAGGTGCTAAATGAGAGTACATTTGTATGCCAAGAAAAAGCCCTAGTCAGCCATAGGAAATCTACACCTCTAGTTTAGTGTGAACTTACCAAAGCTTGTTCGACTAACATGGAGAAGAGAATGGCATTGCCAATCTCTCTAAAGATCTGGAAGACTTCCGTTCTCATGTCTGGGTACTGGATTAGATCATTCAACTGGGCCTGGTAGTAACCCATCACACCTGCAAATTAAATCATTCATTTAGACAGGAATATGCATGTATTTATAACTTCATCATTTATCTAAAGCATTTTTGTAAGTTTGGCAACTTATTCAAGCTCTTAGTAATGTATTAACCCTTGTCATGCCGTATAAAAATCCTGCTTAGAACTGAACTAAAATCAAAGCAGCAAAATCTTCCAAGGCACTGGTTACAGGTCATTATTATATTTGAAAACTGATTTTGCAACCAAATCTAGTTTCAAAGGGAAAGCAGTTGATGTAGACTTAGATCAGACTGCACATATGTGCAGGCTGATCTTAATCTATATCTTCTGCTCAAACAGGAATATTCTAGTTCAACATGACATGGGTTAATTATTACTGATGGATATTTCATTATAAACACATACCTGGTGAACCATAATCATATCTCAGTAAACGACAAGTTTGTGGCATCACTTTCATCAAAGTACTGGTATACTTCATTAAGGGTCCCTTCAGCTATGGAAAAAAATGCAATATTTAACCCATTACTTCACATTCCCACATTTACAATTATTGTCCACACAAACGCAGACAGACTGATGTACTAACACCCATTCCTCGACCTGTAAAAGCGACAACTATGTGTTGATCACCACAAACAGGCTTGACTAAAATCAACAGCAAAATGTAAACTTGCTTCTTAAAATATTGACCTGAATTCAAAAATAAATAATTTCAGTCCTAAATGCATTTTCAATCAATTCAAACATAATAATTTAATAAGAAGACAAAATGCAATCTTTATTCTGGGTTTAGAAATAATTTCCTCTCCTCTTAATATTCTTTTATTTTCAAAAAATCTTTAACAAAAATCTCTAGTCTGTCGATTCAATTTAACCCATTACCAGACAGGAACTTTTTAGACTGGTCCAAATTGAAAGGAGTTGCAGACAAAAATTCAAAGATTATGAAATTTCGGATATTTCAACTTTCTGGGAAGAAAACAATGTGTTAAATGAAGAAATTGCTTGTAACAAGCAATTTCTTCTTTTTCCACAATGTTTTTCATAGCTTTTTTTCCTTGGAGGCATCTAAAAGCGTCACTGATTGGGAATGGGTTGAATAATATTACCTGTTCAGACACTACTTTAAGGAGCTCTTCAATCACAACAGCAATGCCCTGGTATCCCAGTAGACGACACATGGTCCTGAAGTGTGGGGGTCCCACAAATCCAGCAAATTGACCGTAGATGTTACTGTAGGACATGGTTAAATTCTGAAACGTATCAAATAGAATAAGTTAAACCATTTCTAAACAATAGTGATTTTCCATAGATGTTACTGTAGGGCATGGTTAAATTCTGAAAGGTATCAAATAGAGTAGATTAAACCATTTCAAAACAATATTGATTTTTCATGCCCCTCAAGGAAAAAGGCTTCAAAAAAACATTCTGGAAAATGGAAGAAACTGCATGCTAAAAGCATTAGAATGTTAAACTTGAAGCAGTAAAATCTGTGATTCTTCTTATTTGGAGTGGTTTTTTTTAACCCATTCCCACACAAGCCCTCCTTTTTACGCCCCTCAAGAAAAAAGCTTTGGAAAACATTGTGGAAAATGAAGAAATTGCTTGTATCAAGCAATTTCTTCATTATCCACAATGTTTTCTATCCAAAAAGACAAAGAAAATTTAAATTCCACCAACTTGCAGGTATCGTCTGCAGCTTCTTTCAATTTGGACCAGTCTAAAATTTTGTTGAGTTGGAATGGGTTAAGTAGAAATTAAATTTTCATGTCAAATTTACCTGTTAACCCATTCCCACATGAGAAAATATCAGACTGATCCAAACTCAAAGAAGTTGCAGATGACAATTTTTAAGTTGATGAAATCTTTTAAATCTTTATCTTTTGGGGCAGAAAACATTGTGGATAATGAAGAAATTTTATGTAACAAGCAATTTTTTCATTTTACACAATGTTTTCCAGAGTTTTCATATTGAGAGGTAATTAAAAGCGTCAGTGTGTGGGAATTGGTTAAGCACGCAATATGACCAACAATTATATTTTGACAAAGTAATCATAATTCTAATTCTTATTAAATCTGTAGTTACAATATTTTGATCACCAACCAACCATTTGTATTTTTTCTTACATGTTAATGACCATTAATTTAAAAAGAACATTTCATATCTTAGTCAAACTGCCAGTGGGAGTCTAAGGACAGAGATAACTATTTCATTAATGGCTTACTTTATTGAATTGATTTACAGGGCCTACACTGCATGCTTTAATGATTCCCTATATTACAAAATTTGATAGTAAATGCAGTTAAAAAAATATTCCAAAGTGAAATTGAGAAGTGAATGCCAAATAGAGTAAAAAAAGTGAGAAAAAGAGAAATTGCTTGCAACTAGCTATTTCTACTTTTCTCAAAATATTTATGGTTATATTCCTCAAGTGTATCAAAATGAAGAATTTAGGTGGTAATGGTTTGATTCGTTTGATTAAAAATTTCACATCCAAATAAAACCACCTGTGGCCACTCTCTAATAAAACCACTTGTGGCCACTATCTAAACTCAGTTAGTGATAAAATCTGATCAAATTTTGTTTAAACTGGGTTTCAAGTAGTCCTGCAACAGCAAACAGCATAGACAAAGATCAGACTGCATATTCATTATGATTTTTGGTTAGGGTTAAAATAGGTTGTTCACATTTGTTTGATTAAACATTATAAACTTACTACCAAATGAAACTATTCTTAATGCACTGTGTGGCAGATGTCCCTATTACCCAAAGTGTATACTACTTAAGAGGCGAAGAGAATGTTATTGTTTTCATGGAGGTATGAACCAAAAAAACTAATCACACTGTATGAATACGCGAAGTGGATTCATACATTGAGTGATTAGGTTTTTTTGGTTCATACGTCCATGAAAACAAAAAGATATTCTCTTCATTTCTTATAATTTAATAGCATCGAGTGAAAAAAGCAAAAACTTTACATATTTTGATACCTTTTTAAATGGGACTATTTTGTACGGAAGCATACAAAATGGCTGCATGATCAAAATTATGATCATGGAGTTATGTATGGAATAATATTTCAACCAATCAGAACACCTGTTTTTGATAGATAAAACTAAAAATTAAATTATAAACAAATGTGAAATAATCTGACTCATATTAGATCAATTCTTACCTTTGTTCCCCATATATACGATGGAGATGGATTGGGTGGTTTGTCTCTTTGACTTGCTTCAACAAATGGTAATTTGGTCTTAACAAACCTGCAGATATATTAATGATGAATCAAAATGGAGGGATTTCAAATGTTTTGAGCTAAAATACAACAGACCATTGTGCTCCTTATCCTAAACTAGAACTACTGGTAAGCGACAATTGGCCTGCAAAAATCTAAGATATGGCCAAATAAAATCTGGCTTTCATTAAAACCAAAATTCATAATAACTATGATCTAACCAGCCATCTTGACAATGAATAATCGAAGAAACCTATTTATAAGAATAATGCAATTGAATTTGAGAAAAATAAAGGTAGTTATTGTAGGTGAAAAGATTTGTCAAAAGGCAGCAATTTAGACAGCTATCTTACACTGACCTATCTTGGAAATGTCAAATTTTAAGCTTAACCTGTTCCAACACAGTAACACATGGTTTTAGCTATTTTGTAAGAGGTCAATAAACTGATACTTCATGCAAATATCAAGGTTCTACGCCTTCTGGTTCAGGAGGAAAAGATTTTTAAAGATTATTTTGAAATTTCACATTTGTTGCCATGGCAACAAGAGTTTTAAACAGATTTCAATTCTTTTTAGCTTTTTTCAAAGGTGACCACCTAAGCAACATTTTTGCCAAATTTGGTTCAAATTTGCCCAGTGGTTTGGGAGGAGATGTTGTTTAAAAATCCTTTTTTATTTCTATATAAACCCCATCCCCATAGGGCTCCATTCTTGGGGACCCGAAAATCATAATTTTGGCTTTTTTGAAAGAGGTCATAATACTGATGCTTCATGCAAAATATCAAGGCTCTACCCCTTCTGGGTCAGGAGGAGAAGATTTTTAAAGATTATTTCAAAATTTCACTTTTGTTGCCATGGCAACCATAGTTTTTTAAGGGATTTAAATTCTTTTAGTTTTTTTCAAAGGGGACCATCTAAGGAACATTTCTGCAAAATTTGGTTCAAATAGGCCTAGTAGTTTGGGAGGAGATGTCGTTTAAAGAAATTGTTGACGGACAGCGCACGACGGACGACGGCCAGATACGGGACAAAGGGTGATCACAATAGCTCACTTCATGCTCAGGTGAGCTAAAAATTCATCTATTCTTGACCTGGACAAACAGACTATACCTTGGAATCAAAAGACAGGTCTTAACTAAAGGAATACATTTGTGAAATATAAAGACTTAGGACTTACTATTGAATCATTATGGCCAAAGATATATGATTTTTTTAGGACAAACATATTAACCCATTCCTACACAGTGACGCTTTTGAACCCAAGAAAAACAATTGGGAAAGCATTGTGTAAAATGAAGAAATTGCCTGTAACAAGCAATTTCTTCATTTTCCACAATGTTTTCTACCCAGAATGTTAAAAAATTTCCAAAATTTATTAACCTTTATATTGTCGTCTACAAGTCCTTTCAATTTGAACCAGTCTCCCCTGCAGCCCCGCATTGATACCATAAATGTGATGGTGAAACACAAATGCCTCCCTAGCAAAAGATATTTTTCGGAAGAACCTTGATAGATGACCCAGTCATAGTCAGATGACCTTGACCTTAGTATAATTGGATGTATATCTATGAGAGCTATGGGCATGTCAAATATTAACATTGTATTTTGAATAGTATGGAAGTTTTAGGAAAATGTTTAGTTAACAGGTTACCCCATCCCACTTTTTTGAAATTTAGACTGGTCCAAATCGAGAGAGGTTGCAGACGACAATGAAAATTCGATGCAGTTTGAAGTGAAACCATCCTATGTGGTAGAAAATAATGTGGGAAAAGAAGAAATTGCTTGTCACAAGCAAGCATTTTCTTCTTTTTCAACAATGTTTTCTCAAGTATAAAATCACAGCAACATAAAATCACAAGTTTAAACATGAAAGAGTTAAGTTTTCAGCAGACAGAGCAACAAATGGACAGAGAGACAGATGATCATCGGTAAAAAATATGCTCTTGGTCTATCAATGTGGGGGCAAAAACAATCAAATTCTTACCTGTTTGTGGCAGCATTATAACAATAATTGGGTAGAAAATCATAGTTGAGTTCCCAGAACACATGTAAGGTAATTCTACCATATGGTGCAGACACATTGTGGTTGGCTTCCTTTAACATCGCATCAAAATCATTGAGAGTGAGGAAGTTATCCAGTAACTTGTGGGTCAATCTGTTACAATCTATCAAACCCTCCAACTCCTGTATGAAATATGGAAGTAGTAATTATAAATTTGTGACTAGAAAATAGTAATACATTGTATTTTACCTTGCCGGGTTTCAAAAACAAGAGCAATTTTGAAAGACATCTTAAGACTAGATATGTGTCAGAGAAATGGATGCCCCTGCTTGAGTGCTTGTCATATGACTTTCAGCTGTAACCATGAACTTGGAAGTATCAATTAGAACTTTACACATGACACTAGTACTAATCAAGGGGAACAACTATGCTGAGTTTCTTTGAAATCCATCTAATTTATGTAGAAGATATGCCCACCTGCTAACCCACCCAATCACACAGGGGTAATGTTTTCTATCCGTCGCCATATCATGACCAGGAATTGAAAATTTCAATATTAGTTTTGTGCATAAAGCCCTATTAATTGAATTTCAATAATGATAATAATGTCTTTATTTAAAGAGGCTACAGACTTGGATGAACCCAGTCTTCCCTGTTGGCCTCTATTTAAACTGGTAGTAAATCTCTACACTGACTATTTTAAATTTGAGTATAACAATTTAATCACATTCCTATTACATCATAAACAATAATATATTCTCTAGCATATCATGAATCTCATTTTTCAGCAATTAATAGTTTGTGATCTAATCAATCGAAATGTCAATTAAACTAATTAATAGAACATACCACTATGCCAGTAATATCCCCTCCTTCAAATCTAGAGATGGCCACGTCCAGTGACTTCTGTAGTGCAGCGTTTATTCTCTGTCCCACTAATTTGTTAAGGTCAATAGATCGCCCCAGTAACTGGACATGCCTTTGTTTCAACAACGTCTCATAACGATTTGCAACAGGGTAGGTAATACTGATCCCATTGTTTGCGCATTCTGCTCTGAATCTCTTGTCAAGCATTATACTGAAATAAATCAAAATACATTCATTTTTTACCAAATGTTCAACAGAAATAAACAGACTTTTTATCCCCTTCTGAATGTTTCATCTGTTTTATGATGGCAAAATTTTAGAATGGCCCAAATTGGAAGATGTTGCAAACAACAATTCAACATTTGTTCAAATTGAAAAACAAGTGCTTTATATGGTAGAAAACATTTTGAAAGATAGAATAAATTGCTTGTCAAAAGCAAGATAGAATTGCACAATCTGTATAAAAAGACGCCAAATGGAATATAGTAAATGATTCATTTGAAAGTAAATAACTTGCTGACCTAAATTTGATAATGTAGAACACTTTGTTGATCCTTCATACTAAGTTTCAAGTAGATGCTACTAGTAGTTGCTGATAATAACACAATGAAAATATACCACTTTACCAGACAATGTCAAAAATAAACCAAGTGCTAAAACAGGAAGTAAATAATTGACTACTGGACCTAGATTTGGCATGTGCCATGAGCACTCTTTCTTGAAGCTCCTTGACAATTGACGAATTGCTGGCCCTAACCATTGATTCCAACAGGAAGTCCTGCTTCCATTTTTAATAGTGTTATATTGCAAAAATTATGGCTAATAGCATGAAACAAACAAGAGGACCATGATAGTCCTATATCACTCCCCTGAGTATGATGGTTCAAGGCTTTATGATATAATATACAAAATATCATAGCCCTACACCTAACCATTTTGGAGATGAAGATTTTTTAAAGATGATCTTCTTTTATTCTAGGTATAGTTAATATCAAACCATATTGAGCTAATTTCAAGGGTACGGTAATTCTTTGAAGTACTTAAGTAGAGGGTCAATAGGCATTAATACATACCAAATATCATATCTCTAGGCCTAATGGTTTAGAAGGAGAACATATGGTTTGGGAGAAGGTTTCTAAAGTTTTCCTTCTTTAATTCTATGTAAAATCAGGGATTGCACAGAAAAGGGCTAATTTTCAAGATACAGTAATTCTTTGAAGTATTTTGTAGATGGTCAATAGATGTTGATTTATACCACATATAAAAGCTCTAGCCCTTATGGTTTGGCAGAAGATTTTCAAAGATTTCCTTCTTAAATTCTATGTTAATAAGGGATCACACAGAAAAGGATTAATTTTCAAGATACAGTTATTCTTTGAGTTATTTTGGTAGAGGGTCAATAGATGATGATTTATACAAAACATCAAAGCTGTAGGCCTTATGGTTTTGGAGAAGAAGATTTCTGAAGATTTCCTTCTTTATTTACATAAAAATTCAGGGATCGCACAGAAAATGGCTAATTTTCAGAGTACAGTAATTCTTTGAAGTATTTGGTAGAGGGTAAATAGATGATGATTTACACTAAATATCAAAGCTCTAGGCCTTATGGTTTGGGAGACAAAGATTTTTAAAGTTTTCCTTGTTTAATTCTATGTAAAATCAGGGATTGCACCAAAAAGGGCTAATTTTCGGAATACAGCAGTTCTTTGAAGTAGTTTGTTAGAGGCTCAGTAGATGATGATTGATACCAAATATCGAAGCTCTAGGTCTTACAGCTTGGGAGGAGAAGATTTTTTAAGTTTTTTCACTCTGTTGCCATGGCAACCAAAGTTCTTCATGGATTTCAATTCTTTGAAGTATTTTGAAAGAGCATGACCTAAGAATCACTTCTGTAAAGTTTGGTTGAAATTCCATGGTTAGTTTAGGAGGAGAAGATTTTTTTGCAATTGTGAGCGGACAGACAGACAGATGGAGGGACAGACGCCAACAGATCACAATTGCTCACCCAGAGCACTTTGTGCTCAGGTGAGCTAAAAAAGAGTTTGGTTGGCGACTTGAACGTTGTAACTACAGCCTCAATAAGCTGTAGTTATGGTGTTTAAGTCGTCAAACCAACAAAAATGTTAACAAAACTGGCGGCCAATGTTGGAGTTCATAACTCATTTCTGGGCTAAATGAATGATTTCATTGGTTGACTGGTTATTTGATTGAAAGCCATGATTGGTCAATTATTAAGTGAATGCCATTTATGGTTGCAGAGAAAAATACAATGAAAAATATTGGTTACAGACAACAGCCCAAAGATGGAAGGAAAAATTGAAGGAAGGGAAGACAGAGGTAAACTAGTATACCGCCTCTTCTTCCAGGGGGGGTAAAAATATTCACATACCTGCCAGCTAAATGCTTGTAGTAAGCAAAAATTTGGTCACTTAATTTGTACACAAACTGATCAAAGCACAGGTTCACCTGCAAATGGAATTAAAAGGAACATATTAGCTATTATTATTAAACAACAACAAATTTGACCTTTCTAAAATAAATACCAAAATTTCCTGGCCATAAATGAAAAGGCTCATTTTAATTCCAAACTACTATAAGTATTCAAATTTATTGTCTAAGCTAGACAAAATATTTTACACAATTTCATTGAGCAATCAATAGAAGTTGTTTCTTGTATTGATTACCTGTAGGAAGTGTAGCTTCTTTCTTGCATTTCTTGTATCTCATAAATATCTAGGAATTAACCCATTCCCAGATGGCAAATTTTTAGACCAAATTGGTCCAAGTTGAAAGGTGTTGCAGACGTCAATTTAAAGTTTATGACATTTAAGTTTTTTTCAAGTTTCTTGATAGAAAACATTGTGTAAAATGAAGAAATTGCTTGTAACAAGCAATTTCTTCATTTTACACAATGTTTTACCAATTATCTTTTTTTTTAGGGGCATCCAAAAGCGTCATAGTTTGGGAACAGATTAATGGATAGCTGGCCCCGCCCACTGAGCTTGCACGGGAAGTTAAATTTTTATATTAAACAGTGTTAATTTTCAAAACTTATTGTCTGTATGTAAGAAAAGAGTAAAATGGTTGGTTGGCAACATAAATCTCATAACTACTGCTTTCATCAGCTGTAGTTCCTATTTCTAAGCCATTCACACCAACAAAATTTTAGACTAGTACAAATTGAAAGAAGCTGCACACAACAATTTCAAGTTGATGGAATTTTAATTTTTTTCCAAGTTTTGGACAAAAAATATTATGGATAATCAAGAAATTGATAGACACAAGCAATTTCTTAATTTTCAACAACGTTTCCCAATTGTCTTTTCTTTGGGGGTGTAAAACAGAGGGATTGTGTGGGAATGGGTTAAGCCATAAACCAAAAAAATACTTCACATAAATGTTGGCCAATGTCCGAGTTCAAATCTCACTTCCAGTCTACATGAATGATTTAATTGGTCAATTAGTTCTTTTTATTGACATTCACAATCGTTCAATTGTACTTTTCGACATTCTTTTACCTCGTGACTGATGTAAAATAGAATGAAAGAGAACTCACCTCTGCCTCTATTTCATCATATAAGAACTGTTGGTGGAAGAGTGTGAGAGCATAATGGGCACTGTCATTGTATAGGTCTAGTGGATACAGTATATACCTGTGAATGAACAAGAACATTTATGACACATAGGTGGTTCAGTTGTAAAGCAAAACATCTTTAACCCTTCCCTGCTTTTTTTTAAATTTTCACAAGTTCAAACTGGAAGAGGTTTCAGACAACAATGAAAATTTGATGCAATTTGAAATGAAACCATCCTATGTGATTGAATAATATTGTTTGAAAAGGAGAAATTGCTTGTTACAAGCAATTTCTTAATTTTTGACAATGTCTTTTTTCAAGTATGATATCACAGAGATGTGAAGTCCAGAGTTTGTACAGGAAAGTGTTAAATGGCTCTGTATTTCACTGACAAGCCCAGTCGGTAGTACACTGTACTCTTAATCCTGGTGTTTTAAGTTCAAATCCAGGCTCGGGAAACATCCAGACATTTGATATAGGTCATCGCAACAGACAATATTTGCTTTTCATCAATGAACAAATGGTAAGTAGTACACCTAAGTGCGATGAGCAGGTAGTGACTCGCACTGAATATTGTGCTTGTATCAGTGTGAGAAATGACAGGAAGTCATGGTTAGGTGCACAAACCACTGCCATAAGGGAAATATGGTATGAAACCTGACACAAACAAACTATGTTTCAATTATGATCAAGGTAAAACCTGACTTGTGTACTTCAATGCACAATGATTTTTACAGTAATGATACAAGCCGTTTCTTCAATTTTCACATTGTTGTCTACCTAGAAAGACAGAATTTTAGAAGTGTATGAGCTTAACCCTGAATATTTCTGTTTTGGCAGAAGGTATAGACAAAGATCAGCCTGCACATAAGTGCAGTCTGATCTTAGTCTACACCACCTATTTTCTCCTTTAACCTAGAGTGGTTTATAGAGTTAATTTTCAAAATAGATTTTGACTCTTAAATTATGCTCCCAGTGCTTACAGGCCTTTCAGAGATATGCTCAGGACAAATCTAATCTTTAAAACAACAAAGGACAATAACTCCAAAATTATGCAAGCAAGAGTTGTGGTTCTTGTGCACTGCACTTCTCCTCAACGAGATCTATCCACCTATGAGGTTTCAAGTTAATAGCTATTTTACTTTCAGAGATAAAACCCGGACAAAATCTTAGTCTTTGAAACATAAAAGGGCAATAACTCCAAAATTATGCAAGCAAGAGTTGTGATCCTTGTGCAATGAAATTCTCCTCAATGAGATGTATCCACCTATGAAGTTTCAAATTGATAGCAATTATACTTTCATAGATATGCCCCGGACAAGTTTAGTGACGGAAGGACAGAATGACAGAAGGACAGACAGAGACCATTACTATATCCGCTTCGACGAAATGGAGGGGATAATAACATCCCTTGGTAGCATGGATTTTAAAGAAAGTTACTAAAACTTGCAACTGGCTTATGAAAATATGGAAAACTTTCCCTTCCCTTAAAAACTGCAAAACTTAAAATGATCAAATTTCTAGTTAATGAAATGGACATTACTTAAATTGAATGAAATCTGAACAGGGTGGCCCTATATTAAATTCATATGGGTTTCATCAAGACAATTATTCCTATTTTCAGAATGAATTAGCAAAGAAAATTATACAAGAGATTTATCTTCAACTTCTTTGACTAAGTGACTTCATTTTTGACTCTCAATGATTCAGTTTTCCAACGCATCCCAGGTAACATCGAGACCAAGACAAATAATTTGACTAATTATCATCTCCAAAGATCATAAACTGCAGCTTCCAGAGTATCTTTCAGGTAAATATTGAAAAACGCAAAATAGACGACTGACAATCACTATCTCTACCAAGGAGAGTTAAAAAGAGTACTGTAAAACAGAATTCTAAACAAGAGGACCATGATGGTCCTAAATCACTCAGCTGAACCATCTGCTGTTAAAAAAATGCAACTGGACCTTATCATTATAACCAGTTTAATGAAGATTGAGCAAAAACTCTGGCCTCTAGAGTGTAATAAAGAAATTGCCTCTAAGGTACCTTTTCCTGCGTTTTCAAAAAGAACCTCTCCATAATTAAAAGGGTTCATCCCTATGATGTAATAATTCTTCTGACCAAGTTTCATGAAGATTGAGTCAAGTTGTGGCCTCTAGAGTGTAGACAAAGAAATTGTCATTAGGGCCCCTTTTCCCGTGTTTTCCATAGAAATTTCTCTTATCAATAGGTTTCATCCTTATGACCTAGCAGTTACTCTTACAAATTTTCATAAAGATTATGTCAAAACTGTTGCATCTTGAGTGTACATACTTCAATTGTTGTTGCTGCATGACACTCGGCAGGTGAGACATTCAATGCTCACAAAAGCTCATCTTGAGCATGTTGTGCTCTGGTGAGCTAAATTTAAAGCACACTAATGTATGAATCCACTTGCTTATTCATACAGCATGATAAATTTTTGGGTTCATACCTTAATACCCCCACCCACCCACCCACCCAATCCTCCCAAAAAATTCTCTTCATTTTTTAAATGGTAGGACAAAAAGGATACTTACTCCATCATGGAAGGTTCTTTGGTTTCTAAAATATGGTCAGTCAGAATCCATGGCATAGACATTTCAATTGGAAACTGAAATAGAAACAAGACATTATGCCCATCAAGAAATACTAGCAAACTAGATTCTATTAACTCATTACCAGACAAAATTTTTAGACTAGTCTAAATTCAAAGATATACAGATGACAATTTCAAGTTGGCAAAATTTGAAATGAGACCTTTGACCTACATGACCCTTAAATAATAGGGCACTTCCATGGGTAATTGACACCGGTTTCAATGTTGCAGGTCAATGGTTCTTGAGTTAGAGAATAGAAACATCTTTTAACCAAAGTTCAACTGTTACTGTGATCCAAAAACTATATGGCACTTCCTTGGGTCATCTGCAACAATTTTATGAAGTATCAAAGTTGTTGTTCAATTGGTTCTTGAGTTAGAGCACATGAAAGGATTCCAACCAAAGTTCAATTATGACCTTGACTTTTAACCTACATAAACTAAAATGATTAGGCACTTTCTTTGGGTCATTGTCAACAACTGTGTGAAATTTCAATACTGTAGGTCAATTGGTTCTTGATTTAGAGCACGGAACGAAATAATCTATGGATGGATGGATGCAGTGAAAGAAAGACAGAATAAATCCAATATATCCCATCTTGTTCATAGGTGGGGATTATAATTAAGCTTTCAAGGAGAAAGAAAACATAGCTTTTGCATAGGTATAATTGAGTGGTATGCTTATGATCAAAGTTGTCCTGTTTATCAAATAACTTTTCATTTCGCATCAGTACGTTTCACACACATTTACTCACAATCCTATTTTTTAAGCCCTTCCTGTCAAAAGATTCAAAAGCTAACCTAAATGACAATGCTTTTGAAAGTTCTATCAACTTGAAATAGTCATCTGTAACTCAATTCAGACCAGTCTTGAACTTTGTTGTGTGGTAATGGGTTAATTAAAATAAGTAGGCCAATTTGATTTGAAATATATCTATAAATATACAAAAGTTATTCCCTATCCATGAAATAAGACACACACATATTTATAACAATATAACCTAAACAATTCCCACACAATCTTGCTTTTTTATCACTCTTCAGAAAAAAGCTTAGAAAAACATGTAGAAAATGAAGTAAAACAGGCTATTTATCACAAATAGTCCAGTTTGAAAACCTCTCACATTGTCTGGACTGTGAGTGGGTTGGTTGGTTGTAGGACCATGGTTTCCTCATACCCCAATGGGTGTTGAGGTTGTAGTGGGGTTTGTGGTGGGTGCCACAGGTGTTTTGGTCCTACTGGTTTATATCTGCTTTAGCTGCAGCTAGCAAGTCTAGGGTTCCCCCGGGGGGTTTCCGTCCACAAACAGGATCGAACCACCGATTGCATTGTAAATGATTAATAAAAAAGTGTTAATTTTAGTTTGGATATTCTTATCATTTTCATCTTTTACAATAAATCCTTTACTATTCACAATGCTTTCAACTCAAAAGAATAAGATTATTTTAAATTTCACAAACTTAAAATTTTCTTCTGCAACTTCTTTCAATTTGGTATAAACAAAAAATTGTCATTAAGGCCTCTTTTCCGGTGTTTTTCATTAGATTCTTCCCACAATCAATAGGGTTCATCCTTATGACCTAAAAATTATTCTCGCAAAGTTTCCTAAAAATTGAGCCGAAATTGTGGCCTCTAGAGTGTTAACAAAGAAATGAACATTAAGGTCCCTTCATGATTTCCAATAGGATCTAACAATTATTCTTACCAAGTTTTATGAAGATTGAGTTAAAACAGTGTCCTCTAAAGTGTAAACCCTTTAATTGTTGACTCCACACAACAGACATTCAATGATCACAATAGCTCATCATGAGCATGCTATGCTAAGCTGAGCTTAAAGGGTGCAGTCGCCATTTCGAATTAAGCACCAAATATGGTAGGAAACATTGTGAGAAAAAGATATTGCTTGTTATAAGCAATTTCTCCTTTGCCCACAAATTTTTCCATGACTATATTTCTTCAGGGCATCTAAAAGCTTCATTGTGTAGTAATAGGTTGACAAATACCTGTATTCTTCGTCCCATGGTCATTTCTAGAAAGAACTCTCTGTACCATAGTTGAGCTAGGTTACAACAGTTATGAAGAGATTCTGAAATTATTTAAGAGATAAGTAGAATTCTTTCTGTTTTCATTTAAAACTAAAATTAAAAAGAGCTTCGTAAAGTAGTGCATGTACCCAAAAAGTGGCTTATCAGTGAAATATCACTGTAATTGTAAGCAATTTTGCTAAGTCAAGGGCAGATAATTCAGAAACAACTTGATTGAACAAAATAGGGTATTACTGGGGGTATGAAACAATTTTTCAGTCAATGAGAAAGCTTGAAATTTGATAGGCATAGGAAAGGTAAAGAGATCTTACTTTTAACCACATACCATACCAAAAATTTTTAGGCTGGTCTCTCAGAGACATGAAAGCATCTGGTTTGAGCATTCATGAGAAAGTCTATCACCTAAAAGCTTTCATAGCAATTAAACTAAAATCAAAGAGTATAAAAAAAATCTTACTTTTAAGACATTCAAGCAATGTAATTTATCCCTGGGATCAATAGTATTTTGCTTCATATACAAAACTAGATAAACCAAACCTATGAGATCTTAACCCATTCCCCCACAATGATGCTTTTGGATGCCCCTCAAGAAAAATATTTGAGAAAATATTGTGCAAAATGAAGAAATTACTTATGACAAGCAATTCCTTCATTTTACATAATAATTTCTACCCAGAAAGTTGATAAAATCACAAATATCATCAACTTTAAATTGTCGTCTGCAACTCCTTTCAATTTGGAAGTCTAAAAATTTGTAGTGTGGTAATGGGTTAAGCAAGCCACATAGTTGACAAACACAATTGACACATAAACAGACCACAAAATTTTAAACTGGTCCAAATTCAAGAAGTTGCAGATTACAATTTATTAGTTGATGTTATTTGACAGATGACCTTGATTATTGTTTATGAGGTAGTGTCACCACAAGCAATATGCAGATGAAACAAGAAGGCGCTATAACTTATATATTCATATTCATTCAAAGGAAAGCAAGTTTAAAAGTTTACCCAATTCCCACACTATCCCGGCCTTCTAGCCCTTCAAGACTAAAGCTTAAGGGAAAAAAATCCACAATATTAACATCCCCAAACAGCAATTATTTTAGATTTTATTGCCTAGAATAGTTGTACCCAATTTCTTTGAATTTGAATTAGTCTAAAATTTTGTTGTCTGATGATGGATTAATGTCGTCAAATATGTTAAACAAGAAACAGGTAATGGACAAGAGGATAGGACAAATACTCTCCATTATTTGAACAGAGACATCTTTCAATAACCTAATACCAGTCCACCAGTGGACTAGTTCAAATTGAAAGAAGTTGCAGATGATAATTTCAAGATAAAGAAATTTAAAATATCTTACAGCGTAGAAAATAATGCATGTTACAAGCAATATCTTCATTTCCACAATATTCTATTTAGGTATTATTCTTTAGGGCAATGAAAAAGATAAAATGAAAGGTAAAGGAATGATCACAAAAAATTGCTAACTAAAAGTTACTACAACAAAAGGATTCTACATGCAAGGGTTTCTAATCTAAAACTAAGATGATTTATCAAAATAATCATGCAGAGTGTGATATAGTGTTGATGTGGTAACTATGAAAGTGGAGGCAGCGGCCATAGCGCAGTTGTAGCGCTTAGGACTCGTGGTCGAGGGACCCAAGGTAGTGCAATGGTAGTACTACTGTGAGAGATACCAGGAATCTGTGATTAGGTGCTCTAGCCACCGCCATATAACTGAAATACTGTTCAAATTGTGTTAAGCCATATTCATGCTATCAATCAATCAATCAATCAGCTAAGAAAGTGGATGTTTGATATGGCCTTATTTTCAAAACAACAAAAACAACAAAAAAATACAACTCATTTCTGCGTTACTCTGAGAGTTAAAAAAAAATAATTCTGTCTCAGCAAGTATAAATAACAGGCTTTAACCCTTGTCATGCTGAACCCCAAATATTCCTTTTTTTGCAGGAGATATAGACAAAGATCAGCCTGCCCATATGTGCAGTCTGATCATTCTCTACATCCCTTACATGTACCATACAAGTCATTATTCTTTATTACATTGATTTCAAAATAAATAATGACCCATAGCCAATTCTTCCATTACTTTCAGACCTTTGATTTTAATGCAAGGATTTTTTTTTCAGCATGGTAAGGGTAAAAATTGAAGTCTATAATCTATGTTTACTGTTTGGTTTGATTCAAAGGTAGGAAGGTAATGTCATTTCAGTTCATAACAGGAAACAAAAGAAGGAGAGTTTTATTCAACCCATTACTAGGCAAATCACAACTGCACCACAGATATCTGAAAGGCAGATGTTGAGTGCTGGATAGTACACATCCATACAAGTCAAAAAGGGGCATAATTTGTATAAAAACAAATCTAGAGTTAACCCTCTGGTCACTTGACCTTCAACTATGACTGTGACCTGAGAACTAACATAATTTACTAACTTAAGTACTTGTGTTTGTTTCAAATGAGACACTTTCACATCATACAAGCGCTAACAAACCTTCATGCATGAACATTTCAAAAAGGGGGGGGGGGCTATTCAAATATTCTTTATGATCAAATGAAAATGAAGTATCGAAAAGAGCGTTTTGAATATTTTGTTATGATCTTCAAAAGTATATTCTATTTATATTTGCAAGTCAAAACCAAAATTTAAGAAGTTTCATTTCTAGATTTTAAATAAAAAGGTATTTTAAAAATATAAAAGCATCATGACAACATAAACAGCTAAAAAAAAGCTTTCATATTGATCAACACTTGCTTTGGAAATAAAGCGAAGCTTTAAACGGAAACTACATAGAAAGATTACCATTAAAGTTAAGAAGATAACTCCAGAAGAATGAATTTTTGTGAAAATGATCGATTGCAATAAAGTGGGGCAGATCGAGCTCCTTTCTCAAGGTTTTCTTCCCACCGGCATTTTTTTCGTTGATCAGCGACTCAAGCATGGTTCTCACCATATACAACTGCAAATATACATCACATGCACATTACAATAACAAACATGTCTATGTTAATGTTAGTATCTTATATATGTGTTTTTACAACAGTGCTGTTATCTAAAGATGTCATCATATCTAGGAAATTGTCATTACTTTCAGTGTTGAGATTATTTTTACAATTGATGAATCACTAGCAATACCCACTTTCCTCCAACAAAGTAGTCTGGCTGAGGTAATAACATTGATATTCATGGCAGGGCATGAATAAGCTGTAGCTACGACGTTTAAGTCGCCAAACCAACAAAAATGCTTCACATAAATGGCAGCCAATGTTAGAGTTCAAATTGCACTTCTAATCAAAGTGAATGATTTGATTGGCTGTTTTTATCTTTGAATGACAGCCGAGATGGTAAACTGACAGGTCACAGGCACTTCCTTCTGGGGCATAACATAAAGTATGATGCAGATCATAAAGACATAATCTTATCCTTTGTTTTGTTTTATATGACATACTTGTTATATACTTGGTGCAAAGATCTAACCTGGGTTAAATATGTGGTTTTGTCTAGATCACTTTTTGATCACATCTAAAATACTGATCATTATTTTATAATGTAAACATTTATCCAGTCCCTTTTTTCTAATTTTATATTTGTAACATTTGGTGTTCTTTTTAATTGTAGTTGGCTGCAAACAGTTTCATCTTTTCTTTTGGAAATTTATATTTGGTGTATGTGGTTGTGGGCTTCCAGATCAAGAGGATCCAAGTACCATTCCTTGGTATAGTCATCAATTTTTGGTCTTTGTTTTGCCAACTTACTCAGTGCAAGTACTTGCGTTTTCTCCAGGAAGCAATACTGAGAATGATTAATTTCAGTTGTTTCCCAATCAATGTAAAATAAATAGGGTTGAACCAACCCAACCAGATATTTGATACTTGGTAATGTTCAAAACTAAATAAGACAGAAATTTCCCAGTTTTATTTTGCCCTTTTATCTTCTCAAATTTCTGGACTTAATAAAAAAAAAATGGGGGTATCAATGGTCCTACAGACTACGCTTCAACCTTAAAAACAATGTTAACCCTTGTCATGCTAAAACCTGAATATCCCATGTTTGGCAGGAGGTATAGATGAAGATCAGCCTGCACATAAGTGCAGTCTGATCTTATTCTACACCTCCTCTTTGGACTTTTCCTGTGAGAGGTATTTATGAAATTAATTTTCAAAAGAAATATTGATCGCCAAACAATAAGTACTACAAGTGCTTTCAGCCCTTTAATTTTAATGCAATTTCGAAAGAGATCTTATACAGCATGACTAGGAATAAAGTAATCCTTGTTAACAGAAAACTTAATAATTTACCCATCACCTTGCTAGAAAATTTTTAACTCAAAATGAATTATTGAAGCTTGAAATATTCTGCTTGTACAATTTTAAAGAAAGGTTTATAATTGGATTCTCTTTTTTTTTGTAGTTGTTGATCTTGTTTTTTACATAAATGATTAAATCAAAAGCAAATATAAAATATTCAGGAACTCTTTTTTGAAATTGTTTGTTAAACATTTACAAATTGAAGTAATATTTATCTTATCTGTAAATGCTCTCGAATCTAAAAATATTCAATCTTATCATAGTCAATACAATATTTGAGGCTTCAAAATTTCTTCTTAGTCATGCAAAAATAATTCAATCACGATTACATTTCTAGAGTTAACCCTTTTCCAGATGACATATATTCAGACTGAACCAAACTGAAGATGGAAACCTGGAGTGAAAGCAATTGACTAAATGTGATTGTGGAATATCAATGCCCCAGTAATGGCAATTTTTCTGACCTTAAAAGATGACCTCGACCTTGTCAAATGTCCTTGACTGCAACATTAACAAATGCAAATCAATAAGACATTCCTTCATGCAAATTATGAGTATTGTATTTTCAACAGTCTTGAAGTAACAGAAAAGTTTCATGTTACTATCAATTCTTGAACAGTCATGTTTGTGTAGAAAAGGGTTAAATCTTTTATAGATTGCAACAGCACTTTTACTTATTCACCAAACTACAGGGATGATGCATAATAGATTTGTATTTGTATCTCTAATTACCATTATAATTTGAAACGTATTGCCAGAAAAATGAATTCTTATGAAAATTATCAATGGCAAGATAATGTTGATAATCTATATCCTTTCTGAGGGTTTTCTTCCCACCGGTGTTCTTTTCTGCTATCAGGGATTCTAACATGGTCCTAACCATATAAAGCTGAAAACAGAAGCATCTTTGGATTAAATGATCAAAGGCGAAATCAGATATAATTAACTCATCTGCTTTATAAATGTATATTTTGTAATTTTGGGGGGATTTATTTATTTGTGTGTTTTTTGGCAACCTTGGTTGCTTTCAATACAATGAACCCTCAAATCAACATGTAGTGCGTACTTAACTATTCAACATCCCCTCTGTATTTTATCAAATGACGTCATACAGGATGCAATTATAAATGTTTTCTTTTTGACATTATTGAAATTGTATTTCAGCTTGTAAGCATTTGTGTGTGTTTTTTCTTTTCAATATTTTTTACTTTAATTCACAGATTGCTAGTTCTACCTACTGAGGTTCACTTAGATATCAACCCTTGTCAAGCTGATCCCAGAATATTCCTATTTTGGCAGGAGGTATAGACAAAGATCAGACTGCACATAAGTGCAGTCTGATCTTGGTCTACACCTCTTGTTTGCCCCCCTTAAGCCAGAGTTATTTAAATAATCAAATTTCAAAAGAATATTGACCCTCATTCTGACTTTCTGGTGCTGTCAGTCCTTTGATTCTGTAAAGGATTTTATTTCAGAATGACAAGGGTTAAACGGCACTATTTGACAAAATTAATGGCCAGTAACATGTATCAAAATAGTAAAAAGTTTGGTGGCCATCATTAACGTCATAACTTCTCCTTGAATAAGCTATAGTTACAACATAGTCATCAAACCAACAAAAATACTTCATTTTAATGTTGCCCAATGACAGAGTCCAATGTCCACTTCAGTTTTAAACATATGATTTGCTTGGTCAGTTTACAGCGAAAACAGTTGCCCTTGGTGTAACGGATGACATTCTAGACTGTTGCCAGAAGCAAGTCACTTTGTGAAAACAGTTTCCACTGCCACTAAAATAAACATGAGTTAATTTATTTCCTCTTTACTTTATATTGTTAGTATTAAGATGTATTGTATAAATGTTTTAAAATCAGCATGGGTCTGACAACCTTTGTTTTGTGCAAAGCAGGACCTTTAAGCAACAAGAGCCATGTCGGACATGGCCATCCCCCTTCGTAAAAGCTTGATAGTAAACTGAAGCCAGTTAGATTAAGGCATGTTGTGCACTGCATTTCTTCAGATCTATAATAGCTATCATACTTTCAAAGATATAACATGGACAAAATCTTAGTCTTTAAAACAACAAACGGCAATAACTCCAAAATTATGCAAGCAAGAGTTGTGATTCTTGTGCACTGAAATTCTCCCCAATGAGATGTATCCACCTATGAAGTTTCAAATTGATAGCAATTATACTTTCAGAGATATGCTCCTGACAAAATGTAAGTGTTTAAAACAACAATGGGCAATAACTCCAAAATTATGCAAGCAAGAGTTGTGGTTCTTGTGCACTGCACTTCTCCTCAACAAGATCTATTCACCTATGATGTTTGATAGCAATTATACTTTAGGAGATATGCCCTGGACAAAATCTTAGTCTTGAAAATAACAAAGGGCAATAACTCCAAATTTATTCAAGCAAGAGTTGTGGTTCTTGTGCACTGCACTTCTCGTCAAGAACATGAATTGACCTATGAAGTTTCAAGTTGATAGCAATTATACTTTCAGAGATATGCTCAGGACAAAAAGTAAGTTTTTTAAAAAAAAAGGGCAATAACTCCTAAATTATGCAAGCAAGAGTTGTGGTTCTTGTGCACTGCACTTCTCCTCAACGAGATCTATTCACCTATGAGGTTTCAAGTTAATAGCTATTTTACTTTCAGAGATATAACCCGGACAAAATCTTAGTCTTTAAAACATAAAAGGGCAATAACTCAAAATTTATTCAAGCAAGAGTTGTAATTCTTGTGCACTGAAATTCGCCCCAATGAGATGTATCCACCTATGAAGTTTCAAATTGATAGCAATTATACTTTCAGAGATATGCTCCTGACAAAATGTAAGTGTTTAAAACAACAACGGGCAATAACTCCAAAATTATGCAAGCAAGAGTTGTGGTTCTTGTGCACTGCACTTCTCCTCAACAAGATCTATTCACCTATGATGTTTCAAGTTGATAGCAATTATAATTTAGGAGATATGCCCTGGACAAAATCTTAGTCTTTAAAACAACAAAGGGCAATAACTCAAAAATTATGCAAGCAAGAGTTGTGGTTCTTGTGCACTGCACTTCTCCTCAATGAGATGTATCGACCTATGAAGTTTCAAGTTGATAGCAATTATACTTTCAGAGATATGCTCCAGACAAGTTTAGTGACGGAAGGACGGAAGGATGGAATAATGGATGGAGACCATTACTATATCCCCTTCGCCTAAACGGCGGGGGATAATATTGAACCCAAAATTCTTTTAATCAGAGGGTTCCCCTTGTGACCTACGGGACTTGCATCACCAAAGAAAGTTTAAAAAGTATGTTTCATAAGAGCACATTAAGAGATTTGAACATTCCTAAGTCCTTACATCAACAACAATTGTCTCTGAGCTGACTTTTACCCCCACTGGTATTTTATCACTCAAGTAGCACAATTGACCTTTGACCTACATTACCCCAAACAATATGACACTTTCTGGATAGTTGGAAATAATTGTATGAAGTTTCATGGTTGAAAGTTAATTGACTCTAGAGTAAGAGCATGTTTTAGAGATTGACTGAAAGGCAGACATGGTAAATTCAATATACCCCCTATAGATGGGTGGTATAAAAAGACCCCAAAAGTTAAACAAGAGGACCATGATGGTCCTAAATTGCTCCCCTGAGTATGATGGTTCAAGGCTTTATGATATATACAAATTACCAAAACCCTCTGACTAATTATTTTGGAGAAGATGTTTAAGGATTTTCTCTTTTAATCCAAGGTATATTGATGATCACACTATATAGCGCTAATTTCCTGAATACGGTAATTCTTTGAAGTATTTTGTTAGAGGGTCAATATACATCAATACATACCAAATATCAAAGCTTTAGGCCTAATGCTTTAGGAGGAGAAAATTTTCAAAGCTGTCCTTCTTTATTCCTATCTAAAATCAGGAATTGCACAGAAAAGGGCTTTTTCAGAGTACAATAATACTATGAAGTATTTTGGTAGAGGGTCAATAGGTGATGATATGTACCAAATATCAAAGCTCATAGAAGATTTTAAAAGATTTCCTTCCCTATTCCTTTGTAAATTCAGAGATTGCACAGAAAAGGGCTAATTTTCAAAATATGGTAATTCTTTGAAGTATTTTGTTTGAGGGTCAATAGGTGATGATACATACCAAATGTCAAAGCTCTAAGCCAAATGATATAGGAGGAGAAGATTTTTAAAGATTTCCTTTGTAAAATCAGGAAATGCAGAGAAAAAGGCCAATTTTAAGAGTACAGTAATTCTTTGAAGTATTTTGGTAAAGGGTCAATAGGTGATGATATGTACCAAATATCAAAGCACTAACCTTATGTAGGAGGAGAAGATTTCTTGATAATTGTTTTTGGACCGACAGGTGGACAGACGGACACTTAACTATCACAATAGCTCACTAACAGCAAGTTGTGCTCAGGTGAACTAAAAAAACCTTGAAGATGTCTTACCTGTGTGGTAGAGGGACCAACATTCCTTCGAGGAACCTTGATGAAAAAACCTTCTTCAGGGTCCTTTTTACCCCTCATGGCGGGGTCTTCATGGGGCTCTATCCCTCTCAACCAATCTACACAAGTATTTCTAACAGCCATTATGATTCTGGAAGGTGATAAAGTTTCTGAATTATTTGACTTGTTCCTTTAGCTCATGAGCAGCCCGTTTTTACTATGTAACTCATTACAGGACAAAACATTTTTAGACTGGTCCTAATTCAAAGAAGTGGCAGACAACATTTTTAAGCTATTGAAAATTAAAAATCTTTTAGAAAATATTTGAAAAATGTGGAGAATGAAGAAATTACTTGATACAAGCAATTTCATTATTTTTTGCAAGGACTTTCTCTTCTTTTATCCCCCTTAATGCATTACCTCAAAGGACTTTTTTAGACTAGTCCAAATTGACAGAAATTGCAGGGGGGCGATTTCCTTCTGGGTTTTAAAATTTTCTAGGCAGTGAAGAAATTGCTTGTCACAAGCAATTGCTTCATTTTCCACAATGTTTTCCTAATCTTTTTTCTTCGGGGGCATAAAAAAGCAGGATTATGTAGGAATGTGTTAAGGTCCATGAAACAGGGAATGGGTTAAGAGATGAAAAGAACTCTTTTTTACCCTTTGCATACTGAACCTGGAATATTCCTGTCTTGGCAGGAGGCAGACAAAGATTAGCATTTACAAATGTGCAGTCAGATCTTAGTCTACACCTCCTGTTTGTCTAGTTTATGCAAAATTTGTTTAAACAATTGATTTTCAAAGTAAATATTGATCAGCAATTAACAATTCAAGTGCTTTCAGTCCTTTGATTTCAATAGAGTTCTGAACTAGGATTTTTTTCGGCATGACATGTATAAAACAAAAAGCCTAGCCATATTTCTGTATGACTATGCTGATTTACACAGAATTCTAACCCTTTTCATGCCGAACCCGGAATATTCCAGCTTTGGCAGGAGGTGCAGAGCAAGATCAGCCTGCACAGATCTGATCTGGCCAATATTCTTTTTTCACTGAAAGAGGCAATCAGTCACATACATGTTTTATGACATAATTTTTCTTTTGATGGAAAGTCTAGATGATTTGATAGGTAAATATTCATTTTCATTGATACAGGAAATCGGTCACTTACACTTTTATGACGTCATTTTTCTTTTTGATGGATTTCCTGACAGGGTCTCTAAGCACAAGCTGAACAAAGTCCTGCAACTCTGCATAAATGTGTCTCCTAATAGCATCCATAAATACGGACTCCATCCGCAGCATCAAGAGTTGTAGCCCTTTAATCATGGCTATGACCTCTATCATGGCAAACTTCTCGCTACTGCTGTAGTTGTATCTGATTGACTGGAAAATATTATAAAAATGGCAGTTTTAACCCTTTCCTGTTTTGCAAAATTTTAGACCTGTCCAAATTCAAAGGCTTTGCACACAAAAAATCAAAGTGGATTGTATTTGAAAAACGACCATTCAGTTGGGAAAAAAATATTGTGGAATAAGACGGAATTGTTTGTTACAAGTAATTTTTTTTTTCTTTTTTCAACAATGTTTTCTCAATCATAAAATCACAGGGGCGTAAAAACCAGAGATTGAACAGGAAAGGCTTAAGTCATTTGAAAACAACAAATTCTTTAGCAGGTCAAAATTAAAAGAAGTAGCAGGCCACATTACAAATGTTTAGAATTTGAAGTATAATTGTCCTTCTTGGTAGAAAAAATGTGAAAAATGAAATGATTGTTTGTCACAAGCAATTTCTTTATTTATCACACTGTTTTTCAAAGTTTTTTTTCTTCTGGGTCATGAAAAAGCCGGATTGTATGGGACCAGGTTAAGCTTTTCTTCACAAATATTTGTTTTTAAATCAACAAAATTTCTAGCAAGACTGTCTTTCTTTGTTTTAACCCATTCCCACACAACAAATTTTTAGACTTGTCCTAATTGAAAGAAGTTGCAAACAACAATTTCAAATTGATGGAATTTCAATTTTTTCGTCTTTTTTTAGGTAGAAATCATTGTGGATAATAAAGATATTGCTTGATACAGGTAATTTCTTCATTTTCCCCAATGTACTCCAAAGCTCTGAATTGAGAGACGTAAAAATGAGGGCTTGAGTTGGAATGAGAACAACAAAATTTATTTGCAAATACTGCTTGAAATGTAAAATTTACCCATCCAGAATAGATCTTTGTAAAAATCTTAACCCTGTCATGCCGAGCCCAGAATATTCCTGTTATGGCATGAGGTATACACAAAGATCAGCCCGCACTTATGTGCAGCCTCATCTTATTCTACAATACCTGTTTGTCCTTTGCCATCATGACTAGTATATAACATTAATTTTCCAAAGAAATACTGACCTACAAGAAGGCTTTCCATTGCTTTCAGCCCTTTTATTTCAATGCAGCTCATGTACAGAGGATTTTATTCATCATGATAAGGAATAAACTACTTAGGAAAGCCAATAGATTCAATATGTAGAAAGGAAGTCATCATATGATATATGGAAGATACCCCCAATGTTCATGTGTTAACTAGAGGCACTTGAGCGCCTGTATTGCTCCATAGGCCTGAATGTACTGATTAAGCAAGTGGTATTTTCTGATATTCAATATTAATTGAATCATCTTTGCTGTATCTTGTAAATAAATCCGGTCACTGTAATCTTTGAAACAGATTTAGAGAAGCATTTGAAACTTTCACTGTTTTATAACAGTCAAGTTATGCAAATTTCATTTACAAAGTCAGATAAAAAGGTATATACTTTTTTTTAGAATTTTCACTGTATACCGTATATGGACATAAGCCACAGCAACAAAAGCCTTTATTTTTATCCGATCAAATCTGTTTGAAAGAATCTTACAAAGAAGCACCTGGGGGTCATTCCCATGGAATTTGGATGAAATCCATTAACAGGATTCTGAAAAGATTTTCAGTTTCCAGAATATATTCCATAAGTGGAAATTACACCCCCCCCCCACCACCACCAAAGAGCCATATTTGTATCCAGTACAGTTCACAAAAGAAGTCTGATAAAGGGTCCCAAAGAATAATTCCTGTTAACATTTAATTGAAATCAATCTACTGTTTTTTGAGAAAAACAAGTTTTTGAAGTTTTCACTATGCACCATATATAGAAATAAGCCCAGCCTATTTAACCATATTTTACATCAGATCACAATTCTTTTTTAATAATCTGACAAAAAGTCAGAAAAGGATCATTCCTGTGAAATTTTATTGAAATCAATCATCTGGTTTCTCAGAAAAGATTTTCAAAGCTTTCGCAAAATATAGAGATAAGCTTTGTCCATGAAAGCCATGTTTTTCATGTGAAGGAGTCTGATAAAGTGTCCCATGATGATAATTCCCTTAAAATTGTATTGAAATCCATCAACTGATTTCAGAGAAGATTTTTAAAGCTTTCACTATATATGGAAATAATCCCTGTCCTTTAAAGTCATGTTTTTCATCTGATCACAATTCTTTGAAGGAAAATGATAGAGAGTCACCCAAGGATCTTTTTTTGTGCAATTTGGTTGAAATCCATCCGGCGGTTTCTGTGAAGAAGATTTTAAAGGTTTCACCATATATGGAAATAAGCCCCGCCAAATAAAGCCATGTTTACATTCAATCAAAATTCTTTGAAGGAATCTGACAGAGGATCACCCAAGGACCATTTCTGTGAAATTTGGTTGAAATCTGTTCAGTACATTCTGAGGAGCAGATTTTCAAAGTTAAAGTTGATAGACAGATGGATGGACAGACAGACGGACGACCGGACAGACAAACGAAGCACAAACGATGAACACAATGTCATGACAATAGCTCTCCGGCTTTCAGCCAGTGGAGCTTAAAATGAGAAAGGGCTATATGAAATCATAGTCTCACCCTTTCATATTCTTCTGCCTCTGCTGGACAGTCCTTATTTTGGTGATGGTCAGTTGGATTGAACAATTTCCAAGAACACTGAAATAAAACAAACATTCATAATAATGGCTCTAAATTGCCCATCTGAGTAATCTGACTAGATAAACAGTCTGACCAATATTCTGGCTGCTACAGACCAAAAAGTTTGTCTAACATTTATCCTAGAGGGCTAGTTTAGACTCCAGTTTTCCTAGATTTGAATTTGATACCTAGTTTTCAAGTCTGAAAGACCAAATTTCAAACCTGGATACAAGTTCCAAGGAAAAAGTGATAAAATGATTGTAATTGGATGGATCTTGCATGTTTAATTTTCATTATCCAGGTTTTGGTGCTTAACTCTTTCCCGTTCAAATACAGGATTTTATGTTCTTGTGATTTTTTACTCAAGAAAACATTGTGGAAAAGAAGAAATTGCTTGTAACAAGCAATTTCTCCTTTTTCCACAATGTTTTCTACCACATAGGATGGTTTCATTTCAAATGGCATCCAGTTTTCATTATCGTCTGCAACCTCTTTCAATTTGGACTGGTCTAAAATTTCCAAAAACGGGAAAGGGTTAAGGTATTAGCAATGATGTGAGGCCACTTCATACCATTATTCTGGGTTATTCCAAAGAAAAACTTGCTTATTATGGACTTCTAAACTCTTCTAATTAAAGAAAACTTATTATTTCATATTATGATTTTTGTTTTGTCTCTCAAGATTCCAGATTCAAATATTTTGATGGGGGAATTCTTCTTTTTCAAACTAAGATGATCAAATTTTAGAGCATGCAACTGTTTTGTATGCTTGTGCACAAGGTAGATCCACAACATTTTATTCATAACTAGTTAATCATTAGCTTTGCTTTGCTTCGCATATTCATCAGAGCTCTAGATAAGAACGGGTAGCAGCATTCTAAAATCCTTATTTCTCAATTATACCCTATGTTGTGGGTACTCAGTTGAAAAGTCTTGATGAGTCTATTCAATTGAGTACCTACGGCATAGGGCTAATGGCAGTATTGTTGAAATATTCAATCCAAAATCCAACTTCTGCATTTTATCTGTAGCTCTGTTCATGCAGTGTAATTAACCCTTGTCATGCTGAACCCGGAATATTCCGGTTTTGGCAGGAGGTGTAGACCAAGATCAGCCTGCACATAAGTGCAGTCTGATCTTGGTCTACACCTCCTGTTTGTAATTTTCCTGCCAGAATCGTTTATAAAATCGATTTCTAAAAGAAATATTGATTTTTGAACAACAAGTTCTATCAGCCCTTTGATTTTACTGCAATTCAGTAAGGTAATTTATACAGCATGACAAGGGTTAAGATTTTAGTTTGATACTTCAATGGAAAAAAAGATATTCTCTTCGTTTCTTAAATTCAAAGCCCATGAAAAATTCAGTTGGTGTATTTCGTATACTGAGTATTTACATTCATATGTTTTGCTTCAGATCTGTTTTAATATATTTACAGCTAGGCCCACAGTGTTATCTTTATAAATGAATCTGCTTTTTGAAATAGCCCTATGGAAAGTTATGAATCACTCTGCTTGTAAAAACTAAATATTGTATGCCATAGTATGGCTCCTGGAGAAAAAGTTACAAATCTTCGAATAATATGCAAGTTGGTCAAACATTAATGAATAATTCAATTTGAATGTAAGCAATCCATCTTTTACTTTATTGTTATCATTTCAAAAATTGAAATTCTAAATATATCAAAACAAGATGTGTTTATGAAACACAATGCCCTGCAACAGGACTAAACGTTTGACCTTGGTATGTGACCATGACCTTATCACATAACCTTGACATGAGGAGATTTGTATTATGGAGATGTTTCATCATGCCAAATATGAGCATTGTATCTTGAATAGGCTGGTAGCAATTGGCAATGTTAAGTTTTTTGGTTGAGTTTTGCAGACAGACAGATCGACTGACAGAAAACTGTAAAAAAATATTGTTTTCGGGGGCATAAAAACTTACCAGTTCCATAACTTGTTGTGTCCAGGCAGATAAAAGATGTAATCCTTTCAATGCCAAATCACACAGATCTTTGTTCTCTGCATCAGATCTTGGGCCTTCTCTTGTGGTTGTTATAGCCTGAAACAAAATACAGATCATAGTGTACAAAGGATATTTCACATTGAGAGTAATAATTTCATTGTAAGATTGATTTATCTTTCATTGAGTGAACATCACAAGCTAAATTTCAATGATTGATGAAGTTTTTTTCTTCATCTAATTAAATATTTAAAAATCTTACTACAAAACAAATGATTACTCTTATTTTTTTTAAGGCAAAACAGGAAAAAAAGACAAGATCCTGAATTTTTTTTTATTTAAAATCTCTAAACGCCTGCCATTATTTCCTTCCCTATGAAAAAAATCATTCATCCTCAAATTTGAGTAAATACTTTGCAAATATCACTAGGGAGCTACTATGATGAAGGGTCTGTTTCTCAGGAGAAATATGGTGTGTAAAATTCTGAACTTTAGTAGTAGATCTTCAAAGTATCATAATATATGGTACCAATTAATAACAAGGCATGTGAAATACACTGACCATAGGTTTAATGTAAGAGAAGTTTTTTAATGTAAAAGTCTACAGACAAACGGATTGAATGGGGTTTAACACAACTTTCAACAGTATTTCAGTCATATCATAGCCACTGGAGTACCTAACCATGGATTCCTGGTATTTCTCACACCAGTACTACCATTCCATCTTTTCCAAGCCTCTAGCTGCTCATCCCACTTAGCTTTATGATAATCCACCAATTGGTATTGCAGATAAAAATTCATAGTGGTTTATATTTGATAAATAATCAATCAGTAGAGTAGAAAAAATTGTGGAAAAAGAAGAAATTGATTGTTACAAGCAAATGCTTCTTTTTGTATAATGTTTTCTCAATTATAAAATCACAGGGACCTCAAAACGACTGATTGAAAAGAAAAGGATTAAATATATTGCGCCTTAACACTTAGGCAAAGGACCACGAAGTTTATCGATTAATTTTATTAATATTAAGCCCAGCAATTCCAGCTTAACCCTTGTCATGCTGAACCCGGAATATTCCTGGTTCGGCAGTAGGTATAGACTAAGATCAGCCTGCACATAAGTGCAGTCTGATCTTAGTCTTCACCTCCTGTTTTTCTCATTCGACACCCACTTTTTCATTAAATTATTTATCAAAATTAATTTTCACCCTTAACTAGTGCTTCCAGTGCTTTCAGGCCTCTGATTTAAATGCAAATTAAGATAAGGATTTTATTCAGCATGACATGGGTTAAAATACGATGAGTTACAAGGTTTTGGTCAGCCAATGGTTAACCCATTACCAGACAGCAATAATTTTGAGTGGTACAAATAACTAGAGGCCCTTGAGCGCCTGGTTCGCTCCACCAGCCTGAATTATCATTCCTGAGAAATTTGGTTGAAACCATCCTGCAGATTGTAGCTTTTCACTGTTTACTATATATGGAAATACGCCCAATCAAATAAAGCTATGTTAACAGCCAATCAATTCGTTTTTAGCAATCTAATAAGGGGTCACAAAAGGATAATTCTGGTGAAATTTTGTTGAAATCAATCAATGGTTTCTTAGAAGATTTTCAAAACTTTCACCATATATGGAAATAATTCCCTTCCCATAAAAGCCATATTTTCTGTCCTATCAAATTTCCTTAAGGAATTTAATAAAAGGTCACCCAAGGATCATTCCTGTAAAATTTGGTTGAAATCCATCAATTGGTTTCTGAGAAGATTTAAAAACTTTCACCATACATGTATATGGATATTAGCCCCACCCATTAAAGCCATGTTTTATCCAATCAAAATTCTTTGAAGGAATCTGATAAAGGGTCACCCTAGGATAATTCCTGTAAAATTTCGTTGAAACCATCAATAGGTTTCTGAGAAGAAGATTTTTAAAGCTTTCAACATATATGGAAATCAGTCCCGCCCATTAAAGCCATGTTTTTCATTCAATCAAAATTCTTTGAAGGAATCTGATAAAGGGTCACCCAAGGATCATTGCTGTGAAATTTGGTTGAAATCTGTTCAGTACTTTCTGAGGAGAAGATTTTCAAAGTAAAAGTTTATGGATGGACGCATGAAGGACACAACGCCATGACAATAGCTTGCTGGCTTTCAGCCAGTGGAGCTTAAAAGGAGTTGCAGTTGACAATTAAAAGTTTATGCAATTTAAGATCTTTTCAACTTTCTGGGTAGAAAATATTTTGTAAAATGAAGGAATTGCTTGTTACAAGCCATTCCTTCTTTTTTGAAAATGTTTTCCTTGTTATTCTTCTTGAGGGGCGTCAAAAAGTGTCATTGTGTGGGAATGGGTTAAACTGTGTTTTTTCTTTCTTAAGATGTGCATGTATTCATAGATATCGACATCTAAAACAGTCAACATGTATTTATACCTTTATCCATTCCCACATGATAAAATTTCAGACTAGTCCAAATCGAAAGTTTCAGATGACAATTTTAAGCTTAAGAAATTCAAAAATTCTTTGCCCTTTAGGGTAGAAAACATAGAGGATAATGAAGAAATTACTTGTTACAAGCAATTTCTTCTTAATCCACCAAGTTCTCCAAAGCCCTATTCTTGAGGGGTGTAAAAAGTAGAATTGTGTGGGAATGGGATCAAAGAAACCAATCCACATTGCAAACACAGAAGTGCAACACAAAAACTTGCCACCATCCATTCAAGAATATCTTGAATATTAATCAAATTACCGGTAGCATGACATAAAAGTCCATTTTGTCTGTTCTTAAATGTGTCAATTTTCTTCACAAAGATGGAATAGAATGGTCCTGCACATAGTAGAAATAGGCTCTTGCCATGCAAAGGAAGAATTACAGTAAAACCCCTCCTTACGACCACCCCGGAAATTCGGGCACCCCACTATTAGAACCAAAATTTTACAGAAAGGAATTTTTTGTTCTTTATTTCAATGGTCGCAAACCCCTCTAAAACGAGCACCCGGCTATAGGAAAATAAAATAAACATGAATTACTTGACAACAAAGGACCAAACCTCAGCTATCACGACCACTTTTAGTAAGTACCGCAAGTGGTTGTAATAGAGGGGTTTTACTGTATATAACAATGTGGAAAAATCTGTGCTCAAGGTGGGAAATGAGATAAAGTAAGAATTCATCATTTAATTGTTAATGATTCCTACTTTGTACCAAACATGTATGAGTAAAGATAAGTTACTATACTATGGTACAGGGATTTATAAGGTATAAAGGTTTCATATTACATTTGTCCTATGACTACATTAGGTAGTAAATGTATTGATAAAAGCACTTTCATACAAAAAACATCATTTGTAACTCTCTTTATGTTATAGTGTAATAAGGAAACATTATGACTTTAGGGGCAGTTATAGGGAGTTACAAAACTGGTAATATGGACCAGGATACAACTGGTCAATCAAACAAGAGAAATGTCCTTAAAAAACCCTAGACTGTTGAAGATAGATTGAATACACAGTTAAACCAATTCCCACACAGTTATGCAATATGATGCCCCTTAGAAAAAAGCTATGAAAAACATTGTAGAAAATGAAGAAACTGATGTTATTTCTTCATTATTCACAAGTCTTCTCCCTCGAAGGAACAAAAACTTAAAACTTCATCAACGAAAGATTGTTGTATGCAACTTCTTTGAATACTGAACAGTCTCAAATTTTGATGTGTGGGAATGGGTGAAATAAAATAAAATCCTCCTAACCCATACACTCAGCACTAGCCTTTACCAAACAGCACTTCTATGAATAAAAAAATATTTTTACATCAAGGTCATGCTCAAAAGCATAATTTCCAATCACAAACTGAAAGATTTTACAAACCACAAAATTGATTAGTTCCCATTTACTGCTGCTTTGTCTTTCATCAATTCATTACCAAAAGTCAAATTTTAGACTGTAACAAGCAATTTCTCTATTTTCCACATTTTCCAAAGCTTTTTTCTTTAAGGGTGTCAAAAAGCAGGACTGTGTAGAAATGGGTTAGCCAAATTCAACACAACTCGGCTTTTGTTGTTGTTGTTGTTGTTGTTTTTATCATCCAACAAAATGGCTTTCTAGACTTTTTGTAAAATCATGTTCTATCAGTTTCTTTTTCTTGATTAAGGTAAATTTGCCGAAATATTGAAATAAGAGTGTTTAAGCATTGTGTAGTAGGACTTTGTTGTCTGATCATGGGCTTTTACTATTACATGAATTATATGATGGGTTGTATCTTACTTGTCACATGTACATTTTAATCAGTAATACTTAAATTATAGTTCCACTGGCCTAATTTAACTGCTCAACCCATTCCCACTTTTTTCATATAGTTCTCAAATCCCTGCCCCCCCCCCCCCCCAAAAAGACAATTTTTGTATCTGATTAATATTTCTTCAAGGAATCTGATACAGGACCACTAAGGATCATTCATTTAAAAATTAACCATGAAGTCAAAGTTTTTAATATATATCATATATGCAAATAAAACGCAAGCCAAGAAAATATTTTTTCATCGATAAAAGGCTCGCCAAGAAATTATGGGGTTCCTGAGGAGTAGAATAAAACAAGAGGACCATGATGGTCCTAAATGGCTCCCCTGAGTATGATGGTTCTTGGTTTTATGTTATGAACAAAATAGCAAAGCCCTCTGTCTAATTATTTTGGAGAAGATGTTTAAGGATTTCTCTTTTAATCCTAGGTATATTGATGATCCCAACATATAGCACTAATTTCCTGAATATGGTAATGCTTTGAATTATAGACATCAATACATACAAAGTATAAAAGCTCTAGGCCTAATGGTTTGTGAGAGGAAGAAGGTTTTCAAAGATATCATTATTTATTCCTAACTAAAATTCGGGATTGCACAGAAAAGGGCTAATTCTTTTAAGTAACTTGGTAGAGGGTCAATGATATGTACCAAATAACAAAGCTCTAGGCTTTATGGTTCGGGAGGAGAAGATTTTGAAAGATTTCCTTCTTTATTCCTTTGTAAAATCAGGGATCAAACAGAAAAGGGCTAATTTTCAGAGTATGATAATTCTTTGAAGTATTTTGGTAAAGGGTCAATAAATGATGATGTATACCAAATATCAAAGCTCTAGGCCTTATGGTTTGGGAGAAGAAGATTTTTAAAGATTTCCTTCTTTATTTCTATGTAAAATCAGAGATCACCCAGAAAAGGGCTAATTTTCATAATACGGTAAATCTTTGAAGTATTTTGGTAGAGGGTCAATAGATGATGATTTGTACCAAATATCTAAGCTCTAGGCCTTAAGGCTTGGGAGGAGAAGATTTTTTAAGTTTTTTCACTCCGTTGCCATGGCAACCAGAGTTCTTCATGGATTTCAATTCTTTGTAGTATTTTGAAAGAGCATGACCTAAGGATCATTTCTGTAAAGTTTTGTTGAAATTCCATGGTTACTTTAGGAGGAGAAGATTTTTTTTGTAATTGTGAATGGAGAGACAGACAGACAGACAATGGACGATGACTGATCACAATAGCTCCCCCAGAGCACTTCATGCTCAGGGGAGCTAAACAAGAGGGCCGTTGGCCCTTGGGCGCTCACCTGAGATAAAGGCTCTTTTTCTTTCAACAGTCTAATTTCATGTTAAGGTTAGGATTATGAAACAAGTGGGCCACACTTACATATAAAGACAATGAACCTGGGGATCCAAAAGTCTAAATTACAAATTCCAAGGCTTTAGTGCTGATTTGAAAGAAGGAAAAAAATTTTTCCTCCTGTGGGATCAATGGGTTATAATTTCAGAAATAAGAAAGAAGTTTGTGAACTGATGCTTCATGCCTATACCCCTCATCCCCCGGCTCCACCCCTGGAGACCCGAGGATCATGATTTTAGCTATTTTGTAAGAGATCAATATACTGATATTTCATGCAAAATATTAAGGCTCTATGCCTTCTGGGTCAGGAGAAGAAGATTCTTAAAGATTATTTTAACATTTCACTTTTGTTGCCATGGCAACCAGAGTTTTTAACTGATTTCAATTCTTTAAACTTTTTTTAAGGGGGAACCACCTAAGGAACATTTCAGCCAAATTTGGTTCAAATCGGCCCAGTGGTTTGGGAGGAGATGTCATTTAAAAAAAATTCTTTATTTCTATATAAACCCCACCCCCCTGGGGCTCCGCCCCTGGAGACCTGAGGATCATGATTTTAGCTGTTTTGAAAGAGGTCAATATACTGATGCTTCATACAAAATTTCAAGGCTCTACGCCTACTGGGTCAGGAGGAGAAGATTTTTAAAGATAATTTTGAAATTTCACTTTTGTTGCCATGTTAACCAGAGTTTTTAACAGATTTCAATTCTTTTAGCTACTTTTGAAGGGGACCACCTAAAGAACATTTCTGCCAAATTTGGTTCAAATTGGCCTAGTGGTTTGGGAGGAGATGTCGTTTAAAGTAATTGTTGACGGATGACGCATGACGGCCGGACGAAAGGGGATCACAATAGCTCACTTGAGCACTTCCTGCTCAGGTGAGCTAAAAAGGTTTACAAACAAGCACACAACACCAAACACCATAACAGTAGCCTTCTGGGCTTCAGCCAGAGGAATTAAAAAAAGGATATGTAAAAATTCTAATGAAAAATATAAATTACAGTTGCTGCAAAGAACTCTGTCATTTCAATATGTAGTAAAATCGCGACAATAGGCACACGGTCAGGCGAGCAAGAACATTCTGTGAAAGTTCATTAAAATTTGTCCATAAATGTAGGAGATGTTTTAACAAAAGTTTTTGCAATAAGCCTCCAATTTCTGTGATGTAGCCTAATACGGCAAAATCATGACAATATATACGAGTTCAGGTGATTAGAAATATTTTATGATAATATTATTCAAATCTGTCCATAGATGTGTTAATATGAAATCAGACGGATGAACTGTCGGATGTCAGGATGGATGGATGGACAGACAGACGGAGAAGATGACACAAATTTAGGACCACCTTCTGTGACATACATCTTCTGTGATGTACCCCTTCTTCAATGTACAAAATGGAATCATTCTATACTTTCTGGATATTTGCATTTTATCTTAACCAATTCCCAGAAAACAAAATTTAAGACTAGTCTAATTTGAAAGAAATTGCAAACGGCCATTTTAAAGCGATGAAATTTAAAAATTCTTCATTTTTTATGATAGAAAACATTGTGGACAATGGAGAAATTGCTTGTCACAAGCAATTTCTTCATTATCCGCAATGTTTTACGAAGCTTCTTTTTTTAGGGGCATAAAAAAGCAGGATTGTTTTGGAATGGGTTCAGTAATTTCAAATCTAAAAGTTCAAGTCTTTTGGTTAAATGAGATGTGTTTGTGAAACACAATGCGCCTGCCGTACATGAGGGTTTTTTGGGTGTTTGACATTGGTGTGTGACCTTGACCATATCACATGGCATTGACCTTGACATGAAGAGATGTGTGTTATTGAGAAGTATCATCATGCCAAATATGAGCATTGTATCTTAAATAGGCTAGTAGTAATCACCAATTTTAAGTTTTTTGGTTAAGTTTTGCAGACAGACAGACCAACAGATGGACAGATGGATTAACAGTAAAACAATATGCCCCCCTCCATCTTTCGATGCAGGGGCATAAAAACTTACCTCATTGCTATGTCTGGACAGCTGACTGATGTATGACATGTGGTCCTCCCTGATTGGCTCTAGATTAGCCAGGATGTTGGACTGTGGACTCATCTGACTGGACTCACAGGCTGGCCATTTTGAAGGGTCAAAGTTCAAACTGTTTTTGATGTATGCAAATGGTGCTACCTGCATGTCTCCATACAGAGGAACTATCTCTAAAGTCTAGAATGAATGAAAATGCAAGGCAATGTTATAAATTAATTTACTAAAATATTGTATGATCTGGTTTGCTTAACTTTGCTCAAAGGTCCTTACAAATGAAATCTTGTCATGCTGAACCTGGAATATTCCTGTTTGGGCAGGAGGTATAAACAAAGATCAGCCTGCACATATGTGCAGTCTGATCTCAGTCTACACCACCTCCTTGTTTCTTTTATGCCAGAATCGATTATAAAATCAGTTTTCAAATGAAATGTTGACCAGTAAATAATGCTTCCAGTGATTTCAGTCCTCTGATTTTAGTGCAATTACAAAAAGGGTTTTATTAAGGGTTACGGGATTAACCCTTGTCATGCTGACCCCGGAATATTCCGGTTTTGGCAGGAGATGTAGACGAAGATCAGCCTGCACATGAGTGCAGGCTGATCTTGGTCTACACCTCCTGTTTGTACTTTTCTTACCAGAATTGTTTATGAAATTAATTTTCAAAAGAAATATTGATGACTAAACAAAAGTACTACCAGTGCTTTCAGCCCTTTGTTTTTAATACAATTCTGAAATGGATTTTATACATCATGACAAGGGTAAAAGACAGGATTTTATTCAGCATGACAAGGGTCAAAGATATCAAAAACATGTGAAATAGATAACAGCTACCTAGCAAAACATTTACTTTTTTTAATTTTTTCATCCAATTGACCAATTGTGGCTGTCAATCAAATAACCTGTCAACCAATGAATCATTCATTAAGATCAGAAATGAGTTTTAAATTAAAAAATTGGTCACCATTTTTGTTAACCTGGTTTGTTGGTTTGGCAACTTACACATCGTAACTACAGCTTATTCAATGTGTACTTACCACATTTAGGTCACCAACCAACTATTCACGATTTTTTTTTGCAAGCTATTGTTCATAAATTTTGCAGAATAATTCCTTTAAAAATAGGAGCAGGACTTCCTGTTTGAGTCGGTTGGCGTGGCCAAACAAGTAGGTGGACGGTACCAGCGATTGATCAATTCCAACACAATCAAACTTTTTTACCTTCTTCAAGAAAAAGCTTTGGTAACACTGTGGGTAACAAATTCTTCATTATCCTCAATGTTTTTCAATTCTACATACAAAGACTTTTAAGATTCCATCAACTTAAAATTTTTGTCCGCAACTTATTTCATTGTGAGAAAGTTTAATGTTCTGTTATCTGGGAATGGATTATCAGACAAAATCAGCCTTTCTCCACAATATTCAGGGTATTACAAACTAAGATCAGGAAATGTCTTGAACAAGAACACTGTATATGGATGTCAACTCTCGGCTGTTAGTGGGTAAAATTTTTAAGACAAAAAAGGGACATAACTCATTCAACAAAGCATTTAGTTATCACCCTCATTGGTATAGATTGGTCGTTTGATAGTGAACATATATTCCAAGTTTCAAGTGAATATGTTCTATAATACGAGAGATATTGCAAATTTTCAAAGTTTTCAGATGACGACACTGACATAGACAACAACTTAGCCATAGCAATACCTCAGATTTTTCCCAAAACAGGGCAGCTAAAATAATGCCATTAGTTCTGATTTCGAAATTTCACTTCTTTTTTCACATATTGAATTAATTGTATTATACCTTGAGAATCTTGTCAATTTTTCCTATATTGATTCTCTTCTTTTGATCCATTTTGTAGATAGGATTTTCCTTGTTGTCCATCATGAACAACCCAAATGCCATCACCTGAACCATAAAAATAACATATGTCATGCACAGAACTACAGATACAGGGCGTAAATTGTATTTTAGATTTAAATATTTCACTAATACTGCCAAAAACCCTAAGCTGTAGGTACTCACTTGAATCGTCAAATGTGTACCCATTAAGAAATAAGGACTTTAGAATGTTGATACCCCCCTCCTATCTAGACCTCTGCATACAGTTGCTGCTAGAGTAGATAACAGCAGTTAGATAACACTTGTTATTTAACTAGTGAAATGACATGTTTGAACTGTCATTATTATATGGTGAAATCCTCTTAATTGCAACCCTGATAATAGCAATTCACTTCTTAATTGCATTTGACTTAAGCACAAACATTAATTCAAAGAACAAATAGCTCATTTTAATAGCCACTTCTGGTTAATTGCAATTAAAGTGTTCATAAATTGGTCTTTCAATCAACAGGATTTTAATGTATATAAACTATAGTGTAAATCAAATTGTATTATCAATTTCCTTAAAAGAGGGGCTTCTAATTTTTCATTCAAAAACCTTCATTTAACTCATTACCAAATAAAAAAAATGTTTGACTGGTCAAATTCAAAGAAATTGCTAACAAGATTTTAAATGGCACTTGAATTCAAAAAATAATCATTCAATATGACAGAAAATATTAATAGAAAAGGAGAAATTTCTTGACACAAGCTTTTCCTCTATTGACAATGTTTTCTACATCTGTAATTCTTTGGTGCATGAAAACGCAGGAGTGACAGGACTCAGAGGTCATGGCTAAAAATGCTGTGGTCTTAGTAAGAAAGTTCATTTTCAATATCTACTTTTTAAGAATGACTTGTTTGATAAAAGTTATAATCAACAAAAATTCATTTAATATCTTACATGTATTATTTAACATATGGAAATCATTCAATAACCAACTTGCCAAAATACTATCTAAAAGTAGTCTTACGTGAAAACTGATGATGCTAAATATACTATATTCAATACAATAAGTCTTATAAAGAAAATTGTGCTTTGAAATATCCAATATGCAATTAACCCTTTACCGTTTTTTGAAATTTTAGACAGACCAAAATCAAAAGAAGTTAACAACAATGAAGAGGGAGATCAATTTGAAAAGAAATCATCCATTTGATAGAAAATTTCCACAAGTAATTTCTTCTTTTTCAGATTATTTTCTCAATCATAAAATCACAAGGACATAGAATCCCATGATTGTACAGGAAAGGATTAACATTAAATCAAAGCTGTTTCCACAATATCAAACTACTAGAAATGGGTCACAGAACATGGAAGCCCTAGCATAATTGCTCGACATATGACCTTCAGTTGTGACTTTGAAAGAGGGAGTATCCAAAACAACATTGTGCATTACACTAGTGCTCATGAAGGGGAACAACTGTGCAAAGTTTTTTGAAATCCATAAATTAATGCAGAAGGTATGCCGACAAGAATTAAACACACACACTAATACACACACACAAACCCATCTGTTTACGCACCCACCAGCACATGGATAGTGGTAACACTTTATGCCCATTGCCATTACATATCCAAAAGGTGGGATTGTATGGGAATGTTCATCAGTACAGTAAAACCCCTCCTTGCGACCCAGGAAATAAAACACCCCTCTATTACGACCGAATTTTTACAGAACGGAATTTTTTGTTCCTTTATTACAATGGTCGCGAACCCCTCTAAAACGGGCACCCTTCTATTCCAAATGACGACCACTAAATTCAGTACCAACTATAGTTGATACACTATTTTGAACCCCACTAAAACGACCAGTAACTTCACATGTTGAGACCGACCACCTGAATTTCACACTTGATAAGAGTGACACTAATTGGGTACGAATGCATTGTCAATACAATATCGGATTTTTGATTATGTTCCTTATTATAATAGGAGTTATTTCTATTAAAAGATTAAAGTGGCCGATCACTTAGAAATTATACCTTGTTTTATTTCTAATTGTTATTTGAATATGACGCAGGTTTTGACTCGAGTAATAAAGTGAAAATGTATCCAAGAAGTTATGATTAGTTTGTTTACAGCGGTCCAAACAGATAATTAGCAATTAAATTTAGATTTTAATTGATGTTTGCTATTCACATTAAATTATACTTAATCTGAGGTCGGACTTCTGAATCAGATCAAAATGCAGGAGAGAGAAAGTAAAACTTATCAAAGATTGTAAATTTCAAATTGACATAAGATTCCGCTGTCATATATGTTTTTACAGTTTTATTTTTTGTATGTATAGTAATAATATATTTAAATAACGAAGATAAAATAAACATGAATTACTTGACAACAAATGACCAAACCTCAGTGTTACGACCACCCAGCTATTACGACCACTTTTAGAAAGTACCGCAAGTGGTCGTATTAGAGGGGTTCAACAATACTTACTTTAACAAGCATGTATTTTTCATTAGGATCAAGATACATCTTATTCTCATACATCTGTACACATATACCAATAACATCTGCCAGTAGTTCTTCATACCCAGGGATCTTCATCAGATTTTCCTGTAGCGAGTCTCGAATCTTGTTCTGAGTGGCCAGAAACATGGATAAGTTCTGTGACTCCTCCAAGGTTGCAGGGTCTGCCATGACCTTCAGAAACTGGGCAGCTCTAAACAAATGATGAAAATGTTCAATTAGTTTTAAACCTTTTGTTTAAACATATCAATGGTTAAAATGTAATAACTACAGCTCAAATAAAAGTGTAGTTACAACATTGTAGTCACCATCCAACAATATGTAGCTATTCGTGAAAAAAAGGAGCCATCTGGAAATTGGAAACAGTCTCCATTCTTCAGACCATGAGGGTTGATGCATTTAAGAGATGAAGAGAATATTTTTTTTTTTTCATGGAGGTATGAACCGAAAAACCTAATCACACTGTATGAATACACGAAGCAGATTCATACATAAATGTCATTAGGTTTTTCGGTTCATACCTCCATGAAAACAAAAATTATTCTCTTCATTTCTTATAATCTAATATCATCGAAAAAGCAAATATTTAACAAATTCCGATACCTTTTTGTATGGGACTATTTTGTGCGGAAGCAAACAAAATCGGTGCGTGCTCAAAATTTTGTTCGTGGAGTTATGAATAATTTTTTTCGACCAATCAGAAAGCTCGTTTTTTGAAAGACGAAAGTAAAAATTAGATTACATAGGGATGACTGACCAAGTCAAAACTTTGGAAATATTGGCCCTAACTCTGGTACTTCTACTTCTTAGTCATTTCAAAAACCTACCAAATGACTTTCAATATGCGTTACCCATCACACAAAAAGGACAATCTGGGAAATGCAAAATCCATCAACCCTGGTTAGACTTTAACCCATTCCCACACAAGAAAATTTTAGACTGGACCAAATTGAAAGGAGTTGCAGACAACAATTTAAAGTTTATGAAATTCATATTTTTTCATCTTTCTTGGCAGAAAACATTGTGTAAAATGAAGAAATTGCTTGTCACAAGCAATTTCTTCATTTTCCACAATGTTTTCAAAGCATTTTTCTTTCTTGAGGGGGGGTCTAAAAGGGTCATTGATTGGGAATGGAATAAGATCGTATAGCCTTATCTGGATAACAAAATATGTTTGTGTTTTGCAGATTTTCTGAATGCTGACTCGTCTTTCTAACCTCATTTTTGAAACACCAACTTTGTTTTACTTCTACTGGATCCAATCAGTGCAAAGCAAATTTTTCCAGATGGTCCCTTATCCTGTAACATTATTGTAAAACACTTCTATGAGTTGATTTTTGAAAATATCTCGTTTGAGCATTGCTATCTATTCATAAATAAAGTAACTACTTAGTTATGTTTGAGATTAAAAGCTCAATCAGCCATGACCATTTGATTCCCAGAGAATGTTTCTTTATATGGAAGACTTGTAAAGTATGAAAACTAATTTTGTGCATTAAAATGCAATAAGGAAGTATAATTATGGAACAACTCTGTAATTTAACAATACAAATTAAATTTAATCAAAAAAGCATGCCACTAAAAAATATCAGGAGAAAAATGATAATTGTAACTTACAAGTCTCCTTTACTGACAATAATCGAGGGCTTTGAGCAAGACTTAAATACCTTTATTAATATTGGCTTTGCATTACTCCTTAAATTCGTTCATACATTTTTTATGATAGGTAATTAAGAAAGTACTAAAATTGGAAAGAATTCATTGGAAATCACTTTCCTTCCATCTAATTAAATCTTAGACTTCTTGTCACTGATTATAATCAAGCATCTATTTAAGTACCAGTAAATATGATCTTTATAGGAAGGTAGGGGTTTTGAATCTGTTAGCAAACAACAAATATTTAGATAAGCTTTATGTGAAAGAACTTGCAGGCTATGAGTTAAGACAAAATCTGATTTTGCATATCTTTCTAATTAACCAATTCCCACACAATAAAATTTTTGACAACCTCCAGAGATAAAGCTTGTGAAAAAATTGTGGAAAATGAATAATCTGCTTGTTAAATGCAAATTTCTAAACAAATTTTTCTACCCCAAAAGTAAAACAAGATGTGTTTGTGAAACACAATGCCCCCACAACAGGACTAAATGTTTGACCATGGCATGTGACCTTGACCTTATCATATGACCTTGACCTTGACATGAGGAGATTCGTATTATGGAGATGTATCATCATGTCAAATATGAGCATTGTATCTTGAAAAGGCTGGTAGTAATTGGCAATGTTAAGTTTTTTTGTTAAGTTTTGTGCAGACAGACATGACAGATGGACAGCGGTAAAACAATATGCCCCCGATCTTTTGATGCGGGGGCATAAAAAAATCTAAAATTTCACCAACTTAAATTTGTCGTCTACAATATCTTTCAATTTGGACAGGTCTAAAATTTTATTGTGTCATAAGGGTTACCCTATTCCCACACAATCATTTTACTTCACACACCTCAAGAACAAAACATTGTCTATACTATCTACAACTTCTTTTAATTTGGACCAGCCTAAAATATTTTTGCCAGGTAACAATCTAAGAAAGGGTAAAAGCGTAAATGCTGAATTGGAAAAGAGCCAGATGTGTTTGTAAAGTACAACTGCCCCTGCAACAATATTTAATTTAAAGTGACCATAAATATTTGATCTCTGCACATGACCCAGAGCTCAAAACCAATTGAACTTATAAGCCACAAGGTATATGCATTCAAGATATGAATAATGTATTTCACACCATTCAAAAGTTATGGCCAATGAATACATATTTCATTTGGCTTTACATTACCTTATAACATTGACATCAATTGATGACCAATAAAGTAAATCGGTCCCTACATAAAAAGATTCCCACAAGAAATACATGTACACATATGAAACTTGAAGGCCCTACCACTACCATACAAAAGTCATGGCCTACTTTTCACCAATATTTAGTCTGAGACACCAGATTTTTTTTTTAGACTGGCGCATTTTCAATTAACCCATTACCATACGACAAACTTTTAGACTAGTTTAAATTCAAAGAAGTGCCAGACGACACATTTTAGTTTGTAGAATTTTGAAAATCTTTGTCTTTAAGGGTAGACAAAAATTGTGGAAAATGAAGAAATAACTATTTCTTCATTATCCACAATAGTTTCAAAAGCCTTTTTTCTGAAAGGGCATAAAAATGCAGGATTGAGTGGGAATGGATTAAAATACAGGCCATAATTCAAAGTTATTTTTTATATGTGAAATAATCATCAAATGTAGTAGAAAGCATGGTTAGAAAAGGAGAAACTTCTAGTTAGTTTCTCAACATACAATGTATTTACTGAGACATCAATTCTTCAGAATGAAAAAAAGCAAGATTTTGTGTTCATGGGTTTAGTTTTGAATTAGATATATATAAGCAGGAAATGACTCAGACCTTCACGGACAACATTCAACTTTTTGCGAACACAGGCCAACCACTTATTCCCCAAAGCAATTCTAGGGTCCATAAAAAAAGGTCCTGTGTAGAGTGAAATTATTTTGATCCTCATATCTCTATTTTGAAACTTCAGTTGCCTTTACCCTTATATATTTGTCGCCTAAGATTTTGATTTAACCATTTATCAGACCACAAAAATTCAGACTGGCGTCAAATAGAAGTTGTAGATAAAAATTTTAAGTTGACAAAATTTCAAATATCTCTCTCTTTATGGGTAGAAAACAATGTGAAAATGCAGAAATTGCTTGTAAGATGCAATTTTAGCATTTTCTACCTTGTTTTCCCAACCATTTTCTTGAGGGGCCTCATGAGGTATTGTGTGGTAATAATTGTATTTTTAAATGGCGTTTAGCACTACCATAAACAGATTCAATGGCTTTGCAGACAAAAATTTAAAGTAGATTTAATTCGAAAAATAACCATTCAGCACCATTCAGCAGCGTAGAAAATGTTGTTGAAAAAGAAGAAATTGCTTGTTACAAGCAATTTCTTCTTTTTCTACAATGTTTCTCAATGGTAAAATCACAGGGATGTAAAAACAAGGGATTAAACAGGAAAGGGATAATCAAATCCTACTGTACAGTTTCAGTACATGGGAAATGATACAGAAATACCTTTTATAACTTGAAAAGTCATTCCTGAGACCAGTCTTACACTTGAGAATTTCATTCAGTTCATAAACCATGTTTATACACTTTGCCAGAGTAAGCTTATATGTAGAGGATAGAAAGTCGTCTTTCTTTTTCTTGTGGCAAAGCCGCTTGAATTCGAAAGCTATCTGTTCAACACATTTTTCCTACAGGATATACAATTTTTCAACTGAAAATTCTATATAAAAATAATACATATATATAATTGTATGAGTAAAGGGTTGCCACACACCTGAAACTTCTGCAAATGTAATAGAATTTGAAAGAATTCAATTGTGCAGAACAATTCAAGCTTTCATTGCAATTACCATTAGACTCATAAGGATACTAAAACCCCTTTCAAATTATTCAAAAGGATATCTAAATCAGATATCTGTATACTTTACCATTGTGGAATTTGTGACATTGGCAAATCACATGTAACATTTCTTTTAAATTAAGATAAGTACAATTTTTTGTTGTCAAAGCTGGGACACTGAATAAATGACAAGTTAACCAATATTGATAAAATCACAATCTGAATTTGTGACCTATCTTACTTACCCCACGTTTAAGCAAGAGAATTCAAATTATTACCCATACCACTGGGTTTGATGGGCATAAATTTTCAGATTTTGAAATCAAAATTGGTTCCTCTATCTAAGGATTAGAGAAAATGTTGACATATTCAAGGTTTTAGCCTAATTTTTTTTGTTCCTGGCAACTCAACAAAGTTACTTGGTATTTGCCGACTTGCACAAAACATTGATTTTACAAGTATTGGAATCCTAGTACCAGCATATACTTCAAGTCTATCCTAGTACCAGCATATACTTCAAGGCTAAGTAGCAATCATGACTCCTTGACCAATCCTATGATAATGAATCTGGTTCAAATTTTATCTGGTTGAAATGCAGCAAAGTTGGAGTTTCTGTCACAATAAGAGATATAATAAACCCATTCCCACACAAATGTTTGAAATGCAGCAAAGTTGGAGTTTCTGTCAAAATAAGAGATATAATAAACCCATTCCCACACAATCCCTCCTTTTTCCGCCCCTCAAGGAAAAGGCTTTTGAAAACATTGTGGATAATGAAGAAATTGCTTGTATCAAGCAATTTCTTCATTATCCACAATGTTTTCTATCCAAAATGGCAAAAAAATTAAAATTCCACCAAATTGATACTGTCGGCTGCAGCTTCTTTCAATTTGGACCCGTCTAATATTCTGTTGTGTGGGAATGGCTCACTGTCAACAAGTGGAGTTACCAATGAATCAAATCATTAATTAAGACAGGACTTGAACTTTGAACTCTGTCATAAAAATCAAGCTTATATGTTCGTTTGGCAAATTAAAGACCTATCTACAGCTAATTGAAGCTGTACTTATGATGTTTTGGTCACCAACCCACCTTTTTATTTCTGTTTTATGTTCGACCATAAATTTCACAAAATAAAGCTGATTAATATTTTAGTCAAACGTTCCGTCGGAGGTCAGTGGGTGTGACCAGCAATCGTTTATAACAGAGACTATTGCAATTTTTGAAGTTCTTGAAAATATTGTTCTTGAAATAAATATATATTATAGAATTGGTCAAGGATAAAAATAGATTAGACATTAAACTCCAAACCAGAATCTGCAAGTCAAAACTGACTGAGTATACCTTTGAAGACAATGTCAGAGGATAAACTAAGAAGTAAAAACAAAATGTACATAATGTGGGGACCTAAATTCTGTAAGCGCCATGTAGGACACTTAGCTACATCTCAATACCAAGTTTCAAGTGGTTGCTATTAATAGTTTCTTAGAGAACTGCAACAAAAATATACCATTTTATCCGGCAAAAATGGCTGAAAATGACAGGAAAGAGATAGCTTGTGAACCTAAATTCAATAGACCTAATAAACAGTATGGAAAATCATGAATTTAACAATCTGATTGGAATGTGATTTGAATGCTGAACACCACATGATCATGATTGAATGATTGTAATTGAATGCTGTTCCTTTTTTCATTCTGTAAAGATTGAATGATTCCTTTGAAAGACATGATAGTTCAATAAAAGAAAAAATTCATTCAATCACTACAACATCTGGAATCAATTTAAACTGAAATATCATTATTATTTTTTACCTTTTATTCTCAAAAATTAATTTAAACTAAATTACTTATAACAAAAACTCATATGGCGATGTTAGTTATTGGAATGATTGAATGCTCTTGATTGAATGTTTTTCTTTCAAGATCACATATTGGAAAATCATGATTGCTAGAAGACTGAATGCTAAACGCTGATTAAATGATACTACAGGACCCTTACTCGAATCGCTATGCTAAGTTTCAAGCGAATGCTACATATGTTTGCTAATAAAAATGCTATGAAAAAAGTTGGTTACAGATGGACAGAGGTAAACCAGTATTCTTTGAAGGGGGAGATACAAAAAGTGGGAGAATAAGCCACCAAATTTATCTAGCTATTTATACAAATGCTAAAGAATAATGAGAGCAGTACTAAAAATGAATTAATAATCAGGAATTAGAATCATATATGTTATACAATGATACAAACAGAGTTCTATGTGAAATGAAGAGAGAAAAATTTCCATTTATCCAAATTTATGTTGTCAAACTGTATCCTTTGTAACTTGCGTCAAAGATATCATGATATGCTCCAAACATTTTCATGAATGAAGTTAAAGGAATGGAAGGAGACTCAGATACAGAGGGTCTTTGTAATCCAGATGAGACAATGGAATGTTTTATCTCACTGACTATATATTAAATAAAATAATGTTGGTTGGTGTGGCTAGCTAGCAAACAATTCTAAATAGTGCAGATTCCTGCATGAAATCACGAAAGCTTAGATACAAGAACACGATTATAAGTTTCTGACTTTTTTTTAGTACTTTTGTTATCAAAATCCTCTTCTTCACATAGAAAAGTGCATATATATTAAGCTAGTACAAAAAGAATAAAAACCACCCTCTCACCATAACTACTACAACCTGCATGCTATATCAGTCATCCAGATAAAGGGAGATAATTCAAATGTACTTTTATGTCATTTCATTTCTAAATCCTATGAGAAACATTGTATGAAATTGAAAATTAAGATGTACATATGATTCCTCTTAACAATCAATTTCTTTATTTTATACTATGTTTTCTACACAGAAAGTTGAAAAATGGTTAGCATATTTACACTCTATCCAAATATCTATGCCTCTCATTAAATAAAGTGAAAACCACTGTGAAATAATGAAGAAATTGCTCTTGACCCATTATTGGCAGATGGCAGAATTTTGGGATGGTCTTAAATGAAAGGTGTTGTTGATGACAATTGAAAGTTTAAGAAATATTGGATTTATCTTGGTAGAAAACAATATTTAAAATGAAGAAATTGCTTGTTGCAAACAATTTCTTCATTTTACACAATGTTCTCCCAATTATTGTTTTGGGGGCTTCAAAAAGCAACAATGTGCAGGAATAAATCAATATGCCAAAAAGATTGGAGTTATTTATATTCTATCAAAACAAGGTTTTCTTCAAACTTGAATCACTTTAGCATTTTGTCATCTCGTTAAAGGTAAATCTAAGGACCTTAACATTGTTCAGCTGGTAAAAAATGAAGCACTGAATCTTCATTCCTAATGGGTAACTTGTGCATAAAAGAAATAATTTTGAAGAAATATCAAAATGTTGCATTACAGGTAAAGTCTCAACAACTGTTGAAATAAATACCCCTATTGTACCGATATGTGGACATAATACTGGGAGAAACAACCTATTCTCATGGCATGTTTGTTTTATAAGCTTGAAATTGAATTGCTTGATTTGGCTTAGTAATATCCATAGTTAACCCATTACCACACAATAGTTCATGGAAAAAATTGTGAGAAAGACAGAAATTGCTCATAACAAGCAATTTCATCTTTTCTCACAATATTTTCTACCTCATATTGTTTTTGGGAATGGGTTAAGACAAACTATAGTAACTGTGTATTATATACTTTCCAGAAAATGTCAGGAATATTAGAATAAATTAATATATGTATGTTGTAGAATTTCTATGAAAATCTCCCTTCTAATCTTGACAACCATTTACTAACTCGAAATATACCTCCTGTAAGCAGAATAATCATTCTTCACACTTGCTTTCATGTTTTTTAACTCATCCAGCACAGCAAACATGTTGATAAACTTTCCTAGTGTCAAGAGATAGGCCTCTGACACAAAATCATTCTTCTTCTCTTTGTGGCAGAGTCTTTTTACCTCCCCAGAAAATCTCTCTATTGCCTTTTTCTGTTTTTCAGTAAATCAAATCAAGATAGTGGAAAAATGATAAGCAGATAAAATTAATATAACTGTTTCAAGTACAATTTGTCGCAATTGCCGCAGACTAATACCTCCCACCAGTATTTTGTCAATGAAGAAGTACACTTGACCTTTGACCTTCATTACCCAAAAGCAATAGGGCACCTCCTGAGTTATTGATAAACATTTGCATAGAGTTTCAAGGTACTTGGTCATATGGCTTATATGTTAAAGCACGGAAATGATTTTCAATTATGAACTTGATCTTTGACAGATATGACAATAAATCAATACGGCACTTCCTTGGACCATCAGCAACAACTGTATTATGTTTCATGGTAGTAATTCAATTGGTGCTAGATGTTGGAGCCAAGAAATGAAAAAAGTCTATGGACATAGAGAGACAGATGGGCAGACAGACATGGTGAAATCAATGCATTGCCCTCTACTTTGCAGGTGTGTTAGGTGCTTATAACAAACCATTGATAATGATAGCAAGATCTTCCCATGATTACAAACTTAGCATTAATTTTGTCTGAATTTGAAAATACTTATCAAAAACAAACTAAATGAGTCTTAATCTTAACACCTCTTTCATACAACAAACAATATTGTAGCAGCACATATTTCATTAGTTTGTCATAGCATATCCAAAACTTATCCTCTAAGGGTCTTCTAAGTTCATTGTTCTTATAGAGTGATTCAACTGACAGCAGTTTCATTTAGTAACTAGTGGTCAATTATAATTAAGTATCATAGGTCTGTTCAATTTGTATCTTTTCCAAGATAAAATGAGCTCCAGGTACTCACACAATCCAGCATATTGACAGGCTCAATTTATTTTGCTAAATTTGCACCTGCTTTTCAAATGCACTATTTTCAATACTTACACATATGTGTGTACGGTATTCATTGAGCATCCTTGAAAGCCACAAGGTTACAGGGCTTGCGTTTAAAGTATACAATAGGGTTGTGACTCTCAAAAATCTGAAAATATCCTTTCTTGGCTTTTAGAAATCTCTCCCAAGGGGGTAATTTTGACCCCTTTTGGATAAATCTTTAAGGGTCAAAACAAGGATTTATCCCTAAAGTCTTAATGATGATTTAGAATTGTACAAATTAATTGCTTTCTTTGCATGGGAATGCCAATTTACACTAAAAACTTCAAATCTAAACTCATGATTAACTCTTTTTGTTGTTTTGACCCCTTCAAAATCAGTTTTGACCAATAGAATTTTAGGGTCAAGGAGTCAATGACCCTTGAATTTCATGTTGATCTTTGCTGATCAACAGGACAAATACTGAAGACTTGGATCAGACTGTTTGGTTGCAAAGGCTGATCATGGTCTTTATTTAGAGCACATATGGAATAGTTGAAAATGTCGCACACATGCTTAACGCTTTCCCACACAGTAAAATTTTAGACCGGTCCAAATTGAAAGATTTTGCAGACAACAATGTTAAGTTTAGGAAATTTAAGATTTGTTCCACTTTCACGATAGAAAACCCTGTGTAAAATGAAGAAATTGCTTGTTACAAGCAATTTCTTAATTTTACACAATGTTTGCCGATTTGTTTTTACCGAGGGGCGTCCAAAGCATCACTGTGTTGGAATGGGTTAACACTTTCTGCTACAATCCCTGATATTTATGTCCTTCAGATATCATGCCTGAGAATATATTGTGGAAAAAAGAAATTGCTTGTAATAAGCAATTTTTTCCCCACAATATTTTTATCATATAGGATGATAACTTTTTGATTGTCCTTACTTTATAAATATCATCTCTACCTTTTTGAATTCAGAGAAGTCCGAAATTTTGAAAAAAGTAAAGGGTTAGATGAGATAAGTGTGAGATCAAACTTACCTGAAAATACATGAAGTTCCTCAATTTTGAGACCTGAGGATCCAGAACTTCCACTATCTTCTGGTATATTTCCACCCTGTTCTCTTGTTCATTGCTCTTTACCTAAAGATGACATTAATATTTTTCATCATATACCTAAAAATATTTTAATCCTTGTCATGCTGAACCCGGAATATTCCGGTTTTGGCAGGAGGTGTAGACTAAGACCAGACTGCACTTATGTGCAGTCTGATCCTAGTCTACACCTCCTACTTGTACTTTTACTGTCAGAGTTGTTTATGAAGTTGATTTCTAAAAGAAATATTGATTTTTGAACGATTAGTTCTATCAGTGATTTCAGCCCTTTGATTTGACAGTATTTCAGTAAGGTAATTTATTCAGCATGACAAGGGTTAAGTAAAATGTATACATTCCAGACACAGCAAATTTGTTAGATTGTACTTAATTTGGGGAGGGAATTGTACCATTATATTTAAAATACCAATGCTAGAGGCACTTGAGCACCTGTATCGCTCCACAGGCCTGAATATACTGATTAGGCAGATGGTGTGTTCAGTATTCAGTATAAACTGAATCATCTTAGCCATCTCTGGCAAATAAATCTAGTCACTGAAATCTTTGAAATAGTTCTACAGGGTTTTCCCTGACCCTCTCCTTCTTTGAATTTGGACCCCCATTTTTCAGAAATGACCCCCAAAATATCTAGACAGCCTTCTTTATCTTATTTGATAGGGGTCATAATGTGGCAAAATGACCCCCTGTTTTGAAAGTCAAGGGAAAACCCTGGTTCTAGTGAAGCATTTAAAACTTTTCACTGTTTTACACAGTCAAGTTGAGGTATGTAAAATTCATATATTAAGTATAATCAAAGGCCATTTAAAAATTTTTTACTGTATACCATATATGGACATAAGCCCCATCCATTAAATCCAACCTATCAAAAATATGTGAAGAAATCTGACAAAGAGTCCTGGAGAGTATTCATTCGAAATTGGGTTGAAATCCATTCTTTGAAGGAATCTTATAAAGGTCATCTCAGGACCATTCCTATAAAATTTGGTTGAAATCCATCCGCTGGTGAAGTTTTGAATATTGATAGTAACCCTGCCATTAAAGCCATGTTTTTAATCGGATCAGAATTTTCTTTAAAGGGTCACCAAAGGATTGTTTCTGTAAAATTTTGGTTGAATTCCATCCACTGGTTTCTGAGAAGAACATTTTTAAAGCTTTCACCATATATGCAAATAGCCCTGACGATTAAAGCCATGTTTTTCATCTAATCAAAATTCTTTGAAAAAATCTGATAAAGGGTCACCCAAGGATCATTTCTATGAAGTTTTGTTGAATTCTTTTTAGTATTTTCTGAGAAGAATATTTTAAAGATAAAGTCTACAGACAGGCAGATGGACTGATATTCGGACCAAGAACCAAGAAGAAATAGCTTGTAACAAAGCTTGCAACAAGCAATTTCTTCTCTTTCCACAATGTTTTCCATGGCTATATTTCTCTGGCGTGTAAAAAAGCAGGATTGTATCGGAATGGGTTAAAGGGCATTATTAAGAAGGATTTACTGTGCATAACACCAAACCACTTACCTGAGGAAGGGCTCTAGAACAACATCTCCATGTGTACATCATTACAGCATATTCTTTCCCTTCCTCCAATAACTTGTTCTACAAGTAAATGAGTGAATTTTGTAGTTTACAAATAAATGGGAGGAATTGCTGCCATGATTCTCAGCAACATTAATTTAGACTGATTCAAATTCAAAGAACAAGTAAGTTGCAGACAACAATTTAAAATAACACGGTATTAGGTAGAAAGATACTCAAACAATGCAAGATCCGTCAGAGACAAGTTATTCTCCCCTAGCAAAAGCTTGCAACATTTCAATTCATAACTATTTCTAGTTTGAATTTAGCAGTTTGTTAGGTTATTCATAATGTATAGGCAATTTTGGACAAATAATTTTATGTGATTCATTGTATAAATTAGAATGATCTTTTATGTGTGAAGTGTGGATGTAGGGATGGGTGTATGTAGAATTTGATTCATAACTGGAATATGAAAATTCAGATAATTCTGTGCAATTATAGCTTGAAATTATTGACATAACTTGACCTTTACGCAATGAATAAATTAGCTATGAATAAATCAGTTTTCAGGGAAAGCCATGCATTTAGGAGTAATCTCATTCATATCCGGAGAAAAACATTGTACATGTATATCAGTGTTCAATCTAGCTTTGTATCATAGGGGGCCCAATGAGCCCATGGCTCTTGGTCAAGGGGGTCATGCGATATAAATACGTAGACAAACTATTGAATTACAATAGTTATTAAATGCAACAAACCATAACAATTTGATAATAAATACATTGTTTTGAACAAATTCAATCTACTAGAAAAAGTTAAGACAAATTCAATCTACTAGAAAAAGTTAAGACATTATTTAAATGACTTCATTCAGAGAAGTCTTATTGAATGTGTGATTGAAGTGTGCCTTTTGGGCCCAGTCTTCATTTTGAAGGGGGTCATTTTGGATTTTAGGGGGCCATTTTAGCAATGGCCCCCTCTAGATTGAACACTGTATATTAAACTTTATGTCATCAAAACCATTCAAAAGATATGTGGTTAAGAGGTCTGGTGCACAGAGACTGAAAGAATTTTATTTCATTTTCTATTTTATTTGTTATTCATTTTCCAACTCAATGCTAGCTACAACACTTAGAGTCCTTTTCTCATTCCCCATTAAGGAAAACATACATGCTTTCAGACAAAAACTGCACACATGTATCTGTTTTCTGCCCTATCCCTGAGAAAAATGTTGCGATCATAGCCATGTTGAACCGATAGAGTGTGTCTGCACAATACTTTGTTACAGCAATAGACTGTGTCTATAAGGGGGACTACATTTATAATGTATCATTCAGAAACACCTCTAGAGTTCTGCCCAGGCAGCGCAATTGCGCCATTGGCGCTAAAATACAGCAGACGGCGCAGAAAAATTCAAAAGATGGGCCTGAGGGCGCGCCGAATTCTTTGGATTTAAAAAAACGACGTCGGCGAAAATCCGACTTCCGCGACGACCTAGTAGCGCTTTAGCCTACTCCAAAATAAAATCAACATGGTACCCCGCTTCACACTATGTAATTTCGCAACGAATTATCGGAAATAAAATGAAAAGGATACCATTCAGCGTTTATATGTTTCTATGCGATGGATCAAACTAAAAGGCGAACTAAGACAATTTTTTTTACTTTTGTACCAGGTCTTCGGCTGAAAAGACGAAAGTAAATGAAGAAGTAGGTTCCCCTGAGCATGGCCCGAGTACGTCTTCGTTAATCTTAAAGGTTGTGGAATCGCAGGAAATCGATTCCGGTGAAATTTCTTCGGAGGAAGGCCCAGAAATACACGACTCGGCAGGGCAAAAAAAATTAAAACAAATCGGAGTTTCAATACTAAATGGCTCTTAAATGCAAAAAAAAAAAAAATAATGTGTAGATAGTGAACAGCTTTAAATGATTGGTTTAACTATCTATACATCTTCAAATTTTAGGACTAGTGATTGGAAACTAACACGTATGAGTCTAGCAGTCCAGTAGGCTTACTAATCTTGAATAATGGCAACACCGGCTGGAAACCCTATGATCATTGATTATATTGGAGATGTACTAGTAGGGCCCCACATTTTATGAAATGGCCCACTTTTTTCAAACCCAATGGGCCATTTGTCCCCTTGGATTTGATTTCTGGGCAGATCCCTGCACCTCTCATGAGGATTGAATAATAGATGAATAAAAATTAAAATGGCATACTATAAATCAGCTCAATACCTGCAAGCGTTTAGAAAGCCAAGAAAAGTGTAATTTCCCAGTAATTTTTTTTAAGCCCAGCATCCATATCTTCCTCAAAACTTGAACTTGTTCTGTAACTCAATAACGTGGACCCACATACCAAATATCAGCTTGATACTTGCCAGCGTTTAGATAAAAACTCCGGAAAACTAATGTTGCAAGTAACTTTCTAATTAAAGAATCCGTATCTTCCTCAAAATAAATAGATGGGGACGAAACTTTTACAAATGGGCAAAGGACAGAGTGCAAACCTAAAGCGCCTTTCAGTTTTGCTGGTAGGAGACTAAAAACTTCAGAGTTACAGCCTACAGGGCTCATGTTTGACTCCTAAACTTATTTTGACCATTGGGAATTTCTCAGTAGGAGGTCATTTTCATTTTGACCTCCTTTATAAGAAGTTACCTTATGCTAAAATGGAATTTTTGAAAATTCCTAAATCTTTCAGTGATGCATCTTAATATGACCTAGTGAAAATTCATTTAAATTCACTGCTAAATCCATAGCTTTTAAAGAGATTTATAAGAATTTATCAACTTCTATGCACATATGGGTAGAAGAAAAGAAAATTGATACATTTAACTCCTTATTTTTGTTGTTTTGACCCCTTCAAAATCGATTTAACCCTTGTCATGCTGAACCTGGAATATTCTGGTTTTGGCAGGTGTAGACTAAGATCAGACTGCACTTCTGTGCAGGCTGATCTTAGTATATACCTCCTGCTTGTACTTTTCCTGCCATAGTTGCTTAAGAAGTTGATTTCTAAAAAAAAAAATATTGATTTTCGAACAAGTTTTATCAGTGCTTTCAGCCCTTTGATTTAACAGCAATTCAGTAATGTAATTTATACAGCATGACAAGGGTTAAAACTATAGAATTTCAATATCAAGGAGTCCATGACTCCTCAATCTCAAACACTAGCACATGCATCAATGACATCACTCAGTCTATAGCAGTACCTAGGGTTTTATAACAAAATAGCCTAGCTAATAATTATGTCTGTAAAGCAGTGTTGTGCCTAGGCCGCTGCATCGCGGGATTCCCGCAAATTTATTCCTGATGTCCCCTAAAATCTGAGCCATCGCGGGATTTCGGGCTCAAATTTCCGCGTTGTTTTATTACGAAAAAAGTCCTGCTCGATCTGCGTTTACATTTGTTATGATAGTATTATTTACCCATTGAATATTATTACACGTACAAGGTGCACCCTCAAAGACTTGACTGTAACCCGAAATTTATCTTTCGATTCTGCAAGTTTTGATGTAAAATATTATGAACCAGTCGCGCACCTGCAAAAACTTGGCTGTGACCCACAATTTTCCATTTGATTTAGCCGATTTTAATATAAAGAAACAAGAACCGGTCTCTGAATTGTTATGTCTAAACGACAGATGCGCCTGACTGACTTTATTTCAGGAAAATGTAGAAAGGTAGCAGACAACGTTGAATCAACAGAGACGGCTGGGAAAAACCCTGATCCAGTCGTGTCTACATCTGCTGATGCAGACAGCAAAATTTCCCAGTCATCTCCTTCTTCCTCCGAGACAAAAAACGGAAGGAACGAAATTTCCAAAAGAATTGGTTGTCAAAATTTCCTTAGCTGCGAGAATCGGGTGACAGCCAGAAATGTGAGACCTGTTTGGAATCAAAACTAAAATTATCCAACCCATTTGCTACAGACACTTTGAGTACTAATATGCGCTCAAGTACCCTAACAAATTTGGGCTTATCATGTACGTGCAGTTGTAGCTTTGCGTTTGAAATATGACGTGGCCTTTGCTATAGATCGCTCATTCAATGAAAAAAATGAAGCAATAACAAAACCTATGGAAATAGTGTACTTTATTGCAAAAGAATCCAGCATGGACAGAAAATTATATTCAAATTAGACTATTTATCAATAACAGGTAAGAATTATTTGTTTTAGTTTGTCCCTGAAAATTCCCCATTGTCCCCTTGAAATTTAGATAGGGGGACACCTGTGTCCCCCAAAAATTCTGACCTAGGCACAACACTGTGTAAAGACTACTTACCAAGTCTGCATGAACAGTTGCTTCTTCAATATACCGTGCAACTCCAGTGACATAAGCTGCCCTGTCCTCAAAATTTGTATCAAAGTTAGTCTGGTAATGAATGGACAATGACAAAGCCTCAATACAAGGCTGCTGATCAGGGAGAGGTAACTCATCCAGTACATCCACATTTTGGAGGGCATCAGTCAGAGTTATCTTTTCGCCCGAGGCCATTTTGGCCTTTCTAGAGAGCAATAATATAAAGAGAATACATTATGTATTATGTTTTGATAGTGATACAATATCTTGTATTTGCTTTGAGCTGCAGGGTCAGAATCCAAAAATGGCACTCATCCTGCAGGTCAAGTTACTTGAAAAAGTTGGCATGTATTGACTATCACTCGTCCTGCAATAAGCTTAAGGATTTTAGCACATTTTTGTAATAACATATATTGGTATTCAGTACTCTAATTTTTTTTACATCTGACAACAACATTTTAGAGTGCAGACAAAACAAAAACACCAAATTTACGTCGGAATAACTAAAAATTCTGGATACAAGTAAAATGATTGTGACAAGTGAAACAATATTTTGGTTAATTTAAGATATCATTGCTTTTTCCTGTATATATCCCCTAATTCAAAGAAATATGATTTGATGCAACCAAATATGCATGAATTGTAAACAAAATACGTGGAATGTGCTGTTACATATGAATGATAATTTTCTTATTTATTAATTTCACGGTGTTTGAGTGCCTGATCATATCATGCAAAAACCGAATACAATGAAAACCAAAGTACATAATTGTTCATATGATTGTTGCAAACTGTTGTTACTAAATTTGCAAAAATGCTGTTTTTGAGGTATTTCTATCTGTATTGATCCTGAAATGAATTAGTAAGTGTGTTTATTTTCACTCGTCCAGGTGGACGACTGCCTTTGAATTTCAACTTGTCCTCCGGGATTTCCGACTTGTAAATATTACCACCATGTGGATTCTTTGGATAATGAGCTGCAGTGGAAAATCTTGATATTTAATGAGACCAAAGGTTACAAAGCTAGAGAAAAAGAAAATCTATTGAACATTTTCAAAGAAAGATCTTTGTCTGCAACATCAGTTCCCACACAGTTTTTATACACCATATGCAAAAAAAGTATTCTAAAATCAGTTGATTTCAGTGAGATTAGAATTCCGAAAAAAGGGGTTCAAAATAAATTTCACAGTTGTCATTTACACGTAAATTTTCATCACCAATGCATGCCCAATCAATTTAGATCTTTATCGTCTAAACAAGCTTGGTGTTATCTATGATGGGGATATATATCAAGAAATTCAATTTAGAATTTTCAGACAATATGGCACACTAATGATGACCCTTGATGCATGGTTGATAAATTTCAAGAGTCAAAGTGTCATACAGTGACAATTCTTTGAGTGACTATATTGCTTCTTTTTGATTTCATGAGCATCAAAACCTGAGGTCCCAGGTCAAACAAATCCTGGTTTGGGGCATTTTACCGACTGCAAATGAGACAAATTTCCGAGCGATTCCATGTGACAGCGCCTTCTTCATTCTCTTTGCTTGTAGCATATCTATCCTTTTAACCCTTTCCTGTTTAATCCCTGGTTTTTACGTCCCCTGTATTTTTATGCTGGAGAAAACTTTGTGGAAAAAGCAGAAATTGCTTGTGAAGTAATTTCTGCTTTTTCCATAATATTTTCTTACCTACTGAATCATTATTTTTCAAATAAGTTCAATTTAGAATTGCTGTCTGCAAAAACATTGAATTTGGACCGGTTTAAATTTTGATAAATGGGAAAGGGTTAACTTTTACAATTGTACAAGCACTGTCATATGTATAGTCTAAAGAATCGCTACAGAGGCAAAAACATAGTGGACAGTGATCTGCCGAGAATTGAGAAGCAAGTGGTCAATATCCCAAAGTCTGAGAAGAATGGGGATTTTTCAAAAAATTGATGGAACACACTAAAATCTAGCATCCAAGGCCATGGAACTGAGGGGACAGAGTTTCTAATGGCTATGGTCTTAAAAAACTGAGGAAATTTATGCATTTTTGAGACAATGGTGTAAAATGCACCCTAAACAGATCAGTGTGAAGAAATTCTTCGTAAAGGGCTTTTTTCATCTTCTACGTTTTATAAATGATGTCCACAACTTCTTTCAATTTGGACCATTATTAATTTTATTTGACTCCCAACTGCTCTTAACCCATGGGTCCTTGCAAACCCAAATCACAATAAAATTATGTAAGCAATATTTAGGCTTAAAATTCTGTGACATGGTTGCACCTTATTACACTAGACCAGGGTCTGAGATTATAAATCTTTTTTTCGTACTCAATAAAGAAATAACCCAAGATTCAAATTTGAATAAATATCTTGTTTTATTCAGAGTAATATAAGTGACAAACTACAAATTTCAGGCAATTACCATATGGTCTAAGTAGAAATAAATCTTTAATCCCAATTCGAAGTTTGAGTAAATTCTCAACCGAGTACGATAGGTTTAAAAATCTCGGGCTTTGACTTTTTCAATCAAGACAAACAAGAAACCATGGAACTTGGAAGGCGAATCTTTCCTCGGTGAAGTTTGGATTCGCATCATTTCTTCCCTTGCTTATAAACTTCAATTTCGAACGAATTGACAATATTTATATATTCTGTAAAATGTTAATTTACCTATATGCTCACGGAATTTAATCTGCAATCTCCAGTCAAAAACAACACGGAAGAGAAAATGGCGAAATTTATTTATTTCCGGTTTGAGTGCTGGTTACCGGCTTTAGCGCAGTCTGTCAAACATTTCATGCTGCAGGCAGAAAACCAGATATAGCTTGACTGGAATCCCTCACTTAAATTTAGACGAAAAGGAATTATTTCGCTAATTACAACACGATTTCAGATGTTGACGGGCTAAGGTAAGATATTTTACTATGTAGAAAAATGAGAAAATACTGGTAGAAAACAATATCTTATTTTTCTCATAATTTTTTTCATTAAATATGGGACTTGTTTTCCAGTTTAATTGTCGGCTGAATTTTGACCAGTCAAAGATTTTGTTAGGCCCTACATGTTAACTCCTTCCCACACAGTGACCTCCCAAGAAAAATCATTGAGATGTGTTAAATGAGCAAACTTTCTATAAGTTGAAAAAATCTAAAATTCCACTATAAACATTAAATTGTCGTCTGCAACTCATTTAAATTTGGACAAGTCCAAAATTGTGTTGTGTGAGAATGTGTTAAACATCTTTTAACAAGAAGAGAGGTAAAGGGAGGAGGAGCGTTTATGAGACTGAAATTTAGATTAAGTCACGATCATACGAAGTAGATCTATGTCGAACATTTGTGTAATATCAAAATCAGTCTGAAACATTCTTGTTGAATGTCACTCGCATTTACAACGTGACCCATTCCCGAATGGCAAAATTTTAGACTGGTCGAAATTCATAGAAGCTGCAGACGACAGCCTGTCAGTAATACCCGAAAGGGGAGTTAGGCAGTATAAATAGATAGATAGACAGCTTCAAGTTGATGGAATTGTAAATGTTTCATCTTTTTGATAGAAAACATTGTATATAAAGAGGAAACTGCTTGAAATAAACAATTTCTCTATTTTCCACACCGATTTTTCTTCGGGGCGTAAAAAGGAAGGGTTGTGTGGGAATGAGCTAAGGATTCTCAATATTTGGGTAGTCAGGGTATTTGCTTAGCCAGGTTATCTCGACCCTAAGCCAGGGCGCGGACTACAGACCATGCACTCACTTCCAGCTTGGTATTTCGAGAAGGATCGGAACAAACGACTTTTTACTTTTGTAAGGTATATGCAGCAATGGTTGGTGCTCTTAGGGTCATAAATACGACTTGAATTAGCTGTAGATACGACGCTTATAAAAAAACTATTTAAAAAATAGAATGATTAATTATGCCCCCGCCACCAAAAAAATAAAAGATGTATGTCGGACTTCAAAGTTAAAGTTTTGGTCTAAATGATCGAACAAGTATTAATCAACCGGGGTTATTCAACTCAGTTAACAGCGGCTATCTGATAGCTGAAATCTGCAGACGAATTTCTAAGTGACAAGCCATTTAACCCATTTCCACACAATGATGCTTGGAATCAATTGGAAGACATTGTGTAAAATGAAGGAATTGCTCGTTACAAGCAATTTCTTCATTTTCCACAATGTTTTATACACAGAAAGTTGAAACATATAAAATTTCACCAAGTTTTTATTGTCACCTGCAACTCCTTTCTACTGGGACAAGTCTAAAATTTTGCCGTGTAGGAATGGGTTATTTGCCAAGTTAACCATTTGAACGAGTTTCATTTATTTAGAGGATCATCGACGGAGCAGAAGCCAACAGTGATCCTAACATTCCGATATGATATAGCGAATTATTGTTTGTTTCAGTGTAAGATCGATTATTCTATTACTGTGATGCAAAAAAAGGCGGGTTTTTTACAAAATTTCAAAAAGAGTGCCATTTTACGACATCTGACCCCTGGCCGGATCCGGGATTTCTGTACAGGGGGTTCAAACTTACCGGGGGGGGGGGGTGCTATTATCACTATTCTCTATTGAATTTTCCTATGTAAATGAAATAAAAAGGCCTACAGAAGGGGGTTCAACGAATCCCCCGAACCCCCTCTAAATCCGCAACTGTGATTTACAAATGGCAACTTCATGAGGTCGTTATGGTATGACGTTCACTTGTGCAAATGAACGGAAGTGAGTCTATCATTTGAATAGTTTCACTAGTTTTTGTTTGGTGAAATAATCGAGTGGCCATGAATCCACTGAGAAATCTCAAAAATCCACCAGGAAACCATCAAAGGTTCGAGGTCAGTATATTTACATTTCCACGACTACTAGAGTAGCCTGTAGGCCTAGTTGATTTTCTTTGTACGTAATTCGAGCCCTGTTTTAAATACACGTACTATTTTCGGCTATTAATCGTCATTTTCAGACACGAAGAGTTTTTTCCATTGAGATAAGAAAATGAAAACATAATCCAAACCATGCTATGAACCGCAAAATTGAAAGATGATACGTTTCTACAGAGCGAGTTTTCAGTCCTCAAGGTGAAAAAAATCTTATTCCTGTCAACTCTTATAATTTGATATCAACGCGACATATAGGTTACCATGAATAGTAAAGATTTCATCAGCTTGGGACAAATTTTCATAAAATAGCTTCTTTCGTGATATGACCTTCTGTGCGGAATTGCAATATAACCGTTAGAAATTGTGATATTACACGGATGATATTACACTAGCGTAATGGCTGTGCAAATGAGTGAAGCTAGTTGAAACATCATTTCGTTTAACCGCCAAAATGACGCCAAAAATGCATGTATTGGCATCATGATACAAAGAACTATATATGCTTCTCGGAATATCACAAATCCATCATTTCAAGGATTTCAGCGATCGCGACTCGTTTAATAAATTCAGAATTTCTTAACAAAGACGTACTCGCCAAGATAATGTTTTCAGTTGAGGCAGCCATCACTCATTGATCGACCGATATGTTTTCAAATGGCACATCTACTTATGTTGGAGAACAAGTGTGCCAAGTTATATTGAAATTCATCCTTATTTGAAGGGGCTATTCTCTGGACAAGCTTAATTAAGGTTAGACCTTGATTTTGGAGCTATCCGAATTTCTTTATCAAATGGCACATCTACTCACGAGAGAACACATATTACAAGTTATTTCGAAATCCAACCAAGCAATGCTTCAGACATGCTTGATATCAATGTTTTGTATTGAGCTAGGACCTTGACCTTGGAGGTATCTTATATTTTTCCAATGGCACATCTACTCATTATACAGAACAATTGTGCAAAGCTATTTCGAAACCCTTCTTTAACTTTTAGGAGCTATGCTCCGGACATGCTTAATTCTATTGTTTGAACTTAATCTGTGACCTTGACCCAGATCTGTGGGGCTTTCTGAATTCTTTTTTATTGGTACATCTATTCATGATAGAGGATAATTGTGCCAAGTTTTTTTTTAAATTCATCTATAATTGAATTAGCTATGCTCTGAGCAAGATTAATTATAATTGTTGACCTTGAACTGTGACCCAAGGGTTGGAGAGATATCTAAAGGTACGGATTGAAAGATGAAGCGGCTATATACTCGTCCTTCGGGGAGTATATAAAGGAGTGTTGTACGCGTAATGCACAATTACATTTATTTTGTGTGTGTGATCTTGTACGAAGGTACAGCAAGAAGTACAAGTGAGTAAAATATTATTCGCATCTGAATATTGGATACAGAGATATTTGCAAGGTCAAATTGACATTCATCCCCTGATGTGACCTTGGCCGAGTGAAGCGTGAACCAAAACAGAACATAAAATTTTCACTCATTTAGACTTACCATGGCGTGGAATTTAATGAGGATCAGACCATATGATCAAGAGATTAAGGATTTTTTTCTTGCCCTTGACCTTCTACTTTGACCTTGGCCTTTAGGATAGGTGTATGAACTTGAATTTGCTTACATGTGATTATTACGACAAAAATGACTGTATGATACAGACATACAAAGGCAGCAGACAGACAATATCCTGCTGTTATCTTGAGCTTTGAACATTCAGCTGAGACTGAACAAAGCGTAGAAACTTTTCTCTCGTCACGATGAACAAGTGTGCGAAGTATTGTGCGAATCGTAAAACTAAATTGACCAGTCGCGGTTGTCAATCAAAGAAAAAAAGTCGACCAATCAAATCATTCATTTAGAACGTGAGTGAAGGTTGAATCTCCACATTGGACGCCATTTGTGTGAGGCATTGTTATTGGTTTTGCGATATTTGATATATTGGTCAAGTTTAACATCATGTCACATTGGTTGAAAAAACAATGTCACCAGTCCAAACCTGATTAATACCTTGTGTTCAATCTGGAGGATAGACTTTTGCTCAAATATCTCGATATTTCGTCGAAATATTTGTCGCCAAGATAACTCGATCAAGTTGGACAACGAGTCATATGTAGTCAAATATGAGGTCACAATGTCAAATCATAGAAAAATCTATAAAAATCTGCACTCTAGAGGCTTTTTTTGGCTCAAATGTTTTGAAAGTTGATTTTCTTCTCCTCTATATCTCGGTCAAGTTAAATAAATTCACATGGGGCTAGAAATATGTCACGGGTCCAAACCTTAGAAAAACCTTGTGTGCACTCTAAGGCTATTTATTTGTATCAAAGGTGTTTATATTTGTTCAGAATATTTGTTTCCATGATCTCATCCCCATTCTATATTTGGCCACTTGGGTTACTAAAGTAGATCACTAGGTCAGATCATGATAATCTTCCTTGCTGTGAAGTCAACATTTTTCTGGCACAAATATCTTGAAACATACGAATGTCTTTCTAGATTAGTTTCTGTCACAAGAATTTGGTAACAAGTTCTAGGACATAATAAGGTCACTTGTGTTATTCAATTCTACAGTCGTTGACGCAGGTGAGCGATTTAGGACCAAAGTCTCCCTTATTTAAATTCTATTTTTATTTATTTGTTATAACTATTACTTTTTACCATCACATATGTTACTAAATTACTTTCTCGCGTTTCCATTGCATTTAGAACACATGATACAACAATAAAATTTCGTCATTTTTAGCGTTTTTTTTTTTTTTAGGAAAAACCGGTATTTCATATCGATAAATCGGAAACAAGTTCTCACATATTTCCGCTCATTTCCACGCATGCTCATAAACGTGAAGTGAAAATCAATGTGATCGCCTCCATCTTGTTTCATTGCCGATGAAGAAAATAACTTACTTGCTGAATGCCAACAGCCTCCTTTTAATCATGAATATCCAGGAAAATGGTTTAAAACTTAATATATCCTTGGTAAATTGTCTAATGAATTGTCAAAATGAGAGAAATCATTTCCTCGCGTTTCAAGATAGAATCTAGGTCAGTGGTTAGTGGAGTTAGCGAATACATGTAAACTGTCTGCTGGTGTATTGACCTGGCAGGGCTGAACAAAATTACACCCCGCAGACACAGTATATGTAATACGTTACAACTCTGTTATAGGCGCTTATTTAACCTCATCGAATAAAACACCCTTTACCTCTCGAATTTGGCTAAATCTTTGAAACGGACATGTAACTACTTCAATTGTGATAATAATATGCTCAACGAAAATAAAATTGAATGTTAGCTTTGATATCTATACCTTTTATCATTTAATCTTTTACCACACAACCACAAATTTTCACGCACTTAACCCATTCCAACTCAAGCCCTCCTTTTTACGCCCCTCAAGAAAAAAGCTTTGGAAAACGTTGTGGAAAATGAAGAAATTGCTTGTATCAAGTAATTTCTTCATTATCAACAATGTTTTCTGTTCAAAAAGACAAAGAAATTCGAAATTACATCAACTTTAAATTGTCGTCTGCAGCTTCTATCAATTTGGACCAGTCTAAAATTTTGTTGTGTGGGAATGGGTTAAGAAGAAAACGTTGCGATTAATTCAAAATAGCGATTTCGGCAAACAGTAATAGGTTATGATTGATTGAATAGAGTTTAACGCAACTTTTAATAGTATATTGGGGCGGCTGGAGCTCCTAACCATGGATTCCTGGTAGTTCACACACCAATACTTCCACCACATCCTTATCGAGTAACCAGCTGCTCCTCCTACTTAGGTGTACGATTTACTCATTCATATTGATGAAAAATGCTCGCATTATTGAGCGCGGTTACTGATAAACCAGCAAAACCGCTCTCAGGACTTTCAGTCCTTTGATTTTCTCTCCCATCACTATGGATGTACAGGTTATAGTGAGTGATCAAAGGGCAATATTGTCTATACCCGTAAAGACGAAATTGACCATTGATCACTCACTTTAACTAATACGTCTATAGATTTTCTAGGGCAATTGCGCTTTTCGTTTAGGAAAACCTCAAATACACGAGAAAGGTGGTTGATCTAAGAAATCAAAAACGACAAAAGCACATGGATGTTTCTTTATTCTTATTTTGAAAACCAAACGAAACCAATAAATTAATAACTATGTACATGTACATCTATAAATAGTAATGGGCAAGGCCCTAGTTTAACTTATCTTGAACGTTTATGTTCCTCCAAAGCGGCAAATGAAGCAAAGTAGAGATTCAAATCACCCTACGTGCATGTATCAGTGGAGTTTGATCAGTCTTTATTTTGCGCTTTGTAAGCGGCGATCAGGTCGCGAAGGTTTCGCTTTATTTTTACCTTACACATTTACAGATTTGACCAAATACCAAACAATGACGCCTTCTGACGCCCTGAATTAATTTGATCATAGACAATTTTATGGGAAAAGGAAACAAGCCAATTCTTTATTTTCCACAAAGTTTTATTCCCAGAAAGGTCAGAAAATCTAACTTTTTGAAACTTTAAATTGTCGTCTGCAGCTCCCTGTCAATTTGGATCAGTCTAAAATTTTGCCCTCTGTTAATGGGTTCAACACCCTGTCCATTACTACTTGTATGTAAATCAAGTGTATCTTAATAACTAGGTTGTCAGCCCGATTAGCGGGTTTGAGTCCTGGGCTGACCAAACTAATAAGCTAATTGTCTTTTTGGGTGACAGTGTTTTACAAGGAGCAGTTTCGTCCTGTATCCTTGCACTATCCCCCGTAACAACTCAAAGGCCTCCGGGGCGTCGTTCATATGAGCTTGTGCTACGGTAGAGGCGATAGATAAATTGAAACATAATCACACATATGAACTTGATTATCAGCCCGATTAGCTCAGTTTGTAGAGCACTGATTTGTAGCCTCAAGATCACGGGTTCGAGTCCTGGGCTTACCAAACTGATAGACTAATTGTCTTTTGGTTGAGACGTTAAATCGAAGCCCCGTGTGACGGTACTTTATACAGAGCACGTTAAAGAACCATGTAGGGCTCTCTGGAACTGCGTCTTTCATCCTTGCACTATCCCTCGTAAAAACTAACCATCTTGTTGGGGCGTCGGACATATGGGCATGTGCTACGGTAGTGACAATAAATAAACGGAAATTCACACGTAAATTGGGTCTATAAGGTAAAGATTATAGCATTTTAAAGTCAAGGTAACCCTTTGTGTCCAACAGAACTATTCGAAAGCTACTATGCTCTTGAAATGTCGTTTCCTTAACGTGCTATCGACAGCATTTTATCAAAATGCTATTACATATTACATTTTGTAATTAAACTAAAGGTTGTAAGTTATCTATCTAGTGCATACCATATATATCATATTAGGTTATTCTTCTTATAAATGTTAACTTAATCCTTTCCTGTGCAATCCCTGATTTGTACGTCCATGTGATATCATATTCGAGAACGCATTGTGAAAAAAGAAGAAATTGCTTGGAACAAGCCATTTCTTCTTCTTTTTACACAATATTTTCTAATATATAGGATGGTTGCTTTTTGAATAGTGCTTACTTTAATATGTCGCCGGCTACCCCTTTGACTTTGGGCAGGTCTAAAATTTCGAAAAAAGTAACGGGTTAAATTATAACTCGAGTATAATTTAAGTTCGATACGATGCACAGAGATTTAAATATATTCCCTACGTTATTCAGAAGGAAAAAAAACACTGCTCAAATTTTTTTTTCTTTTTGAAATATTGAATAAACTATCTTTATCAATCATTTTATTATATACCTATAAATGATATTAATTAAAATATTGCTATCTAATACAACTCGAAAGAAAAAAATCAATATTCGGCGTGTACTGAGTACCGTTAAACACGGACTCCTTTTTTGTGTATTGACGTTCGGGTTTTCTCGGAAAGTTGGTCATTTCTTAATCATTTAAGGGAATTCCCTTAATGTTATGTCCGAAACGGTATATAATAAAAGGAATATTACAATAGAGTGTTTTTCTTATTTGTTGTTATCGTGTTCTCGAAACGTGTGTAGGTATTTTTTTTATTAGATTCGACCTTCGGTCTCATCCTTTAAAAATACCTACACACGATTCTGGAACACGATAACAGCAAATAGAAAAACACACTGTTGTAAAATTCCCTGTATATCGAAAAAAATATCAATGTCTTTAGAATGATACTAGTTTTTGTACATTAAGCCACTACCAGGCGACAAAATTTTGTTAAATTTATCCAAAAAAATAAGTTGCAGACGACGATATTGATTTGAAGATTTCTTGAAACTTGTATTTTGAGGAAGAAAATAGCGTGTATATTAAAGAAATGGCTTGAAACTTGCATTTTCTTCATTTTCCAAAATACCCTCTTAAGCATATTTCAGCAAGGGCGTAGCAGTATTCAGATAATAGTGACGTCATCAAATTGAATTTTCCCACGTCATAAAATAACGTCAATTAGGATTTTTTTTATTTTTTTTTTATAGCGGATCATTTGTATACATACAGAACACTTGTCAAAATAGCGAAGTCTATCCATACATACAGAGTTGTACTGGAAATCAAACATCAAAAGTCAAGTGTAATTGCCCAATCGCTGGCCGCGCCCACTTACTCTCGAGGCCCTGCTGATTTACTCCGACAGGAAATACAACTTTGAATTTCAATGGTGTAATTTTGCAAAATTTATGGTCTGTAAGATAACGCAAAGAAGTAGAATGTTTGGTCAGAGACCAAAACGTCGTAATTACAGTTTGAATGAACTTTAATTACGATGTTGAAGTCGCCAAACCAACAAAAAAACTTCTCATAAATGGCGGCCGATATCGGGGTTCAGATTCCCCTCCCGACCAAAATGACTGATTTGACTGGCAGTTTTTTTTTTCTTTGATTTACAGCCGCGATTGGCCAAATCAGTCTATACCCAAGTTGTTTTAATTTCCGACAACAGAGGCCAATGCAAAATAGTACAACAGATAAATGTTTTTTCTTTAGTTTGAAACTATATGATTTTAATTTCAGACGATTAATCAAGAGTTGATTTCTTGGTAAACGAAGTCACCATCTTCTTGTCGATGCTTTTGTATTATACACGAGGCAGAAGTCTGTAGCTAAGAAAACTCGCCTACCCTTGTACAGATAGTGGAATAGAAATTGATTGTCAAGACATGGTATAAAAAAGGTGCTTAAAGAACATTGCTAAACCTAAAACATGTATGTCTAATGAATCCAATAAAAGATTGGCACAGTTTTAAACTCACGTGAAATGTGTAAGACAGTCAGGTGTGAACATGACTGAAATAAATGTGTTCTTTATTTACATATGATAAGGTTAACGGCTAGAAAAAGGTGAGATGGGTAGATCTTATAACTAGTTTTTTCGTGGTAATGTACAATTTGTGATATTTTGCGGGTAATTTGGAGATGCGAAATACAAATTGCCAAAAATTAGCAATTTGTTCCGACGAAATAATGTCAAAGCATGCCGACGTCGGGCGTGCAAAATGTCGTAACTGCAGCTTTAATAAAAAGCTCCTATAAAGAAGTGGTCGACTTTTCTGAAAACATATCATATCTAAATCCAATGTTGTTTGAATTCATTAGAATCGTTTCAGTGAGATGTACTGTACAATAATTTGGTCGCACGACAATGGTGTGTCTATCGTTTTCTTTGTTTCTGAATTGGTTCATATAATCTTTTGACTTGTTCATTTACACCACTATTCACTATTAATTATTTTTTAAAACAGGAGAGAAAAATGTGTGAACTCAGTACTAACTGACCAATCGCTGGCCCCGCCTATTTACTACTTTGGTCCCTCCCAATGACTCCAACAGGAAGTTTCGCTTTCATTTTTTACGGCGTTATTTGCGAAATTTATGGCCAGTAGCAAGTTACAAATAAGTAGAATGGTTGGTTGGCTACCTAATCGTCGTAACTACAGCTTGAATAAGATGTAGCTACGACGTGTAAGTCGCCAAACCAACAAAAAAGGTTTACAAAATGGCGGTCAATGTCGGAGATCAAAACTAATGCCTGGTCTCATGGAATGATTTCATTGGTCGCCTTGGATATTTGATTGACAGCTGCGATTGGTCAATTCTAAATGGCCATTCTTTTACAAAAAGTAATGATACATGTAAGTCATTGTTCATAAGTTTGAAAGATGACAAAATGTGAAATAAAGTTAAATGATTTTACACTGGCAGAACAATAATTCATGATTTAATGATACTCAATAATCGTAGTTAAGTTCGTGGAATAGAACAAACATCACGTTATTACAATATAGAGAATTTGATTCACGATTCACAAATTTTGCACTTTTAAAACGATATTGCACACCTTTTAACACCAAGTAGCCAACTATCACACCCAAACTATCACACCTGCGTGTGTGTATTGTCCGGAATCCCGTCGTTTCCCACCATCTGTGTCGGACCTGTGTACGTATACTGAAATCAGAATGAATTCGATTTTTTAAATTGACGGATCGCGAGGTCAATCGAAGAGTCAATCAACCAATCAAATCATTCATTGAGACCAGAAATGAGTTTTGATCTCCAACATTGACCGCCATTTTTGTTCACGTTGTTGTTACTGTGGCGACTTTAATGTCGTAACTACAGCTTATTCATGCTGTATTTACGACGTTTAAGTTGTCAACCAACTATACCTCTTTCTTGTTAAATGATACTGGCCATAAATTTTTCAAAATATCGCCGTTTAAAATCGAAGTGTCACTCCCTGTTGGAGTAAATGGGTGGTGCCAGTACTGTTGATTAGATAGCAGTCTTTGGGATAAAGTGCATGCATCTTAATTTCTGAAACAATTACTTCGTACACATGTCTTTGGTCAAAAGGCAAAGAAAAAATCATAAAGCGTTAATTTGTAAAGATTTTGATCCTCTGAATGCCTACAATGATTTATTTTTTAAAGGGCACTTGCTTTGAACCATGAAAGTCGATCGATATGCCTATCTATAAAGTCCACCGAGGTTCTCTTTCAATAAATTTATTTACGAGGACATGAACTGTCAAAATAGCTTCATGACTTCAATATAAACACTATCTTATATCAGTTACGTCATGCATGTCAGATACGACCGACAACCTCAATATCTATTTCAAAGGGAAATTACTAGGGAAATAATTCCCCCTTTTTCATGTTATTTGTCATTTTTTTGGCCACAAACAATTTTTTTTGGCTACAATGAGCGAACAGCGATAATTTTTTCAATTAGTACGGTAGCAATTAGACTTAGAATAATGAAGAATTTCCAAAAATTTAGTTCATTCTAAAATTAAGATTGGGTTGGTGAATACATGTATACTAAATTCAATATAGCCTATTCTTTGGATTTAGTCGCCTTAATCAATTTAAAAAGCTGGTGAATATGGGCCCAGAATGAAAGAAATACAGACGACAAATTTCAATTGGTTAAATGTTAAAGCTCTTTGCCTTTGTTCATTTGCTTGTTGAAAGCATTAGTTTTTCATTTTCAACAGATTTTTTTCCAATCAGAAGAGTAAAACAGCGGGATTGTGAGGGAATTGTTCAAAGGGGTCACCTCAAGTATACATACATTCAGATTTATAAATTCAGGCAGATGCTTGACTTTGAGATTCGAAAATTCACGCAGGTGCTTGACTTTCCGGACAGATGCTTGACTTTGGAATTTGAAAATTAAGGCTGACACTTGACTTTCCGATTTGCCTGAAAATTTAGGCAGATGCTACCCTAGACCAACTAAATACCTGTATCAAAGCCACACCTCTACTAGGCTAAGAAGTCGACTTACTGTGGACATTGACTTTCTGAGTGGAGTACTTGAAGCCGGAGTGTCCCTGTCTAGTGAGCCCCTGAACGACAACCGAGCTTTACAACGCAGAACTGAGCCAAACGATTTCTGGAATAAATATTTGAAAAACCAAGAAAAATGTTATTCAGAATTTTTCAAAACACACTGAAATAATATTAAGCCATTATTTAACAAAAATAACAGTCGACTGTTGCAAACGGTTAATATGACAAAATTAATTCAATTTATACAAAAGATAAGTTCTCGTAACATTTCTTTTTGAATGATTGGGTGATATCTTTCTGTTGAGTCTATCAAAGTTCCTCAATTTTATTGAGGGAAATAGCGAATGGTTTAACTTGCGAAAAAAAAAAAATCCAGCAATAGATATGAATGTATCTCGTTTAGCTTCATTTTAATCCTTGTGATACTGAATAAAATGTATTTATTGTAAACAGAATATCGAATTCGTGCTCAATAAACATTGAATTTATTAAACTCGTCATCTAAAACAGATAAAAACTTTTCAAGACCTCGTTTTTATCAGTTTATAGATGACTCGATTGATAAACTCGGTATTTGATGACCATTCATTCAATCTCATCTATTATCCTTACCTTTGCACGTTTAGAGTCTATTTTTGACTTGTACAAAAACTCTAAACAAGCTATTATAACTGACAATAGCAGCCCTGCTACAAGGATGTAAAATATACCCGCCACATTGCTGAGGGTCAGTTCTTGTTGACCACCATCCTGAAGAAAATGATGAAAAGAGTGAACTCAAAATAAGAACTTTGATTATGTAGCTGACAATAGAGATCGACATGAAAAAAGTACAGTTGAATTCGTTTTAAAGTTGTTGATAGTATTGTTCCGATTTTCACAAAAAACGAAGTATTTGATTTGAGCATGCTACCCTTTCTAACAGAAAATGCACTGACCCCACTTACATACACACCCATTGCCCCTAACACCCCCGCACATACACATAAACAACATATATAAATGTACAAGATATAGTGAGTGATCAAAGGTAAATTTTGTCTATACTAGTACAGACGAAATTGACCTTTAATCAGGTTAGTACACCGTAAAGACCAATGCGAGCTTCCAGAAGAACACAAGAAGCACACGGCCTTTCAGAATATACTTAAATGATACAAATACATGAAAAGACTAAAGCTTAAATTGACCAATCATGGCTGTCAATCAAATGATCAGTCGACAAATGAAATCATTCAATGATTGGAAGTTAACTTTGAACTCCAACATTGGCCACCATTCATGTGAGGCATTTTTTGTTGGTTTGGCGACTTAAACATCGCAACTACAGCTTATTCAAGCTTAAGTAACGACGTTAAGGTCGGCAACCAACCATTTTACCTTTGATTACATGCCACGGTCCTTAGATTTCACACAAAATAACCCCGTTTAAAATCGATGTGTAACTTCCTGGTGGAGTCAATGGGCGGGCCAATGGAGTAAGTGGGCGGGGCCAGCGCTTGGTCAATTCCAGTGCCCCTACCTTTGAGTCGGATGGCGGAGGACACTCGGATCTACTATCCCACCATTTTTTCTGCATTTCTTCGAGATCTCCGGCCTCTCGTAACTTTAAAACAGCCAGTGTTAGTTTATCCCTAAAAACACATCGAGGTTATTGAAATACCGAATTTATTAAACGAGTCATCTAATAATAGATAAAAACGAAGCTCTGTCGAGTTTTTATCTGTTTAGATGATGACTAAAGTGAATTCGGGATTTAATGAACAGGAATTCAATATTCTATCTATAATTTGACCTTAATTATTTTGACGAATCACTAAAAATAGAATTCATCTATATGATATCTCTCGAAACGTATAATGCCGTTTGTAAAATGACATTATTGCATTCAATTCAATTCTTTAATGAAAACTGAATATAAAATTAGTGACATCATACTTTCAAAGCCGAAATGATTTGTCATCCAAATATACAGGTCACAAGAGACTAGAAATAATCTTAATTTAGTGTTTCAAGTAACTAAATAAATACACAAAGAATATCTCTTTTCCAAAGCTTTTGACATATATTTACTCAATGATTTTGTTTCAGTTCTATTTTCGGGGTTTAATAATAATTCTATCATATCGTATTCATTGTCCTTACATATCTATTTATTCTGATGCGTTGTGATGTCATCTTGGCGTTAACGAAAATGCGTTACTGCTGGCTTCGTAGGTATTTGCATACTTATTACACTAGGGTAATATCACAACTTTTTTCAGCATATTTTTCCATATAAGATTGACAGATGTCCGTCTTCAACTTGTTTAATTTCATTTTTAGCTCAACTAAGCGCAAAGTGCTCTGTGTGAGCTATTTTGATTGGCCGGCGTCCGTCGGGGCGTCCGTCCGTTCAAAATTTACAAAATAAATCATCTCCTCATAACTAATCATTAAATTTCAACCAAACTTTACAGAAACGATCCTTAGGTCATGTTCTTTAAAATACTTTAAAGAATTGAAACCCATGAAAAACTAAGGTTGCCATGGCAACCAAGTGAAAAAACTTTTTAAAAATCTTCTCCTCCCAAACTTTAAGGCCTAGAACTTTAATATTTGGTATAAATAATCATCTATCGACCCTCTACCAAATTTCTTCAAAGAATTACCGTACTCTTAATATTAGCCCCTTACTGTGCGAATGCTGCTTTTTACATAGGAATATAAAAGTAAATCTTTGAAAATCTTCATTTCCCAAACCATAAGGCCTAGAACTTTACTATTTTATAAGTCTCAAAACTTAATGACCCTCTGCCAAAATACCTTTTCACGTACTCTGAAAATTAGCCTTTTTGTGCAATCCCTGATTTTACATAGGCATAACGAAGAATGTCTCCTAAACCATTAGGCCTAGAGTGTTGATATTTGCTATGTATCAAAACCTATTTACTCTCTACCAAAATGCTTCAAAGAATTACCATACTCTGGACTTTAGCGCTATTTTGTGGGATCAAATATATTCCTTGAATTAAAGAAGAAAATCTTTATAAGTCTTTTCTCCACATTAATTCGGCATAGAGCTTTGGCATTGTGTATATTATATGACCTTGAGCCATCATACAATGGGGAGCGATGTAGAACTATCGTGGTCCTATTGTTTTATATTATTGTCTAGTTAAGCCCAGCTTCTTTCAAATCATACTTAATTAAGTTAAACCCAACAACATCATTGCGTCTTTTTAATTAGAGTGCGCTATACCTCAAATCTGATCCTATCGGTGTAGCGATACCATAACCTTTTGAATCCAGGTTTGTACCAACTTTCATCGTGTCACAAGGTTTTCTCATATTGATATAATCGTTTGTCGTTGACTCTATCAGGTAGGCGTAGTTTTCTGAGCGTACTCTTCGTATGCCTTCCTCAGTAGTTTTCACTAAAACACTCGGGCTGGCAGATTGCATATAAGCCCACATCCTTTCGTAGACTGGAAACTTGGAATACTGCAATGAAAGAAAAACTTTAACTACAAGGTGATGTCGTATAAGCCCACATATTTTCGTAGACTGGAAACTTGGAATACTGCAATGTAAAACTTTAACTATAAGGTGAATCCTTAGCGTCGGCTTTCGCTATCCAGATGTTCAATCAGTTGATCCGTTACCAGACGACAGAATCTTTGACTAGTCCAAATAAAAAGAAGTTGGAGACAACAATTCAAAGTGTGATGATATTGAAAATTAAGCGCATCATAGGGTAGGTAGAAAATTGTGAGAAAAGGGAAAAGTGTTTGGGTCAAAATTTAGTAAAAAAGGCTGAAATGACGACATTATATTAGTTTAACCCTTTCTTGTCTAAAACCTGGTTTTTACGTCCCTGTAAATCTATAATTGAGACAACATTGTTAAAAAAAGAAGAAATTGCTTGTAAAAACTTTTTCCTCCTTTCCCACAATATTTTCTACCCTAATGAATTTCTATTTTTGGAATTAGATTTATATTTTCGTCTGAAATACCTTTGAATTTGGATAGGTCAAAAGGTTTGTAAAACAGGAAAGAGAAATTCGACACTTTTTATCTAACGAAATGTTCAGTGGTAAGAGGTCCCGTTAGGAAGATACAGTGTACCTGGAAAAAATCTTTGGTACTGCCCGACTGTAGCGTGCCGTACTGTATTTCGGTTTGTTTGGAGAGGTCTTCCGCGGACTCAATAGGTGTAAGCATACGCTCGACGGTGAGGAAAGCGGCCAGGTTGGCTGTGTAGGACGAGATGATGATCAGAGTAAAAAACCACCACACACTGCCAACAATACGACCTGAAACTGACCTGAAATATAGGTGTGATCTGTAAGTCACAAAGAAACATTATAGAAATGGCAATGTATGGGTTGTTTAAACAGAGCCAGATTTTTTAATTTAAAATGACTAATTGTACCTTGATTTAGATTATATTTTTACTTTATCTAATGGTCTTATCGCCGGTCCCGCCAACTTACTCCATTGACCCCTCCTATCGAATCTAACAGGAAGTTCCACTTCGATTTTAAAACGGGGATATTTTAAACAATCAAAGGCAAATAGCATGTAATAAAAAAGTAGAATGTTTGGTTGGCGACATAAACGGCGTCATAACAGCTTGAATAAGCTGTAGTTACGACGTTTTAGTCGCCTAACCAACAACATTCTTACCAAAAATAACGAACAATGTCGGAGTTTAAAACTTACTTTCTGTTCTAAATGAATGATTTCATTGATCAACTAATTATTTGATTGGCAGCCGCGGTTGGTCCATTGATCTAAGCTCGATCCTGCATATATCTCATGTATCTTTTTTCAAATATTAGTTTCACAGGGTTCCCGCGCGGGGGGGGGGGGGGGGGGTGTTCATTGTCGAAACTTTCCCAGCTTTTAACGTCTTTTGAATCCTAAATCGTCGTTGGACAAGCAAAATATCGTAAATACGATTTTATCAAAGCTGTATTTACGACATTAAGCTCCCCCACCGTCGAAATAGTCATTCTACCCCCTTCTTACCCCCCCCCCCAACATATTCAAATGTTGCTCGAAAATACTATAAGCGAATGTTTTAAATACAATATATTCTAAACAAAACTTGACATCAGAAATATACATTATATAAATTAGAGGATCATAGCGCCCCTTAGAGCTCACTGGAGAGAATCTCTTAACGTTTTTCCTACACGAAACAGGCTGTACTGGACCCCCTTCAATTCTTTAGAGTGTTTCTCCGTCAAAAGGTTTATTTAAAAAATATGATGCTTTGCTCATAGAAATGTTTAAAAGTGTTGTTTGGCTTCTCTAATACTAATAGGCCTATCATGGATCGTTTTTTTAAACAGGCAGTAGATATTGAGCCCTTTTCGACCGGGACCAACTTTCCTACCATTTTAGCTATTGTTCTGGTCGAACAAGTATAGTAGTTTCCAAAATAACGTCATTTAACCCTTCTAAACTTTCATTTGATTGGTAGAATTGATCGAGAGAATCCAATTGCATCTAATAGAGTCGGGACGTTATTACCAGCCGAAAACAGCCATCGAGTGTGTATTTGTAAGCGGGGGGGGGGATATTCATTTAGAGATTAGAGCGATCGGTTGAGATTTGGTACTAATATTAGAAACAACCTACAGACACGTGCGCCTCGCTTTCCAAAAGGTAAGACAAACCGAGAATGTCCTACTGTGCAAATCTATTTAAAACCGAATTGAAAATGGGATTAATTCGCTTGTTTTGATTTTGTTCAAGCTATAGTTATTTTCAAGACAAGATTTGCCGAATTGTTTGTCCTACCTTTGATTTGTGTACTACGTTTTACGCAACGCATTTATTGTCTACGTCATTGACGATCGCTTCTATCAAATGAGCCTATGCGTGACATTTCCAACCATTTCGCATGTGCGTGAGTCGCACACAATGAGCATCCTGGACAGCCATTCGGTGCAATTAGAATATTCGCTGGTTGTTTAAAGAAGCTTTGGGTCAGTATCTATCTACAGAGCGCAGAGTGAAGACTCTGATCAGACTGTGCGGATGCACAGGCTGATCTGAGTCTTTACTTGGCGCACATGTGTAATCGTTTGAAATGTCACGCATGCGCTCAAATGCAAATTTGATGGCCGCATTTGGTGGGATTTCATGCGCGTGACATATTCGCCTTAATGATATATTTGACCTCGTGACTTTTTCATTGTCATTTTGTATGACTAGAAACTGTAAAGTTTACGTCAATAAAATAAAGATTATTGATTATATAGTGACTTTTAACCGATTCAGTACCTACCTAGGGGAAATATCACAACCTTGCTGCATGAAAGCTCCTAACGAGTACCACAAACTGTTTGATATAGTAAAATCGTTTGTGATATTTGACCCGTCCTCTATATGCCACTCTGTCGGACTGAAAATAGGAAATTACAAAACTAAATGCTGATATTGATATACAAGTTATAATGAGTGACCAATGGTCAATTTTGTCTTTACCTATATAGACAAAATTGACATTTGATCACTCACTATTTCTTGTACATCTATAATGATATTTGTCTGAGCTCCAGACGTCTGTAATGATAAAGCATATGCCAAAGATGAAAACAATATGGTATAGATCCACAGGTACGCGCGAGTCTCGAGAAACCGTTATCGCCTATCTTTCTCAATGTAAAAAGAGACCTTTGATCTTTGATGGTTCACTTAAACTTGTTTATCTATACTGTAAACTGCATGAATTGCATTATTTGTTGGTGTATCTTTTGTGGTAAGTCGAAAAATTGAGACACAAAATTATGCAAAAAGGATATCCATTGTTAAATTCTTAAGATTATCATTCCATTTTCACTAATTACTCAAACAAGTCCTTATTACGAGATTATTGGTAGCTCTAGGACGAAACTTGGATTTTTAGCTTTTACTTCTAGCTTATAGTTTACTGGTTTAGTTGTGTATATTTTAGTAAAAAACAAATAAATAAAGAGAGAACCAGCGCGCGCACGAGAGAGAGAGAGAGAGAGAGAGAGAGAGAGAGAGAGAGAGAGAGAGAGAGAGAGAGAGAGAGAGAGAGAGAGAGAGAGAGAGAGCGATAGAGAGAGAGAAAGAGATGGGAGGGGGGAAAGAGAGAAAAGGAAAGCGAGAAAGGGGAAGTGGGCCGTCAGACCGCAACTGCAATCCCTGGTTCTAATTTACCACGAGCATGATGCATCGGTTCGTTACATAATTTCCAATTTCATATATTGGTCATTAAACTGCAATAATTGCACGACCCGTGAAACTCGTGAGCGCTCATGCATGCATAATAATGGGTGCGTGCTATGTTTCACAAATACGTGATTCTAAAGGATTCAAAATAGGAATATGTTGTGAAATAACTGGATTAGTGTTTATTTATCAGTAAATGTGATATGCTATGGATTAAACTGTTGGTGTTTTTTTCTCTTTTTTTTTTTGGGGGGGGGTGTTTTATGATGTTCTTTTCTGTCAAGATAAATGTCCTTGGTACTTTTGATGCCAAAATAACAAAAACGATATTCAGGTAAGTGACTTTTTAACACGATCTCTCGTTTTGTTTTTTAATTTCAAACGTGAACGATAATAATTTCGCACAATGCATTTAATGACAGAACAGCTTAAATAATTAATTTTAAAATAAGAAATGAAATGATATTATTGATATTAAAATATCAATACAGTGGCTATTATTTCCGCATTGGAGGTAATAATGCGTAAACATTCATGGAAAAGGGAGGAATCTCTTACACAGCCAATTTCTCCTTTTCACAGAAAGTTTTCTTTTTCTTTGTAACCATTTCTTTATTTTCTCTGTCAATTTTATGTATTTTAGACCTGTTTGAAAATTGTGCTGTCTCCTAATGGGAGTTACAGGAATAGTCGAGCTTAAACCCAATACTAGATTAGAAATTTAAAACTTGTACCATTTAAAAGATGTTGCCGACGACATTTATAACTCTACCGAAATTGCGGAAAACAAAGTACACAATAGGGTAGATAATATCGTCATAGAATGAGAAATTGCTTGTTACAAGCACTTTCTCCTTTACTATATTTTTTGGTAATGAATGTGTGTTTTTGCGGTGTCAAACCGCGTCAATGACTTAAAAGGTATGTGTGTTTCAATGAATGGACGAATTATCTATTATCTCCCTTCCTATACATATGTCTTTTGGCCTACAAATATAGTTTCTCATTAACCCTTTCCCGTACATTCCCTTATTTTTACGTCGCTGTGCTTTTCATACCCGAAAAAGATTGTACCAAGCATTTCCTTCCTTTTCCACAATATTTTCTAACCTGTAGGTTAGTTACCCTTCTTATTACTCTCACTTTTAATTTTTGTCTGCAACTTCTTTCAAATCGGACCAGTTTAAAACTTCGAAAAATAGGAAAGGGTTAACCTATAAACAGACACACCATTTTAATTCCATGGTTTTAAACAAATAGTCAGAAAAGAGAAAAAGAAAGACAGACAGAAAGACAGACGGAGAGAAAAGTCGATAAAGCTACCTGAATCTGCTAACAAGGAACAAAACCACACTAACGCCGATATACGCAAAGAGTATACACATCCAAATTTCATAGGATAGCGGGTCCATAAACGAAAATACGCTGGCGTTCTTCACAGGCGTCTTTTTGATAATTATACTGATTCCAAGACTTAGGTAGGGTTTCGTGAAATCCACGACTCTTTCTCGGGTAGAGGTTATTGTGATTGGAGCTACTGCCAGATCCTTGACCTAAAATAGTATGATTAAATTTTAGCAATCAAAGAAATTTTAGCGCGGTATTTTAGTTCAAAGTTTACTTCCAATGTAAATAACTATTTTTGACTGGTCGATCTATTGTCTGTCGGACAGTTGCGACCCGTCAATTAAGACATGATACTCTTTATGAATCTGATCTAAAAAAGACGAAATTGTCTGTATGAAATGAGACGTAAAGTTTGTTTCTTTGTTAGGCGAACTATCAAACTTAGTGAAAAAAAACCAACAAGAAAACGAATAGGGTCATTTTCTTTTCATTTTCAAATCCTACTGCAATTATTAGTAGCGAAAATACAATTTTCATTGATTATAGCTTTACGTAAGTTTTCAATATTCAAATTATTTTCATAGTCTTCATACGATAATACTAAGTTATTAAAAATCAAGAATAATACTGCAGAATATGGGCAGATTTTTTTTTCGTTATTAAGATAATAATAGTGATAGTAAAAATCAAATTACAATAGCTCACGGGTCGCAACTGTCAATCAGCTCCTTTTCAATCCATTTGATTTTTAACAGAAAATAAATCATATTTGTTGACTTGTTGGTAACTTGTTTTAGCTTCCCAATAATATTGAAAAAACTTAAGCTACCTTCTTTAAATAAAAGCGTAGGAAATGCCAAACACCACTAAGTGTTTAGACCAACTACCAAAACAGTTTCACAATTATACATGTACTAAAAATGTGTCCCTACATAATTACTTGTTAAATGACCTTCAGTTATAACCTTGAACTTTGGACTATGAGACATAACTTTACGCAAGGCACGAGTACTCTTCAAAGAGAACAACTATACCAAATTATTTTGAAATGCATAGAAATTCATAGATTAATTCAGGAAATATGCCCCGGACAAGAATTGGACACGAACACTAACACCCCTCCAACACACACACAGACATATTCAGACACGGGTCAAAGGTTACTCTATATACCTGTCGCCAATGCAGGGCGAGGGCACAAGAAGTAAAAGCTATTTAAGAGATGAAGAGAAAATATTTTTTGTTTCATGGAGTTATGAACCGAAAAACCTAATCACACTGTATGAATACCTCCATGAAAACAAAAAAAGATTCTCTTCATTTCTTATGATTTAATAGCATCGATCGAAAAAAGCAAATATTTTACAAATTTTGATACCTTTTTGTATTGGACTATTTTGTGCGGAAGCATACAAAATCGTTGCGTGCTCAAAAATTTTGTTCATGTAGTTATGAATAATTTTTTCGACAAATCAGAACGCCTGTTTTTGCCAGATGAAATTAAATATTAAATTATTCAGTGATCGAATATTATATTCTTTGCACTTCCTTCTTTATTTACAGTACATGTATATCTCTCGCAATAAATAGACATGTTTCTATTTTAAGCAATAGTTAATAGGTTCATATGAAGTGCTATTACTTTTGTTTTACACACCCCTATATGATTACCACCCCCTCCCTAAAAAAGAAAAGAAAAAAATGTCAAGGAAAGCTGTATGTTTAGATAAAGCTGTATATGGACACATAGGGGACATTTAACAAAAGGTCATGGAATACCGAATTTGTTAAACGAGTCATCTATACAAAGATAAAAACGAGGCTCTGCCGAGTTTTTATCTGTATATAGATGACGAGTTTAACAAATTCGATTTTTTGTTTTGAATTTAATATTTGAAAGAAATCTCAATTTAAACAATAAATTCAGTAATCTACCAGTTAGAATATACGTGCAATATGATTTATCTTATCAACCTGATTGGTGATAGCAAATAATGCTTTGAATATAAGCTGTAGTCGAGGCGCTTAAGTCGCAAAGCAAATAATTGCAACATTGATGCCCTTTGTCATCATTTACCGGATAAACGGGAGATTTAAAGAGTCAATCGATTGTTTTTCCGCTCAATGCTATTAAATTATCATAAGAAATTGAAAGACTATTTGTTTTCATGGAGGTATGAGACGAAAAACCTAATCACAATTACGTATGAATCTACTTCACGTATTCATACAGTGTGATTGTATTTTTCGTTTCATACCTTCACGATAACAACAACAACAACAAAAAGATATTTTCTCCTTCTCTTAAGTATCTTCGAAACTTTATATTCTGTCCAAAAGCAACCCAAAATTTATATACCGTACGTGTTTTGTCGAGGCAACATGTCACTAATTTCCAGCATGTTTTAGCTATACTGTGATAAGACAATGTGTCTGTTGATGAGGAAACGCCATTGCTCATGCAGAGATCAAACTTAGTAAATCGTTTCCCAGGGCAAATTGCTTTTTGATAGTTTAAATGAATTCATGAAACGAATTCAAAATACTTCATACGAACCTGAAGGAGACCCGTTCTTATTAGCTAGGAATGAGTTGATCAAAGTGCATAGAACTCCTTCAAAAGCCCGCTATTCAACCCATTTCCACTCAATCCTGCTATTTTACACATCTCAAGAAAAGTTCTTTGAAAAACATTGTTGAAAATGAAGACATTCTAACAAAAAAATTCTTCAATTTCTAAAATGTTTTCTACCACGCAAGGCAAATATTTTCGAAATTCCACCAACTTGAAATTGTCATCTTCAATTTCTTCCTGTTTGAACCAGTCTATGGTTTCGTCGTGTTGTAATTGGATAACTCCTGGGTAACTTAAACCTCGTTTATTTTTCATTGCAAACTTTGACAAAGAATATTACTTAACAAAATCTTGCTTTCCTAGCTTACCGTGCTTTCAGTACTTTGATATAATTACGCACGACACGTCATAAATGTTGTCAGTTCTAGAATTTATGAAAATGTCGAACCTAAAAACACCTCTAATAAAAAAGACGGTACGAGAAAGATTTACCATAACTTATCATGTGACATTCAACAAAACCAAACAAACAAACGAAAGAAAAATACTGCGTGCACTGAATTCGATTATTAAAAATGGCGTGCAATGGCATGCAAAGATGATTGGTGAAACAAAGATGGGCGATCAATAACGATGATCTGGAGTGATTCTTCAAACTGAAATAAATTCGATTAAAGTAGCTGTAGGTACAGTATATAGGGAATATAATGTTACGACAGAGATACAACATCTTGTATTTGCTTAGAGCTGTTGAGGAAAATTTGGACCGAAGGTAGAGTAGAATATCAAAATTTTACTCCGCAGCTAGAGCAAATACGAGATATTATATCGCAATCGTAACGCAATATTCCATTTATTTTATACCTACATGTATTACTATTAAATAAGTTCTATGAATAATGAAAAATCTCTGTGTTTCTACAAGTATTTCCTTTCTCCTTTTCCACTCTGATTACCCTTGATTTAATTACGCCGTCATAGAAATACATGAAATTGACGTCATCTTAGTCTAGCTTTTATGAAAGCGTATTTGACACTGTCAGTTACGGATTTTTTTCTGGCGTGTTTAATTTTGCCTGTATGGAGAGTATATATTTAAAAAAAAATATAGGTATATAATAAAGTACTGTACAGTAGTAATATAAACGTGCTGTATTTCACACTATCATGTGCGCAATGCATGACATCTATAGAGGATCGCCATAATATTCTGCCGCCGTCATAGCGCAGTTGGTAGCGCGTCGGACTGTCAATCTAGAGGTCCCGGGTTCGATCCCCGACGGCGGCACTCATACTTTCCGACTATTTGTCTCCCACCAATGGGTCGATAATCATAGACCTATGTGTGATAGCAGCTGGAGGCTAGGAGAGGATTTGATGGCGGTACTGGTGTGAGAAATACCAGGAAGACATTGTTAGGTGCTTCAGCCGCTGCAATATAACTGAAAGATTGTTGAAAGCGGCGTAAAACCCTATTCAAACAAACAAACAAACCGCCATAATGTTCTACACTTTTAAGCATTACAACGGTTTCAATCATACAAAACAGCAAACCATGAGAGAGATATAAAAATACGACTCCCCCAACCCACACTTTATTTACTATAATAATTGATTGCAAAGCACGATCTGGCCTTGACCATAGCACACTTGGCAGAATCTCAATCACACGGTCCAGGATTCGATCTTCGACATTTGTCTTCCACAAATGGGTGGATAATAGTAAACCTAAGTGAGATGAGCAGCTTGAGGATCGGAAAGGATGTAGTGGTAGTACTGGTGTTAGAAATACCAGAAATCCATGGCTTTAGTGTATCGTACCCTACCAAAACACGGGCCTGAAATTCACCCAGATGCCGAACCATTGCTTTATTTAAACATTAACATGAACGGCAAATTAGAATTCAACCAAGTGAATTTTAAAACTCATTTTCATATAGAAATTGTACTTTCTTCAAGTGGCAAAAGGTATATCTGGTCGCTCATATAATCAATGCTCTCTTTTTTATTTTTCTTTATTTTTTTTTTTTTTTGACAAAACGAATAAAAATGATTTCATCCATTCCTTCACACTGACGCTTTTTGACCCCCCCCCCAAAAAAAAATAACCAATTAGAAAATACGCAAACAAGCAATATCTTCATTTTAAACAATGTTTTCTCTCCAAAAATTTGAAAAAAAAAAGAGTAAAATTTCATAAACTTCAAATTTTCGTCTGTAACTCCTTTCAACTTCGACCAGTCTAAAAATTGCCGTCTGGTAATGGATTGAATTATTTTAAAGACTCACAACAGCAATACAAATGACACTCAAGTGTATATAAAAAAGCTAGCAGGCTATCAACTATCAATATGATGGCAAACCATGGCATTATATTCCACTGATTTCCAAAGGATACATAGGAAAACAACGGTCTAAAGCATCTACTGTCTATATTCTACAGGGGCACTACAACGCTTTTTGGATCACAAGCACCGCACACGTTCCATGTCGATGACGTCATACACATGTGACTTACTTCACGTGTTAATTCTCCAATTATCCCTGTCCAAGTGCCGTTTTTTCGTTTTTCCCCATATTTGCCATCTCCGACCAAACACAATTCGTACTCGAACCCTACAAGATCGGCTACTTTTTGCGCCAACTCAGCACAAAAACCCTCAAAATATTGCTTTCCGCATTTAGGAGCGTTTTTTCTATCTTCATCGTGTCGTGGGTCTTTATACATAATGTAAGGTTTTTCCTGTATCAATGTAAGTAAAAAAATGATAACAAAATAGAATTTGTGACCAAAAGCTGAATGAATGAATTTGATGGTAGATGAAATTATGAATGGAAATAAAATGGACTACTTTTGTTTCTGCTAGCACGCATGCGTCAAGGAGTTATACTCCGTCCCAATCTTGATGAATAGAAAGAAATACTCATGCATCAAAAAGCTCTCCTTTCTTTCTACAAACATAATCCCATCTACCATTTACAAAATAAAGCAATAAAAACATATTTATTAAAAAAAGATAAAATAGTAATAAAAAGTAACAAGTTGCAGGAACCACTTCGCCTGCGTAGACCCGAGTACCTGTGTGACAAGTTCGCCGAGCATTCCATCCCAAGTACCATCCTTTTGCTGTGCGCCATAATTTCCATCTTCAACGAGACATAGCTCATAATCTATTTTAAGCTCTTTGGCGACAGCTAGTAAAAGGTCGATACAGAATCCAATGAAATTTTCTACCCCGCATTTAGGTTTCCTCGCCTTGGTTTCTTCATCTTTGTACATTACATACGGAGCTTCCTTGTAAACAATAGACGAACAGATGTTGTTCAGAATAATTGACAGATCGCCGACCACGGCCCTTATCCCCGACAACGTAGTTTGTCAAGGATTCGAACCTCCTTAATTTGCAATTGATTTTGGGTGAAAATACATAGAGCAAAAATAAAGATTTGCGACACAATCGTCGCAAATACAGCATGTATGAGCTTTAGTGACGACGTTTAAAATCGCAAAACGCTTAACCATGTGGTATTTTGACAATTTTTGAAGTTTTTATGAAAAAAAGTGATATCCGCCATTATTTTCGTGTTACTGAATTTATTGGGTAAGTGGTGGCAGTTCTATGCCACCATGAATATCGTATCAGTATATGAACATATTTATAGCAATTCAAACAAGTTCATTTGTTTGTTTCCTCGGTTTACGCCCTCGTGCGCGAATTTGGTAGAAAAAGTCTAGCACATTCAAAAGTAGTGCTTGGATACAGATTAAAAACCCTCCTTACATAACTGCTTAGTTTCACAAATTACAAATAAGTCTACTTGTCCATTTTGTTCAATTGACCAATCGCTGCCCCCCCACTTACTCCTTAAGTCATGCCAATTGGCTCCAACTGGAAGACCCGCTTCGGTTTTAAACGACGTTATTTTGCAAAATCTATGGTCAGAGGCATGTAACAAAAACGTAGATCGTTGGTTGGCGACCAAAACGTCTAAACTACAGCTTGAATAAACTGTAGTTACGACATTTAAATCGCCAAACAACAACAAAAATTCTAAACAAATGGCGGCCAATATCAGAGTTTAAATCTCATTCCAGGCTCAATAAATAATTTGATTGGTCCATAGATTCCTTGATTGACAGTCGCGATTGGTCAAGTAGTGGATGGCTGGCTCCGCCCACTGAGCTCCCACAAGAATTTGATTCGATATTAAACTGCGCTACTCTCCAAAATTTATTGCTAGCAATATGTAATAAAAAAGTAAAATACACGGTTTTGGTAATCGACCTAAACGTCGTAAGTCGGCTAAAATAGTCTGTAGTTACGGCATTTGAGTCGCTAACCCAACAAAAATGTTTCTCCTGAATTCACTTACCCACTCAATCTATGATTCAGTTGGTCTATCAATTTTTGATTGGCACTCTCGATACGCCAATAGTGTTTTTCCACCGTGCCTGATTTACGTGCGAGGACTCAGCTATTGAAAATTTTCGTTTTTTAACCCTTTCCCGTTTTTGGAAATTTTAGACTAGTCAAACTTGAAAGAGGTTGCAGACGACAGTGACAACTGGACGCTATTTGAAATGAACCCATCCTATGTAGTGGAAAATATTGTTGAAAAAGGAGAAATTGCTCTGTTACAGGCAATTTCTTCTTTTTCCACAATGATTTCTCAAGTATAAAACAACAGGAACGTAAAATCCCGTATTTGAACGGGAAAGGGTTTTAAAGAATGTATATACATATCGAACGCGGATAAAAATCCTTCATACCAGTCTGGTTCTCTTAATATTTCAATTTTAGTTCTTTCTATTAGAACTGGCGACTTTTTCAACCGAAAGAAAAAGTTTAATACCATAACGGAAATGAATTGATTGCAGAACTCTCGCGATCAAAATAGTAACAAAAATATTTTGAACTGCTACTATATTTGTTCACTCAATAATATCATGTCTTTTATGCTGTATGACTTGATGACATCCAATACAAGATTTTTTTCCTGGATATATGAAAAAAATAATATTAAAATAAAATCACACCTCTTTATGAAGCCGCATACAGCTTGGTTAGAGCTTTAGTTTTAATGGGGAAAAAGCATAATATGGCATTTCCATCAATTTCACATGAGCATGAAGTGCAGACTGAGCAGCTTGGACAGCCACTCACGTTTAGAATATACGCTGATCACGTAGAGAAGCCTAGAGTCAATATCTATCCATAGAGCGTATAATTAAGATTCTGATCAGACTGTGCGGATGCATAGCCTGATCTGAATCTGAACTATGCACTCATTTGGGATGATTAGATATATAACGCCAGGACTGAAATAGTATTCTTGTCTAGTGTATACCGATTATATTGTCTTCATATAACATAGAACATCTTCATCCCTGTCAAAGTATACGCCGCCAACTAGCAATGAGATAATGTGCATTAAGCCTCCTTTTTCTGTGTCACAGTCTTAAGTAGTAAAACCCTGACAAAATGCACAAGGTTAGGTGACAAGGAACATTCTGCGAAAATTTCATTCAAAATCCGCCAATAAATATAGGTGATGTGTTAACAAGAATTTTTCAATTAAGCCCCTTTTTCTGTGACGCAGCCTAAAATAGTGAAACCCCGATAATATGCACAATCTCAGGTGACTAGGGACATTTTGTTGAAATTCAATTCAAATCTGTCCATAAATGTAGGAGGAGATGAGTTTACAAGAAATTACGGGCAAACGTCGGGCAGCACGGACGGACGGATAGACATCGGGACAGATGGACAGACGGAGAAAATGATACCAAAATACGACCACCTTCGGCGGCGTATATATAAAACAGCGAAAGTTTTTCACATTTTATGTGAAGTGATAATAACCAATTACCAAAATAGTTGTAATATTTCTAAGTCGACTTGAATTTCCTGGTGATTCACGGCGTATTATAGGATCATGTAGGCTTAATTTTCTGCCACGTTTCCAACTCCCAACCTAAAATAGAATAAGTTAGATGTATACATTTCGTGTTGTATGTATATCGTTTTTCTAGAAAGTTTAGTCTTGATTATTTAGATATATTTCTTGCTTTGCTTATGTAGCTGGGTTGTGTATATGGACGTGTGTCTTGGTTTGTTTATGTAGCTGAGTAGTGTTTAGGGTGTGTTTCTTGTTTTGCTTGCGTAAAGGGGTATGTTTCTTGCTTTGCTTATGCAGCCTGGATGTGTATATGGACGTGTAATTTGGTTTGCTTATCTATAGCCGGATAGTGTATATGGTTATGTTTCTTGTTTTATTTATGAAGCCGGATTGTGTAAATCGACGCGAGTCTTGGATTGCTTAAGTTATTCTCAAACAATTTAAAGGCATTGAACTTTCATCTAATTCTATATGATATGATTATACCATGGAGTTTTCGTGATGAGATAATCTAATAATTATCGTCATTAGTCCATTTCCCCACAATGACGCTATAAGACGCTCTGAAGGAAAACATTCAGTGTAAACTTAGAGAGAAAGGAAGAAATTGCTTGTAACAGGTAATTTCTCATTTTCTCAAAATGTTTTCTATTTATGTGGTACTTATTTTCTAATTTCAGAGTAATTTGAAATGTCATTCGTAACTTTTTTTAATTTGTTTTAGTCTATTTTTTTCGTCTTGTATAGGGTTAAGTGACCAAAACAGTTGTTCTCGCAATTCAATGAGCTTTCTTGAATTATTCGACATCTCAATACTTCTGCCGTTCAAAGTTCTACGTGAAAAATACAATGAAAGTAAAGTAGACAAAGATGGCGGAGGCTGCTAAAATTGGTAGTAGAATGACGGTCAGACGGAGAGACGGACGAACAGACACAAGCATAGACTTACCCTCGTAAATTCGTAAATTTCATTTTGTAGGATTATAGAAAGACTTACTTACATGAGATAACCCCCGTATCACGCTTATATCTTCTAGATAGAGTGTAAATTCGTCTCTAAATCCATGTTCATCAAATTTTACTTTGCCTGTTAAACCATCGTACTCAACCTAAAATAAAATAAGAGAGATCCAAGCAATTCCAAAGATCTAAGTTCCTTCCAATAAAAATCCAATTGCAGCCGAATTTGAGGTTGAAGAAATCTGATGTAATTTTCTTATCAATGGAAAACCCCTGCATTCCAATGCATTTGCTAAACCATAATTTGGAAATCGCGGGATAATTGCGATGTTGATTGATTGATTGATTGGGGTATTACGCCGCTTTATCAGTATTTCAGTCATATCGCGGCGGCTGGAGCACCTAACAATGGATTCCTGGTATTTCTCATACCGGTATTACTACTACATCCTTTCCTAGCCTCCAGCTGCTATCCCGATTAGGTTTACGATTATCCACCCATTGGTGAGAAACAAGTGTCGGAAGAATATGTGCCGCTGTCTGGGATCGAACCCATGACCCATTGTTGAAGATCAGGAGTCTGATGCGCTACCGACTGCGCTATGACGGCGGCTGCGATACTGTTCCATGTGTCTATACAAAGTATTGACATTTGGAACAGTATCGCAATTAACCCGCGATATGTACATGACAACAAAATTCTTTTTTGCGCCAAACTTTTTGATTTGATATCGACTATGAGCGCGACCTAATCGTCCTGACTGCAGCGTAGCCAAGGTATTGATCTCCCATAGATGATATACATCGTCGTGATGAAAAAAAGCACTTGTAATATTTTAACATACGAGTGTATAAGCACGCATTAGAAAAAAAAAACAAAACAAAAAAACCCAAACTCTATTGCACTCGGTTCATTCCCATTCAACTCTGTAATTGGCTCATTAAAAAGTCCGCCAATACGTCATTATTTCATCGCGCACCTCAACTGATTACCATTTAACTCATTACCAGACGACAAAATTTTAGAATGGTCCAAATTGAAAGAAACTGCAGACGACAATTTAAAGTTTATCAAATTTTGGATTTTTTCAACTCTCTGGGAAGAAAACATTGTGGTAAATGAAGAAATTGCTTGTGACAAGCAATTTCTTCATTTTCCACAATGTTTTCCAAAGTTCTTTTTCTTGGGGGCGTCTAAAAAGCGTCCCTGAGTGGGAATGGATTAAAATCTGTCGCTTGAGTGTGACAGGTTTTCCGTAAGCTATTCTGACGATTTTAAACAAAAGTAGGTTTACCGGTTTAATGCACTTTAATGTATTTTGAATTATTTTTATTATGTCCTAACCGTTTTATTTCTCGCGAATCAAAAGAAAAATAATATGTCTTCCATTCACTGGTTTGACAAGAATCTGGTGATTTATCCCATGGGGAGAGTAACGAACGACAACTCTGTTTTGAGATTGAGAAGAAAAATTGACTTACACTTTTTAATATTTCGGTCATATTTGTTCCTTTCAGAGGGCTGACATATGTGCTATCCGTGCATTTGACGTTCTGTCTAAAGTTTACGTTAATTGGGTATTTACTGGGTTGTCTCCCCCTGCGTGTCTCTAGCTGGTTGAGGGCCCTCTTGAAAAGATTAACTGCGTCTACAACCATGGCTGCCTCAAGCTGTAACAAATAAATGCGAAAAGATGAAGCACATTACACTTTCACCTCTATGCCTAATTGATCAATCGCGGCTGTCAATCAAAGGGAAAAACCGACCAATCAAATCATTAATTTTACAGGAAGTGAATTTGAACTCGACCATTGGCAGAATTTTTGTTGGCTTGGCGATCTAAACGTCGTAACTACTGCTTTTGCGATCCATCCATCCATCCTTTCATCCATCCAACCATCCATCCATTAATCCATCCATCCATCCATTAATCCTTCCTTCCTTCCGTCCTTCTATCTATCCATCGTTCCAACAATCCATTCATCAATCAATCAACTAACAACTGATCAATCAACAATATTTTTTTTATAAGAGACAATGGAAAATATAGCAATATAATCAAGAGACGAATATAATATATTTTTTTTTCTTTGGTTCATGGAGGTATGGATCGAGAAACCTATTTACACTGTATGAAAACGCAAAGCTCCATGATTACTTTCTTAAATCTTATGACATCAAACCAATAAATCAAATTTTTTACAAATGTTCATACTTTTTAAGGAACTATTTTCTGCGGAAGCTTACAAATTAGCTGCGTGCTCAAAATTTTGTACATGGAGGTATGAATTATTTTTCCCAGCTAATCAGAACGCTCGGTTTTGATGAACGAAACTAAAAATTAAATTATCAATAGCTGTACTCATCTAGATATTTATCTATTTTGATAGGCTTCAAAACTGATATAGATAAGTCGCTTTCGGTATGATCTGACTAGTGAAGCAGATAAAGTCGTTGGTGGACGAGTAGAATGTCGTAAACACAGCTCGAAAAACGACTTTTTGGGGATTCGAACACGTGATCTTCAAGACCTCCTAGCAAGCCTGCTGCCACATTGCTAAAGAAGACACATGCAGATTATACATCTAGGTTAGTATCAGATACCCCTTTACTAGATGACAAAAATTGAGACTGGTCCAATTTCAAGAAGGTTGCAGACGACAATTAGAACTTCGTGTTTTTTTCTTTCGGGGAAGACAGTATCGTGGGAAATGGAGAAAATGTTTGAAATAAGCAATTTCTGTTGAAGACGGCAATTTGAACTTCTTTTTTTGTTGTTTCGGGGAAGACAACATCGTGGGAAATGGAGAAAGTGCTTGTAATTAGCAATTTCTGAATTGTCCACTGTGTTTTTCAAAGTTGATTTTTTTCTTCTGATGGGAATACAAAGTTGTTGGAATGAATGGGGATGGGCTAAACACCTTCCGGTTACGGTACAACAGTCATACATACTGAAATGGACTTATCCGGCCAATCCCAGAGTAACATTTCATGCTCATTTGATCTCTTGTCAACAATGATTTTCAAAGTTGTTTTCTCCTGATGGGCATACAAAGTTTTTGCATTGTATGGGGAAAGGCTTAACACCTTCAGAATGGTACAATAGTTAAACATACCGATATGGACTTATTCAGTCAATCCCAGAGTAACATTTCATGCTCATTTGATCTTTTGTCAACAATGATTTTCAAAGTTGTTTTCTTCTGTTTGGCAAACAAAGTTTTTGCATTGTATAGGGAAAAAATAAACACCTTCCGGTTGTGGTTCAACAGTCATACATACCGAAATGGACTTATCCAGTCAATCCCAGAGTAACATTTCAAGATCATTTGATCTCTTGTCCACAATGATTTCCAAATTGTTTTCTTCTGTTTGGCAAACAAAGTTTTTGCATTGTAAAGGGAAAAAATAAACACCTTCCGGTTATGGTACAACAGTCATACATACCGAAATGGACTTATCCGGCCAATCCCAGAGTAACATTTCATGCTCATTAGACCTCTTGAGATCTGTGTAGTTGAGTAACTGAAAGCCCGTGATGTCCATGCCTCCCTTCTCAAAGTAGCGGGATTTCATCTCCTCAATTCGCTGAAATAAACAGAGGAATCATTTCAATGGAAGTGGTGTCAAGCGACGGGTCGCTTACCCCTCGGATATAAAATTCGACGTTGATATTATCCCATTTCCTCACAAACGTTCTTTTTTACGCCCACCAAGAATAGAAACCTGGAAAACATTGTCATAAAAAAACGTTGATTTTAACCCATTTCCACAATGACATATATAGAACGCTTCGCGTATTCATCCAGTGTGATTAGATTTTTCGGTTCATACCTCCATGAACTCTTCATTTCTAAATTGATAAACACGATGTCGAGTTTAATACATCCGGGATTTTATGATCACGAATTAGATATTCTATTTGTAACCTTAGTTTTTGTAATCGGTGGATAATCTTAAACCTAAGTGGTATTAGCAGCCAGAGGCTTGGAAAAGTGTGTAGTTGTGGTATTGGTGTAAGAAATGCCAGGAATCAGTGGCTAGGTGTTCCTGTCGCCGCAATATGACTGATATAATATTAATCCTTGTCATGCTGATCCCGGAATATTCCTGTATTGACAATAGCTGTGACAGGTGTATAGACCAAGATCAGCCTGCACACTGCCTGTGCAGTCTGATCATAGTTTACGCTGTCTGCTTGTTCTTTTACTGTTGAGCAAATATTTGAGCATAATTTAGATCTGAATTGACAAAAAACACAATTTTGTGAAGAAGGGATATATATTCAGCCGAACAGGGGATAAAAGTGGCATTAAACTCCATTCAAATGAAGAAATCTTCGACTCAGGGTAAGAGCTGTAAATGTTTTGACAGAGGTACCATATATAAGTAAATCAACTTACCAGTTCTCCCAACAGAAAATGAAAATTACTTTCGATAGATGAATCGTTTCTCTGTAAAGTAGAAAATAAGAAAAAGTGTTTTTAAATGTCAGAGGTACGTGAAGTTAGCAGATAGAAAAAAGTATCAGGACATACGTAAGTGACCAATCGCCGTGACAATCGAGGAATCCACCGACCAATTGAATAATTTATTCAGTCCGGACCTGAGCTTTCAACTCCAAAGTTATCCGCCATTTATGATAACCATTTTTGTTCGTTTTGCAACCCGTAGTTACGACGTTTAGGTCGCCAACCAACAATTTTTTTGTTACTTGGTACGGCCATATTTTTTGTAAAATAACGCCGTTAAAAATCGAAGCGGAACTTCAGAGTTAATGGGCGGGGTCTAGGCAGTCAGTGGGCCGGGACAGCGATTGGTCAATTTAGCATATACTAATTGAATTAACTTTTTTTATCAGACTATAGTTATATACAGCCTCTCATGCGACAATGTTGGGTAATCCGTATACGATAACCAATTACCATATGGCGAAAATTTATACTCGTCCAAATTTTAAGAAGTTGCAGATGACAAAGTTAAGTTGATGGAATTTTAAAAATCTTTGTCGTTTGGAGAATAAAACATTGTTGATAATGAAGCAATTGCTTGTCACAAGCGAGTGATTCCTTTTCCACAATGTTTTTTCAACAATGGTTTCCCAAGTTTCTTTCTTGAAGAGCGTCAAAAACGTCCTTGTGGGTATGGGTTAAATTAGTGACGTATTTATATGCACAAATCTTTCATTACCAAGATCGATCTTAAAATAAGCTAGTGCATGTATCCATAAAACACTTTACTCTAGCTCTGGTTAACAGCCATTTTCCAGAATTCAAAGCCAAATTGGATTGAGAAAAAATCGTTTTTAGACATAAGGAAACCAAAAGATTTTAAGTTATTTGTAAAGAGTAATACTTTCCTCATTATTTTTTTTAAATAGTAGCCACAATATTTTTACCATAATTATTTTGTGACCCGTCAGAAAAAGTGTGCAAACATGTTTGTTACGGACCATAGAGGTGATATTTATTATTGTGATTATTGCAAGAGTAAACTTGGCCATTCAATATAAATTCAGCTTTGCTAGCTAAAAATGAAACGAAAATTACCGTTTTGTCGTAGACACATATCTGTCTATAACAAAACGGTTTTAATGGTGTTTTGTTGTTAAGTTCGTCGAGTATCAATAGCCAAAATAAAAAGATTGAAATGTATAGGATTTGCCATGAATGTTAATGTTTCGTCTATTTTTTTCATTTTTTATTTATATAAAAGATTTATATTGTCTTATGCTACTTCAAATGTTATCTGTGTCATTTCTCCCATCGAAGGGGTTGTGAAAAAATACTCTTTGTGGTTAGCACTCGAAACAATAAATATTGAAAAATGTGGTACTTCGTTAAGGAGCACATGGAAATTTCTTTATACAAAAATGTTTGATAACCCACATCGCTGCTTACTTGTTTATGAAATCTCAACTAATACACGAAGTTATCCTGACTTTTCTTCAATCATTTCAACTAAATTTATTTCAACAATATTGACAAAAAATATCAGCAAACTGTCACAATCTGTCACAATCTTCTCTTTTTTAACAACTGATGTATCAATTTAAAAATTAAAAATTATATAAGATGCCAGAACACGTTTGGTATCTCCCATTGATATACAGATAAACAAGGAATTGATATGTTATTCCATTGACAACTCAAGCTGACCTTCAGATACGACCTCGACCGTTACCCTACAGTAATATCTAGTTCAGTTCGCACTCCCAGTCTTTTAGTTTAAGATGCGTGTCAAACTATTTTGAAATCTATCCTGTAATGTAGAGGTTATATTCATAGCCTAGACTGTGACCTTGAACTTTGAGCAACAGAAAGCACACTTCAAAATGTACCATTAGGGAAACAGTGGTGTGAATAATTCTGAAATCCATAACTAAATTTTAGAGTTATAGTAGGGACAAAATTTGACGGACTGGCGGACTGACGGACATACAGAATGACAGACTGACAACTGTAATAACGCAAAAGGCACATACATCAAACTGCTGTAGTGTTTATATATTGATCGTCGAAAGCCAACTCGACAAAAATATTCCAAAATTACCTATTTCTTTGAAAACCATATCTTATAACGCTATGTGCCGTAACAGAAAAAAAACATCATTTACATTTTAAAGAATCGTTGATATAGCTATCACCAAGTATGTTTTTGATGAATTTTGGCATCTTCACTATTCATTTAGCATTTGTAAAGTCCCTTTTGCACTGTAATTTGGAAAATAAGATACGAATTAAAAACCGTTATTGGAGTATAGGTTGTAATGGCGACACTTGTATTTAAAAATACAAAGAAGAAAATGCGTAAGAAAAAACATAATTATCTTTGCGCCTAAGCCCGTTGTATACTACCCCTGATACCATTATTTCAGTATGTTAAAGTTGTATTTTTGGAAATTACGCATGTTTCATATATTTCTCCGGCTTTGCTTTGCGACATGGGGCATTTGTGGCTACTCGTGTTATTAAAAGACATATATATTTCTTAAAACCGGTTTCTTTCAAAATTATTTCCGAGTTGCTTCCTGTCACATGATATGGTAAATTCGTAACGGTATCATCTTATGTTATTATGAAGTTTAAATGGTAGCGACATATTCATAAATATCAAAATGGCTTCAATTTCTAGGAAATACCTGTAAAACTTATGCTGAATTCTTTATTTGCTAATCTAAAGCAACTTCTTAAAATTTGGACGGAATCCTAAAGCGGCCACCCAAATGTGTCCTGTTTAAACGTGCGATGTTTTTAAAATAGCACATGTCTCTCAACGTTTTTAAAAACATGTATATCTACACACAACATTTAACATTTGTGAGAAAACATGGAGAGATTTAGGCCTTGGATGTCGAAAGTCTTCTTATTTGTTGCATTCAGTCATCCGGGACCAACAGCCATACGAGGGTTTGATAAAATTACGTAATCAAACGACGTGAGATTTACATCAGCACCGTCTATCAACCAGTGTTTCAAGAGATTTTATCCTTTAGAAATAGAACACATACGCCGTTAGATAAACTCTTTCCTGCACAATCACTTGTTTTTACGTCCTATTGATTTTATACTTAAGAAAATATTGTGGGAAAAGAAGAAATTGCTTGTTACAAGCAATTTCTTCTTTTCCCACAATATTTTCTACCCTATAGGTTGGTTGCTTTTCAAATTACATACACTTTTATTTGTCGTCTGCAACTTCTTTCAATTTTGACTGGTCTAAAATTTCCAAAAACGGGAAAGGGTTAAAATACTTACTATTTTTATCATTACTTGTTCTGCTTTTTCTGTTGACATATCCAACAAAACATGCTGATTTCGTTCTTCATGTTTTTCAGTTAGATTTTTCAAGGTTAAGTAACAGGTCTCTGGATCTGGAACACGCTTTACGTCGATGTCTATTGTTGATTCTCGTATATTCACGACTTGAAATAACTGCTGAAGGCGTATCAAACCTGAAAATTATATATTGAAATTATTGACATGACTTGACACTTACGCAATGAATAAATTAGCTGTGAATAAATTTGATCTAGACGAGAGGCGTGCGTTTACGAGTTATCTCGTCCATACACGGAGAAATTCAATATGCATTTTAAAAAATGTAATGTTTGTATATCAACTTCATTCGTCAACTGAAAAGTGGTCGAGTGGTATAGTACGCAATGGCCTGAAGCAGTCAACACGGGTTCGACACTTCCAAGAACCCATTATTGATTTTTTTTCTTTTTATAATTAAATGCGTGTTAGATTGATTGATTAAATGGGGTTTATCGCCACTTTTAACAGTATTTCAGTCATATGGTGGCGGCTGGAGAACTTAAAAATGGATTCCTGGTATTTCTCACACCAGTACTACCATTACATACCTTTCCTAGCATCCAGCTGCTATCCCACTTAGGTTTATGATTATCCACTCATTGGTGAGAGACTAATGTCGGAAAGGATATGTCCCGCCGCCGGGGATCGAACCCATGACATCCAATGATTGAAGATTGGGAGTCTGGTGCGCTGCCGACTGCGCTATAAATGCGTGTTAGAGAAAGTGCATCTGCACGATTCCCTGCTTACAGTGATAAAATGTATCTGTCAGCGGATAAACAGTTACAATAGTATCATTCAGTGAACATCTTCAATTAACTGCTGAAGCGAATTTTGAGAACAACGGTGCGTTGTAGGGAATATGTGAAGAAACGAAAGAATGACGAAAGTGTTTTATGTGTATTTCCGTTTATCTATCGTCGCTACCGTAGCACATGCCAATATGAGCGACGCCCCCAGAAGATGGTTAGTTGTTACGGGGGATAGTGCAAAGATACAGGACGAAACTGCTGAGAGCTCCGCCTGGTTCTTTAACGTGCTCGGTGGATAGCACCGTCACACGGGGCCTCGATTTAACGTCTCATCCGACAGACAATTAGTTTGTTAGTAGATATGGTCAGCCCAGGGCTCGAACCCGTGATCTTGAGGTTTGAAGTCAAGTGCTCTACCAACTGAGCTAATCGGGCTGATTATGCTGTTTTATGCACAGTGCCGAGTACTAATAAGCCTGTTGTTTTGAAGTAAACTGATTAAAAATATCAATGATACAAAGTATTCCAAGCTGTAGGGAAATCAATTTAAAACGATGTTCAGTTTAACTATTTCAAATAATTTAAGGCTAATGCGTTCTTCGGAAATGACAGTATATTTTAACACTATGTAACATCCATTTTCACAGATAACAACATTACAAAAGCAAACACAAAGAGAAAAGAAAAGATTTTATATATGTTACATTGCAAAATTTTGGCTGATAGCATGTAACAAAATAGTAGAATGGTGGCAAACTAAACGTCAAAACTACAGCTCGAATAAACTGTAGTAACAACGTTTAAGTCGCCAAACCAATCACAAAAATGGCGGCCAAGAACGGAGTTCAAAACTAATTTTTGGTCAAATTGAATTATTTCATTAGTCGGCAGGTTATTCGATTGACAGCCGCGATTGGTCATTAAGTCCGGCATGAATTATCATTCAAGCTAAAGTAACGACGTTTAGTTAGTAAACCAACCATTTTTCTTTCTTTTCTTTTTTATAATTTGGCCACAATTTATTTCAAAATAGATCCCTTTAATGTCTAAATAATTTAATTTTTAGTTTCGTCTATCAAAAACGAGCGTTCTGATTGGCCGAGAATAATTATTCATAACTCCATGAACAATTTTGAGCACGCAGCGATTTTGTATGCTTCCGCACAAAATAGTCCAATACAAAAGGTATAAAAAATTATAAAGCTTTTGGGTTTTGTTTTTTTTTTTTTGCTCGATGCTATTAAATTATAAGAAATGAAGAAAATATTTTTTGTTTTCATGGAGGTATTCATACATTGTGTGATTAGGTTTTTCGGTTCATACCTCCATGAAAAAAAAAATATTCTCTTCATCTCTTAAGTGGAACTTCCCGTCGGAGCTCAGTGGGCGTGGCCAGCGATTATCCAATTAACGCTATTACAGAGACCCTACTGAAAACATGTAGTATAGCTGGGCAGGTGCAAACGAAGAGACGCGTTGCTGAGATAAATAAACAATGTCATGTATGAATACACACATAAAAATTAGCGCAATCAGACTTTACAAACGTCGTTACTTAAAGTTTTACATGTAGAGAAACTTTTTCGGTGAGTTTATAATCATTTTGATCTCAAACACGGATGCTCTCACATATCTGCTTTTAATGCGACTCTCAGTTGTGACCTTAAACTTAAGAGGATCCAACAGAACTTAACTCATGGAAATGTCGGAGTTCGAAGTTCACTTTCGGTCCAAATGAACGATTTGATTGGTCGATTCATTTTTGATTGACAGTGGCGATCGGTTAAGTGCACACGTGCGACTAGTAAAGTCTCAGACCAGCCTCTGCATCCACACAGTCAGACCAGAGTCTTTACTGTTCACTTATCTACAGATACTATCTTAACCCTTTCCTGTACAAACCCGGGAATTTACGACGCTGTGATTTTATACTTAAGAAAACATTGTGGAAAAAGAAGAAATTGCTTGTAACAAGCAATTTCTTCTTTTTCAACAATATTTTCAACCCTACTGAATGGTTATTTTTCAAATTAAATCCACTTTCAATTTTCATCTGCAAGACCTTTGCATTTGGACAGGTCTAAAATTTCACAAAAGAGGAGAGGGTTTAAGCTCTTATATACCATCAGTGATCATTCTAAAGTGACTGTCCGGGCTACTCAGAGGCTAAGCTTCACGCACATTAAATTGATCAATCGCGGAATCAACCGACCAATCAAATCATTTATTCAGCCCGGACCTGACCTTTCAACTTCGAAGTTGGCCGCCATTTTTGTTAACCCTTTGTGTTGGCTTGGCGGCTTAATCGTCGCAACTACAGCTTACTCCAGATGTAGTTACGACGTTTAGGTCACCAGACAACCATTTTACTTTTTTGTTACATGCTAATTGCCATGAATTTCACAAAATAACGCCGTTTAAAGTCGAAGCGGAACTTCGGAGTTAATGGGCGGGGCCTAGGGAGTCATTTTGCGGGGCCAGCGATTGGTCAATTCTTGACGATATTACACATAGAGTCAACTATACCTTCATCTGTGTCATATATATACAATATATGATCCCAACCGTATTTTAGCACAACGTCGAGAAGTGCTTCAGTGTAGACCGGGCGCATGAACAGTTGGTATGGGCCGTGATTTGACGTGTTTTGCGCCATGCCCAGGACGATAAAAGGCACCTGAAACGTGTTACTGTAAGATTGTATGGTATATAAGGCGGACGCGTTTGACATCCCGATGATTCCGTACACGCCCTTCTTGAGTAAAGCACAAACTGAAAACAGAAATAAAAGAGAGCCAGACTGATTTGTTTGTTTTGGGGTTATATGTCCCTCTCAACAACTGATGTCATATGGAGACGGGACATCGGTTCAAAATCTCATCTGAATGACTGGATAAGAGGGAGATGTTGATTAATTGAATAGGGTTTAACTTCTCTTTTAACAGTATTTCAGTCATATCGAGGCGGCTGGAGCACATAACCATGGATCCCTGGTATTTCTTATACAAGTACTATCAGAACAAAAGGCAAACGGTAATTAGTGCGTTTAAGATTGGTGAGCAGATTGTAGCTGTATTGGGAAGTTTGGGTTGTACTGGTGTAAGAAACAACGGGAAACCATGATTCGGTCAACAGCTTCCGTTGGATATCTGAAATAGTGTTAGAAGTGGAGTTGAATTAGTGCTATCAATCGGTATCAGAATTTTGGAAAACGTTTTCTCTTCAACTTGATATTTTTCCAACATTTTAGAAATGAAAAATGAGCATTTGCCTAATCCATTTTCACACAATCCCTCTTTTTACGTCCCTCAAGAAAAGAGGTGTCTTTAACCATATTAAAAATGTAGAAAATACTTGTATCAAGCAATATCTGCTTTTCTTACAACCATTTCTACCCCAAGAGAAAATATTTTAAAGATTTCACCAATTAAGAATTGTCGTCTTCAACTTATTTGAATTCAGACCAGTCCAATGTTTCTCGTCCGGTAAATGTTAAGATGGACAGAAAAGTTTGTATATACGAATTTATTTTTACTTCGATTACGACAAATGCTTAAAGCTTATAGACACAGTGTTATTGAGTCAGAATTATTGAGTATTTAAATCGAAGTAACAATCATCACGCCGATGTCTCAGGCTTTGAACAATTTCGTTTTCTTCTAGGAAAGATCCTTGACAGGTTATTTAGTGAGAGAAATGTAATTGGTGTACGATACAAGAAAAAAACCCGTGCTAATGCTCTAAGTAATCAATATATAACGAGATAAAGAATTCGACTAGCCTAACCATTACCTATTCAATCCCTGGTTTTTACGTCTCTGTGGTTTTATAATTGAGAAAACTTTGTAGAAAAAGAAGAAATTGCTTGTAACAAGCAATTTTTTTTCCAAATTATTTTCTATCCATGTGAATGATTATTTTTCAAATTAAATCCACTTTGAATTTTCATCTGCATAACCTTTGAATTTGGACAGGTCTAATATTTTGAAAAAAAAAAAAAAAAAAAAAAAAAACAGTAAAGGGTTCACTAGAAAGATGAGATATGACGCGACAGAAAATGCCATTTTACCAAGTCTCCCGCATTTTGGTAAATCCTTTTTAACGAAATACTAGACAATAACATTTTAGGCTTTTAGAAAACTAAACGAGATTGCAGGTTTCATAACAAAGTGCTTGTAAACTGCGAAATAACATGCCGAACAAATTAAAGTAAAACACTGATTTCAGATAACCTACATTCTGAGAAACGGAGAATTGCTTATTCCGAGGATTTTCCCCTTTTCCCGCAACTTTTTATAATGACTTTATTCTGTATGGTCGTAAAAAGTCGGTATTATGTGGTAAGAGGTTGGAATGATTCAATGACAATGTGGGTTAATTGCTTTAAAATGATGCAATTGTTTCTAACCCTATGGAAGAGTATACAGAAAGTCACGTGCCATTGAGATTATTGTTATTTGATAGTTTAAAGTTTCACGTATATTCGATCGGTGTGCGAGCAAAATGTCGTAGCTGCAGCTTAAATAAAGCTGTAGTTACGACATTTTGCTCGCACATCGACGATTTGCTTAAACGCAGTTGGTACTTCGATTAAGACCTCCCCCCCCGTCTCCGATTGAGTCCTGACTTCCACAAAGAAAAGATCTTTTCCGATGGGGGTTCAGGAATATCAAGAGAAGAACATCCATGACCCCCACCCCATCGCGGTTTGGCTTGAAAGTTTGGATGTACCCTCGTTGATAAGCTTGTACCATTGACAGATCTTTGGTCACGCCCACTGAACTCCGACAGGAAGCTCGACTTAGTCGACGGGGTTATTTTGAAAAGTTTATGGCAGTGACACGCACTTAAAAAATTAAATCGGTTGCTTAGCGACCATGTAAGCTGTAGTTACGACGTATAAGTCGCAAAAACATGAAAAATACCTTGCATAAATGTCGACCAATGTTGGAGTTCAAAGTTCACTTCCTGTCTAAAAGGGTTATTTGATTGGTCCATAGATTTTTTCATCGAGATTCTCGATCATTTAATTATAGGCTACTTACTTGCATTGCTAACTGCAAAACTATCAGTTGCATCTAGTTCTTCTATTTCCGGTCGAAGTTCAATCTTTCTGTTTGCTTTAAGGTTGAGGCGCTTGATTTGTTGATTGAAAGCCATCTTGATGTTACTCGACTTACTGTCAAATATGGCACCTGGAAATATACAAGTAGACCTACTGTCAAATATGGCCCATGGAAATAGATAAATAGAACTGTTGTCAAATATGGCAACTGGAAATAGACAAGTAGAAATATACAAATAAATATCAATTTGTTATCCATTATAGACTTATCCACAGCGTCGCTATACAAATATATGAAAATAAGATCTGATCCAGAACAGGTCCATCGTATTGGTATTTCAAAAAACGAATATATAGCGAGGTAGAATTACTCCGAAATTTAAAGAATGGCTGGTTGACTACGTAAATGTTATAATTGCAGCTTCACAAAAATGTCGGCCAACTCCGGGTTTCAAAATTACTTTTCCGATCGAAATGAATGATTTGATTTTTTATTGACAGCTGCCATTGGTCGGTTACGACGTTTAAAGCCATATCTTCGCTCAAAGGAACGAAAAACATTTTAAACAATCTATCGTTTGTTTTTGTCACTAAATGAATCAAAAGCCTTTTTTTATATCAATGTGCAAAGAAGGGTACGTGTGAAGTTCACTTGAAAGAGTATTTTGTGTTTTTTTCTTGTCTATTTCAACTTATTTTTGTTTACATTTTGAGAAAGAGACGAATACATCCGATCATTCACCGGATATTTTCGCTAATCTTCGGCATTGGCTGTTGCATGATCAGGTGCTGATGAATAAACTTTACGGACGATTCCGTTCATCTCCGTGACCGAATGAATAGTGAAAGAGAAAATGTAATCACTGACTTCAAAAATTTGCGTAAACAAATCACAATTTAAAATATCGATACTTCTTTCATGAATATTGGGCTTACCACGTAGAATTATTTTGATCTGATTATTTCATTTGTCATATTTATTTATGCTTTTGGGCCTGGAGTATGGTTTTCTGATTAATTTTGTTGTATATTTTGGAAGAAGGTATGGCTTTAAGTTGCCGACGAAGAAAAGATATTTACTAAATATCGGAGGTCAGCATTGTACTTTCAGCCTTAATAAAATGATTTGATTTTTTAATGGATTTTTTCATTGACCTCGGCGATCCGTCAATTGCGAGGCCTGTAAGACTAAACTTTAAAATATTTTACCAATTACCACATGATAACGTTTTAGACTGGAGCTGCATACAATTTATGATTTTTTTAGATTTTTTTCCACTTTCTTTGTAGAAAACATTGCGGAAAATCAAGACATTGCTTGTAACAAGCCATTTCTACATTTTCCACAATGTTTTCCATATTGCTTTTCTTTAGGGGCTTCCAAAAGTGTCATTATCTGGGAATTGGTTAAAGGCTAATATCAGGAGAATCACTTAGTATAAAGAAAAACAAAACAAAACACATACAAAACAATTCGTAAGACTTTATATCATCGTTTGACGTGCAAAAAGTCGTAAAAACAGCTTGAATAAAGCTATAGTTACGACATTGTGCCCGACTGACAACAATGTCATGTTTGTTTGTCCTTGGTCGAGATGTAGGTAGAGCGTCGGCTTCCCGATCAAGAAGTCCCGAGTTCGGGTCCCGAGTTCGGTTCCAGAGAGCCACTATCGACGCGAGCAATGAAGTAGAATCGATAGGGATAAATATAAGTTGGATACCTTTTCCTCAATCGTATATAAAGTAAATATGTTTAACCTATATCATTTTTGTAGGGTTCCGGGCATTGCCAAATTGACAAACAACCGTCTTGTTTTTATTGAATTATCCAAAAATTCTTGGGATCAATGGAAACAAGTAACTAATAAATCTGCATGTTTCGGTTAAGAAAGACAGCTGGGAATCAATATCACGAGGCTTTCATTTTTTGCGTGGGAAAACGTCTTTCTGACTTTAGGATCTCCTGTTATGCTATTTATAATGGTTCCCAAATATTGTAATTCAGATCCGTATGCGAAATCTGAAAGATGGCTGTTTACTAGGAAGCCGCGGCCATTGCACAGCTGGTAGCGCATTTAATCTCAATCATGATGTCCCGGGTTCGACCCCCGGTAAAAGCAAATATCTTCTCCGACATTTGTCTCCTACCAATGGATGGATGATCGTAAACCTAAGTAGGATGAGCAGCTTGAGGCTCGACAAGGGTGTAGTGGTAGCACTGAAGTGAGAAATAACAAGAATTCATGGCTATGTTCTCAAGCCTCCGCGATATGACTAAAAATGTTAAACCCATTTCAAATAGGCAAACTATAGAACAATTGTAGCATAAGTCTTTGTTAGATTAAAATATATGTTACTTTTCCTAAGCGAAGTATCAGCTTTGATAGATTAAGTTAACAGACAAAATTTTGAGTCCAACGAGCGTAAACTGTCACTAGAGGCTCCATTGAATGCCTACCCCATAGAAATAGTTAAAACTCTGCTTGAAAGTTTATTTCCTAGGCATTTTTAGCTCATCTTAACATATTGTGTTCAAATGAGTCTAATCACAGTTTTCCTAGGCATTTTTAACTCATCTTAACATATTGTGTTCAAAATGAGTCTGGTCACAGTTTTCACTCTGCGCACTGCTTTGTATGGTCACATGAATTGACTTTATTCAAATTGTAGAGAACTCTTTCAAACAAGAGCCATGTCGGACACTATAGAACAATTGTAGCATAAGTCTTTGTTTGATTAAAATATATGTTATTTTTCCTAAGCGAAGTACCAGCTTTGATAGATTAAGTTAACAGACAAAATTTTGAGTCTAACGAGCGTAAACTGTCACTAGAGGCTCCATTGAATGCCTACCCCATAGAAATAGTTAAAACTCTGCTTGAAAGTTTATTTCCTAGGCATTTTTAGCTCATCTTAACATATTGTGTTCAAAATGAGTCCGATCACAGTTTTCACTCTGCGCACTGCTTTGTATGGTCACATGAATTGACTTTATTCAAACGGTAGAGAACTCTTTCAAACAAGAGCCATGTCGGACATGGCCATCCCCCGCCTTAAAAGCTTGATAGTAAACTGAAGCCAATTAGATTTAGGCTTCTTGTGCACTGCATTTCTCCTCAATGAGTTCAATAATAGCTATTATACTTTCAAAGATATGCTCAGGACAAAATCTGAGTCTTTAAAACAACAAAGGGCATTAACTCCAAAATTATGCAAGCAAGAGTTTTGGTTCTTGTGCACTACATCTTTCCTTAACGAGATCAATCCACCTATGAAGTTTCAAGTTAATAGCTATTATACTTTCAGAGATATGCTCCGGACAAGCTTAGTGACGGAAGGACGGAATGATGGTATGACGGAATGACGGAAGGACGGAAGGACGGAATGACGGAATGACGGACGGAGACCATTACTATACCCCTTCGCCGAAATGGCGGGGGATAATAAATGCTATTTAACCCATTCCCAACCAATCCCGCCTTTTAAGCATCTCAAGAAAAAAGCTTTTGGAATATTGAGGACAATGAATAAATTGCTTGTAACAAGCAATTTCTTGATTGCCAACAATGTTTTCGACCCTACAAAACTTAAATTTTCTAAACTTCACCAATTTGAAATTTTCGTCTGCTATTCCTTTCAATTTGTAGCAGTCTAAGATTTTCTCGCGCTGTAATGGGTTAACTCCTGGGTAACTTTAACCTCGTTTACTTATCATGATATTCTTTGACAAAGAAGATTACTTAGCAAAACCACGCTTTGCTAGGTTACAATGCCTTTAGTACTTTGATTACATATGTAAGTGTATAATATTTCAGATTGTGCCCGTTCTTCTAAGGTCTTGGGACTGATTTCTAAAAGAAAAGAGAAGACAAAAATGACCCCGCAGGCGCAGGGTAAGTAAACCCGTGTCATGCTGAATAAAATCCCGTACAAAATGGCAATAAATTCAATGTGCTGAAAGCACCGTAATACCCCGTGTTGTTAATCATTCTGCAAATAACTCTGGTTTAAAGAAGTTGATAATCGTAAACCTGAGTGGGATAGCAGATGGAGGCGAGGAAAGGATGAAATGGTAGTAATGGTGCGAGATATACAAGGAATCCATTGTTAGGTGCTCCAGCTGCCGCGATATGACTGAATTTTTTTCAAAAGCGTTATCAAACCCCATTCAAACAAACAAACACTATGTGGACTTGATGAGTTATTGCGATGTCTCATCGTCCGTCTATCTGTCCGTAAAAAGTATCATAATAATAGTATTATGTAAGATGATAGTAATATTTTTGTTAAATTCCTTTTTCAAAAATAGCCATCTCATTTTTTACCAGACTTGACAGATATTCACGGACCGCTGATCCTGACATTACG
>OX336369.1:38508780-38554242 GCA_946902895.1 Fragum fragum
AATATGTCGATTTGTACATTATCAACTTCATTTCCCAAGATGGATTTTTAGAAAGTTTTTGAGTCTATATTTTATTTTTTTAACTTTAACCCATTCTTTCATAGTCCATCCTTTTTACGCCAATTAAGAAAAAAAAGATTTGAGAAACATTGAGGACAATGACGATATCGCTTATAACAAGCAATTTCTTCAATGTCCTCAATGTTTTCAATTTCAGCAACTTGAAATTGCTGTTTCAAAAATCTTTCAATTTGGACTAGTCTAAAGTTTTATCGTGTGGCAATGAGGTAAGTCGTACGATAACGCAATCCATACTAACACAAAACATAAGATTTTTTTATCATTGTTTATTAGCTTTAAATAAAATATGTGAAAGACTTCATCATTACAAAATTACTTCACCAAGGACAATCCCGTTTAAGTTTGAAATGTAAGCGTTATTGACAATACTTGTTTCAAAAACCTGACTATGCCGACACGGAAAAGGCTCGAAGGTTACGACTAACCCATTCCCACACAATGACGCTTTTCCCAAGAAAAACAATTGATAAAACATTGTCTTAAATGAAGAAATTGCTTGTAACAAGCAATTTCTTCATTTTACATAATGTTTTCTATTCAGAAAGTTGAAAAAAATCTAAGATTTCATAAACTTCATAAATTGTCGTCTGCAACTCCTTTGAATTTGGACTGTTCTAAATTTTTGCCGTGTGGAAATGGGTTAAGTTATTTTAAACAGATGTATATTTTATTTTCGTTCAAAAGCCATGCGCTTCGACAATGCAAACGGGAAAAAGAAGAAGCAAATTCGATAAAATTCGATAAAAACATCAATGTCGACGTTTCATAGAGACCATCGACTTGTTATAAATAGAGGATATTGAATGATTGGTCATGAATTTCGAATCTATTAAACGAGTATTCTATAAATCGATAAAAACGAGGCTCTTCCGAATTTATCTTTTTTAGATGACGAGCTCGGTAAATTCGTGTGATATGAACACGAATTTGATATTCTATTTATCATATGACCTAGATTTTTGCTATAAATCACTAAAAATTAATAGAAATCATCAATATATGATATTCCGCGTTTGCAAAATGATGTTATCACATGCGTTGTGACGTCATTTTGGTGGTAGAAAAATTAATTGCTGTAGGCTTCGTATTCATTTGCATAGTTATTACGCTAGTGTAATATAATCTGCATAATAACAAAAATATTTAACGGGTCTATTTCACTAACGGGCCGTAGGTCAAAGTATAAAGCATCTAATTAATATAGGCAGAAATATTCTTGAATTAATTCCAAACGACAAAAGTAAATCAGCACTTTCACATTGGTTATACGACATAAGAAATTTGTAGACGAGCGGAGCGAACACTTCGAAGACCTTTGATTTGAGGTGGCAATTAATTTCGTCGAGGTCGTCAAGCTGTTCCGTTGAGAGTGACCCTTGTAGCCTATGTTTAAATACTTGTAGGGACCACTTTTTTGGTTTAATTGGGATGGAATTCTCTAAACCTCACTACCAAATTTTCCATTCATCAAATACAGAAGGGTGTCTCCTAGACTAGGGCTGTATAAACGCCTTTTGGTAATCGTATACACTACACCATAATGCATGTGATAGCATCACTTTACTATTTTATATGCTTCGCAGAATATAAAAGATCGATTAGTTTCAAGAACTTTAGATATGTTGTATCATATTATAAATAGAATATCAAATTTTTTGCTGATAAAATAAACTACTGGCCGATTTCTTTGCAAAATAAAGCCGTTTAAAATCGAAGTGGAACTTCCTGTTTGGGTCGATGGTCAACTCTACCCCGTTTTGTCAAGGAGTACCTTCACTTTTCATAAGTAAATAATATACTTCAGCATATCAAATAACTTTAATTGTGCATAGAATTCCGAATTGAAAAAAAAACTCCAATTTGTTAAATCTAGCGAATTCGAAGTGTCCATGAGGCATCAGTTTCTAAAGTCAAAACGTAGCCATATTTGTATTTTAAGTCGTCATGAACATGTCCTTTACTATCAATGCGTGAAGTCTTCTAGCATTGTAAATAAATAAGAAGCGTTAAGAACTCTTTATTTGTCAAAGATATTTAATGATAGTTTTACTTTCATTTTATAGATTGAAATGGTAAGTATTTATGGTGAAACATCCCCTTTGAAAGCTCTTGTTTCATCAAAGTAGTCTCAAAACTTTCTGAATAGCCCTCGTATATCGACGGTTGGCGACCAATTGCTTTTCCTGCTTTGACGCTTCTCAATATTATTACTCACCAGGTACTCGCTTTTATAAGCTATTCAATTGAAAGATCGCGATTGTTAGTCAAAGAATCAATCGACCAATAAAATAATTCATTTAGACCGGAATTGGAATTTCAACTCCAACACTGACCGACATTAATGTGAAGTATATTTGTATTTTGGCGACTTAAACGTTAATCGTGAAAATTACACTGTTTGATATCAAAGTGGAACTTCCTGTTGGAGTCAATGGGCGTGGCCAGCGAAGTCAATGGGCGTGACCAACGATCCGTCAACTACCTGTAGAATCACGCATTTTACGTGTACATATAACATGTGTATTTGTCAGTCCGATCAGCTCAGTTGGTAGAGCATTTGACTTCAAGATCACGGGTTAGCGGATGAGACGTTGTACCAAGGCCTCGTGTGACAGTACTTTATATAGAGCACGACCCAAGCGGAGCTCTCAGCAGATTCATCATGTATCCTTGCACTTTCCCCCGAAACAACTAACCTTCTTAGGCGTCGCTCATATAGACATGTACTACGGTAGAGACGATAAACACAGGACTGATCTACTGTAGATTGACAGAAAATACAAAAATAATGAGTGACTTGACCAGATCCCTGGTTGGAGACAAAAAATCTAAACTACAGCTTTTCAACCTGTTACACTGTTTATGTCGCTCAAAGAAGTATTGAAGTGCAGTGTATGCTGTGTATCCTGACAAACATCTTTTGGTGACTTAATTAGATCACTTTGCTTTCAATCTGATTGAACTTCTCTGCTGCAAATGGCAAATGTGAATAACTGTGAAATTAAGAAAATCGTGTGAAACAAAAAGAACGGCACTCGAAATTAGAGATAAAAAAACAATGTTCCAACCTAATTGCAGGGGATTTTTTTCTCGAATAAAGAGCAACTTACTTACCATCATTTTATGAGGTGATAAAATTCTTTTTATGTTATTCTAAGTAAGAGTTCTTTTTTTTTCGTGCGAATCGTTATAGTTATTTAGAATAAAAAAATCCACCTGTCGTTTTCTACTTTAAAAATCGTAAGCATATCTTAGAAAAGCTGTTGTTACTCTGTTTCAGTAGCACACCAACAGTATTCAATCCCATACAAAGTATATTTCGTGACTTTGGTAGCGTTGAGGATGGGTTCCATTATCTTTTCGTTTGTTAGTATGACAGAAGTTAAAGAGATTTACACGGACATAATTTCTAAATCTCTAAGAGGTTTAAATCTATAAAAAGTGTTTAACCCTTTCCTGTTTAATCCCTGCTTTTTAAGCTCCTTTGTTTGTATACTTTAGAAATATTGTGGAAAAAGAAAAAAATGCTTGTTACAAGCAATTTCTTTTTTCACAATATTTTTTTTACCCAACTGAATTATTATTTTTCGAACACATTCGACTATAAAATGTCGTCTGCAAAATGTTTGAAAGTGGACCAGTCTAAAATTGCAAAAAAAAAAAAAAAAAACAGGAAAGGTTCAAATAGACCGGTACCGCCGTCGACTTTAACAAAGCCGACAGGTAGATCCCAAACGATGCATTATGAGATTGGCTGATGGGCATTTAATGACGTATACCCAAACATCGAATCTGATTGGCTGATAGATTGTTTGTAAACAATATGGCGGAAGCGGGACGCGGAGTTCCTTATATATTTTACATGAAAAGAATGGCATTCCAAGGGTTTTCTCCCACATAATTTCGATTTTTGATGGGAGAAATGTTTTAACATTAAAGCTGAGTACTTTAAAACTACAAAAGTAAGATTTTTTTATCCTATTGGATGTCAATCCCGCGATGTGTCCAAATTTTTAAACAATATCTGCGCATGAGGAATCCTCGATTTCGATTTTAGTAAGGAAAAACCTAACAGGCCAGGCTTTACGTGTATGTACCAAATATCGGTGTTTACCTGTCGGCTTTTTTAAAGTCGACAGTGGTACCAGTCTAAGGGTCAAAATACCTACATTCTTTTTATAACATTTTGAGCACATGCTTTTGAAACTATGTTTTAACGATAAATTGTACGTATTCAAAGGTGCCAGCTCTTCTAAAGCAACTTTTGCATTTCTTGTTGTTTTTGTTGTTTTTTCAAGTATATGACGGGCCGTGATTGTCAATCAACAAAACGATCGACCCATCAAATCATTCATTATGACCGGAAGTGAACTTTGAACTTCAACATTATACGCCATTTATGAGAAGCATTTTTGTTGATTTTGGAGACTCAAACGTCATAACTACGTATTTTTTCAATATGTAGTTACGTCTTTTAGGTCACCAATCAACCAATTTACATTTTTGTTTCTGGTAATAATTTTTGAAAAACAACGGCAATTAACCGATTCCCACCCAATCACTCTTTTTACGCCGCATATGATAAAGAGTTTGGAAAAACGTTGTGGATAATGAAAAAAAAATGCTTATCATTAACAATTTCTTCATTATACACAATTTTTCAAGCCTAAAAGACAAACACTTCTAGAATTTCATCGAATGAAAATTGTCGTCTGGATCCTCTGTCAATTTGGATAAGTCTAAGACTTTGTTGTGTGGGAATATGAATCCATTTGAACTTCCTGTCCAAGCTCAGTGGGCGAGACCAGCGATCTATAAATTAAGAAGTATTCTGTTTTTGTATACAGTTATTTTTGAGATAAGTACTTTGTAATAATTGTGGTTAGTGTTTTATTTTTTAATGATATTCATCTTTTCAACATGATGTGAAGTCTTTCATTTTTAACCCTTGTCATGCTGAACCCATCTTGTCGTACTAAGAGCAGCGAACTTTCTATACTTGTAACACGATTTTAGAGAAAAAGATGATCTCGATATCATTTCACTCGAGAGAATATGCTGAACCCTGAATATTCTTGTTTTGGTAGGAGGCCTAGACAAAGATCAGCCTGCACATAAGTGCAGTCTGATCTTTGTCTAGGCCTCCTGCTTGTCCCTTTAAAGGCAAATTCATTTTTCCATTAATTTTCTAGATACTTACCAAAATTAGTGCTTTCAGTCCTTTGAATTTCACACAATTTTGTAGAAGACTGTATTCAGCAAGGCAATGGTTAACGTTTTTTTTCTATCTGTACAGAAAACAACATGTTTCTAAATAAAGAATTAACAAAGAAACCTCGGAATGTTTAGTTTGATGACATCGAAATTGATTTTTGATCATGATTTATTATGATCATTTTTGTAATATGAATTATTTTTAGTTTCGTCTTTCAATATTCAAACATTTTGATTGGCTGTTTTTTTCCTTTCAAACTTCGATTAACAAAATTTTGAGCATGCAACTATTTTGTATGCTTGTTCCCAAAGAAGATAAAAAAAAAGGTGCTCACAATTGATAAAATATTTGCTTTATTTGCTTGGTGGCATTAATATTATAATCAAAGGACTCAAAGTCCCGAGAGCGGTTTTGCTGGCTTATCAGTAACCGCGCTCATTAATGCCAACACGTATCATTAATATCGTACACCTAGGTAGGAGTAGCAGCAGGAAGCTCGATAAGGATTTAGTGGTAGTACTGGTGTGTGAACTACCAGGAATCCATGGTTATGAGCTCCACTCGCCCCGATATAACTGAAAAACTATGAAACGTTGCGTTGTACCATATTCAATCAATCATGACCCCTTACTGTTTCACTGACCTAGATTCTATCTTGAAACGCGAGGAAATTATTTCTCTCATTTTGACAATTCATTAGACAAGTGAACCATTTTCTGGATACTCATGACTAATAGGAGGCTGTTGGAATTCAGCAAGTAAGTTATTTTCTTCTTCAGCGATGAAACAAGATGGAGGCGATCACATAGATTTTCACTTCAAGTTTATGAGCATACGTGGAAATGAGCGGAAATGCAAGAAAACTTGTTTCCGGTTGATCGATTTGAAATACCGGTGGTAAAAATGAGGAGAATATTGTTTGGTCTTATTAATGTATAAGTCGAAAAACTTAATTACACTTATATATGAATCCGCTTCGAGAATTAATACAGCGTGATTAAGATTTTATGTTCAAACTTCAATGCAAACAACAACAACACAAATATTCTGTTCATTTTTAAACCATGTCAGACTGAACCCGAAACATTCCTGTTTTGGCAGGAGGTTTAGACAAAAATCAGCCTGCACACATGTGTAGTCTGATCTTAGTCTACACCGGATGCTTATCTCTTTCAAGCCAAAATTGTTTATAGAATCAGATTTCAAAAGAAATTTCGGAGATTTCGGTGCTTTGATTTTTAGTGCAATTCCAAAAAGAATTTCATTTAGCATAACAAAACAAAAAATATGAGGCTTTGTGTGGGATTTCCGACCATTACACATTTGCGCAAAGTAAAGACTCAGATCAGACTGTACATTCGCACAGGCTGATCGGAGTCTTCACTTTTCGCCTTGTAGATAGCTGCTGACTCAAAGCTCTTTTCGAAAGCTACTTGATATTTATACAGACACTTTGTGGTCGTCCAGGCGGCTCAATGTGTGCTCTTCACTCACATGTGAAATCGTGGGAAATATTACGCTCCGGATCATATTATTTTCATTTCCCATATTTCCCGATTCCCACACGGTGACGCTTCTGTATGCCCCTCAAGAAAACCAATTCGTAAAACATTAGGTAAATCGGAGAAAATGCTTATAACAAGTAATATCTTCATTTTACACAATGTTTTCTCTCCTAAAAAATGAAAAAAAATCTAAAATTTCATAATCCTTAAATTGTCGTCTTCAGCTCTTTTACATTTTGACAAGCCTTAAATGTTGCCGTGTGGGAATGGGTTAAATAAACATAAATCATGTTGCTGATGAAGAGAGTGGCTACGATGATGATGGTGATGATTATCAAGATTATGTTTATTAGAAAACAATAGATAGATCGCCGGTGTCAAATAATCGATTTACCAATCAAAACCATTCATTTTAATCCGATGGGCACTTTATTTTACCCCATTTTATCGCCCAAGGAAGATAAGCCGTTGAAAACATAGTTAGGAAAAAAAGAGATTGCTTGATATACTAGCTTCTTTTAACACGATGTTTTCGACCCCGTGTGGCATTTATTTTACAATTTTGGCTCACTTTTATTTATTGTCTGATTTTTTTTTAAATTTTGATTAAGCAAAGTATCTGACGTCTGCAAATAGGTTTTAAATAGATTTTTTCTTACTATCTAGTTATTTTGCGCGAAATCATACATAAAAGTTCCAAAATCGAAACTAATTTGCATTGAGATATGAAACGAATTTTTCTGCCTGTCAGAATGGTGGGATTTCGACAGATGAAACTAAATTCTAAGTATATGATAATGAAGATGGCAAGCAGCCGCGGCCAAAGCACATTTGGCATAGCATCGGACTCTCTATCATGAAGTTCATGGTTCGATCCCCTGTCTCGGCACATATCCTTTCCGGCTTCATCTCTCACCAATAGGTTGATAATCGTAAACCTAAGTGGGATGAGCAGTTAGAGGCTAGGAAAGGATACAGTGGAAGTACTGGTGTGAGAAATACCATAAATCCATGGTCAGGTGCTCCAGCCGCCGCGATTTTATTGAAATACTGTTAAAAGTGACCTTAAACCCCAAACAAAAGCTATATTTAACCGTCTCAGTCTCATTCGGGTTTTATTACTTAGATATTTTTTATTATCATTTTCTTTATTTTTGTATTTGGGGTGGTCTGCGTGATTTGCATTTATCAATTTTTGGTTGGCGATCTAAACGTCTCGGATTATGTTTCATGTGTTATCAAAGCCGAGAAACTTTAATATGTGTACATTTACTTCTTTACGTGTACTTTAGTAGGTTACGAAAAGTGCTTCTTCACCAGTGAAGGGTTATCAAGATCATCCTTTTCTCGAATAAGCTTGACGTTCGTCGCACTCGGTAGGACAAGATGCGAAAAAGGTTGCTTTTCTATAGGCAAATTAAATGTAAACACCATCTTTCTTGGGATCCAGTTTTATTATCCGTGTTATTATCTTTACGCTCGATTAACCGAAATGATTGTTGATAGTTCTGAACATTATATCTGCATGACAGATGATCTGGTAACATAGTTGGGTGTATTTACATAAATAGACCAAGTATGATACTGCAATTTATGTAAGCAGAGATGCTAAATGCATGGGTAACGTCGGGCGAAAGGGGACTTTCTGGAAAAACTTTCTTCAAAATGCACCTATCCTCATCAGACTGCGTGGATTGCCACGTCAATTTTGATCGAAACTTGACAGGTTATCTGAATCATTCATTGTCATTTTACCGTACTAGAGGATTATTTTTAAAACAGTTGCTCTAAATGACCTCTCATGTATTCGAACTCCTTTTCAAATATTCGTATCCAAGAGTTTCCCTTTAAGTCCGTGGTCGTTCGACTGATCATGTAACATACCGATTTTCTGGGTCCCTGGCGAGACGGGAAGCAAGAAAGGACGATAGATATGCTCTACCAAATCATCCATGTATTGTACGGAATGACCGGAAATGACAGGAAATGATCGGACGCAACAGAGGTCATTCAGGGTCGAAAATGTAAAAAAGGTGACACGAACGAAAAACAATATTCGGGATAGCCATCTTGCACGTACATTCAGTAAATCTACCTTTTTACGAGCTTTTACGATACGTTTTTGAATTTCCGAGACTGACCTTTTTTCGCTTTATTGGACACTCATAGATTCACAGACAGAGGCAAACAAGAAAACAGAAAGACATACAGGGAAAAGGCGAACAAACGTATAAAGACAGAAATAACAAACGGTATGACAATCGCACCTAATATCAAAATGCCACGAACTTCCGCCATATGAGAAAAGTAGCAAAAATGGTGTGGTTCGAATCTTCAGAAACATATAAAACAGTTATTCCCGTTTTGTTGTATTAGCACCATTTCCCAAAACTTATGTTGGTAAGCATACCCGCCGGTCACGCCGGATACCAGGGTTCGATTCTTCGTCGGAGACCCATAGATAGTGTAATATATGTAGTTTTGGTAACCAGTTTAGCCCTACCAGATGACAACACTTAAGACTGTTCGAAATTGAGAGAAGTCTCGAACTACAATATTAAGAGAGGAAAAAACTTTTGTCTTTCTGGGTAGAAATATTGTAATATTATTCGAAGCTTTTTTTCTTGAAATGATACATTCTTAATGTACGATAGTTGTCCGTCTATCTGTACGTCCGTTCGCCCACAACTATAAAATTATCTCCTCCAAAACTGACCATTGGATTTCAACCAAACTTTAAAGACATTATCCTTGGGTCATTTTTTTTAAAATACTCAGAAGAGTTGAAATCCATTTAGAACTCTGTTTGCCTGGCAAAACCACAATGCCAAATAACCCCCTACCAATTACTCTAAAGAATTGTTCTGCTCTGGAGATTAGCCCTATGTTGTGTAATCCCGGATTTTACATAGCAAAAAAGGAGACAGTATTTAGATACTAATAAAAAAACACTTCCTTTCCCAAACTGTAATAAATTGGGCGTTTGGTTTAAAATGTTCCAATTTTAGCATTTCCTTATGGACCGCTACTAAAATATTCAATTGGGTTCCGGTTTTATCCAAACAATGAATAGGAAAACGTTATAAAAGTCTGACAGACTGGCAATAGGGACCATTATAGTCCTCTTTTGTATGATAAAGAGTTATGCAACGCCTATCTTTTTAATATTTTTTTTATAGTCAAGTAACACATGTCCTTGTTTATAGTGTCCGAATGAGTGACGCTGCATGAAAAACCGTTGAGCTTGATACAATGCAAGTTTGACTTCGTAGGGGTGAATATATGGTGGCTCAATGCAAGTATCCTTTGTTAGTGTTACTGGATCCAAAAACCGTCTGTTAGTGTGCAGATGTGTCATTATTGAAGAAAGTTCGTTGAAAAATCGCAGTTAAGCAGCGTATTAACTCATTAACCTATTAACAAACATCAAAATTTTAGACTGGCCCCATTTGAAAGAAGGTACAGACGATATTTCTTAGTTGTCGAAATTGTAAGAAAATCATAGTCATTCTGAGTAAAAAAACATTGTAGAAAATGATGATATTGCTGATTACAAGCATTTTTTTGTCTTTTTTCTAATGTTTTCCTATGCTATTTTTTTTTTTTGGGGGGGGGTTTCAAATAGTGGGACTGTTTGGAAATGGGTTTAGCAGTTCGTACTGCTTGGATTGGTGACCTAATGTTGCTTTATCTCCAGGAGGATCAATAGATCGACCGTGGGCAAGCCTGCTGAGCTCCAACAGGAAGTGTACCGCTTCGATATTAAATGGCCTTGTAATTTGCAAAATTCATGACCAGTAACATGTAACAAAAAAAGTAAAATTAATGGTTGGTTGGCGACCTAAACGTCGTAATTACAGCTTAAATAATCTACAGTTACGACGTTCAAGTCGCCAAACCGACGAAAATATCTCACATCGATGCCGGCAAATATCGGACTTCTGTTCAATGTTCAATTCTGTTGTACATGTGAGATTTAATTGGTCGATTTAATTTTGATTGACAGTCCTGATTCGCCAATTATTTTATTACACAGATATTCTCATATACATGTAGGCATAAAGATCTATAGCTCGTACACATAGAGGAAAAATAATGAATGATATTACATACCTACAGATTTGTAAGGTGGCATAGAGGCGGCATATGCGCTAATTTAGATCTAAAAAAATCGAAAAATATTCAAAGAGGTAACATGTGCGGGTTTTTTATTTGATTTTATTTCGACTCTTCCTAAAAATAACTCCCAAAACATTTTCGTTTCATAGTTTTGTTGTTGTAATTGCTGTTGTTGTTGGTTTTTTTAATTAAAAAAGATCGTTCCAAAGAACGGTTAAAACACGTTTATCTTTTTCTTTGTAATAAATAGAAAAGAAAATGAAAACGAATTGCTTTCTCGTGGGAACGAGATTCACAGCCAATCAAAATCGACATGTATGTCGTGGCCACGAGATAGTAAGCTGTTTCCACGAGATAATCATTCAACCAGGTTACTTCTCTAACGCGCTATTTACTTTTATTTAAGTTATAAATAACTCAAATAAATAAAGATCGTTTTTGATTGGCTGTGTATCTCGTTCCCACGAGATAGCAGTTCGTTTTTACCACAATAAAGAAGTGTTAGACCTTGTGGCTTACTAATCTCGTGAAATATAAAAAAAGGAAAAAAATCTATGTAGCTAGGATCTAATACAAACTTCCAGATCCATATCGTTACATAATAATCTCTTTGTTTTGTAGGTACGCATTTAAGAGCCTAGACGAAACGATTTGAATGAACATTCGTAATACAAGATGTAGGGTAACACTAACCCCTTTGGCCCCGCCAACTGACTTCAACAGGAAGTCCTAATTAGATTTTTAACGGCTTAATCTAAAAATAAAATGGATGGTGTGTGACTTAAACGTCGTAACTACAGCTTCTAGAAGCTAAAGATACGACGCTTAAGTCGCCATTCCAACAAAAGGGTTAACAAAAATGGCGGCTTATTTCGGAGTTGAAAGCTCAGGTCCGGGCTGAATAAATTATTTGATTTGTAGGATGTCTTAAAGTCTGGAGGCGTAGAATTCTTAGACATTTCTTATAGTGTCGGTTGTGATTCCATTAACTTTACTACATCAGCAGTTGAATTTTGGGCAGGGAAAGAAAAATCAGTTAACTTCATATAGAAGCGTAATTACGAATCCATTTGTATGGCTTCTCTGAACACAGAAATGTTTTCGTTAGATGTCTAAGAAAGTTAACCCATTACCAGAAGGCAAAATTTAGACTGGTCCAAAATGAAAGGTGTTGCAGACGACAATTTAAAGTTGGCGAAAATTTAGATTTTTTCTAATTTCTGTGTAGAAATCATTGTTGAAATTGCTTGTTACAAGCAAATTCTGTATTTTACACAATGTTTTCCCTAGTGTTTCTCTTGTGGGTCAAAAAGTGTCATTGTGTTGGAATGGGATTTAATCAAATATTTATTCCAAACAGATAGGACAGGTCTAATTTCAAGCCATAGTTACGGCCTTTAGGTAGCTTACTAACAATAAGTAACCAGGTTCTTCCTAGGGTCGAGTGATATATCAACTATTCCTTCTCGACTCGTATACAATACAAAGTTTTGTATCAGTACTACACCGCAGTATTCCAGATATCATACACCAATAATTTAATTGTTAGTTTCGTCTATCAAAAACAAGCGTCGTGATTGGTCGAAAAATTGAATTCATACCTCCATGAACAAAATTTTGAGCACGCAGTGATTTTGTATGCTTCCACACAAAATAGTCCCATACAAAAAGATATCAAAAGATGTATTTTTTTCTGCTTTTTTCGCTCGATACTATTAAATTATAAGAAATGAAGTGAATATTTTTTGTTTTCATGGAGGTATGAACCGAAAAACCTAATCACACAATGTATGAATCCGCTTCGCGTATTCATACAGTGTGATTAGGTTTCTCGGTTCATACCTCCATGAAAACAAAAAATATTCTCTTCATCTCTTAAATGAATTTTGACTACAAAAGAAAAAAATAAATCAAAGGGAACTTATCGAAAATCATCTGTAGAAATCCTGATGACGTTATTCTCGTTGCGACGTCGTTTTACTGCATGGTAAATGATTTCTTCTAACAATACCCGTACAAGTTCAGTACATGACTGAAAAGTTGTTATTTCTGTCAAGTACGATTTTGTACGAGGTAGGTATATAATAAATTCACTTATTTTCAAGTAAAAAACATATTTCAGAAAACATGGTTGGGGAATAAGAAATGCTTGTAACAAAGAGATTATTAGTCAATTTTAGTTTCACTGCCATTTGTTGTCTTCGGCTCTTGTCCTAAATATTGTAGTTAAAGTATTCGGAGTATTCAGCCGAACACAACTGTAAATAGAGCCAATGCGAAACTACAAAAGAAATAAATTACAGATTTCAATTGTAAAATCAACCCTTCCCCGTTCAATTCCTGGTTTTTACGTCCCTGAGAATTTGTAATTGAGAAAATATTGTATAAAAAGAAGAAATTGCTTGTAACAAGCTTTTCTTTTTTTTTCTTTTTTTTTTTTTTTTTTTTTTTGTTCTCCACTTTATTTTCTTCCCTAAAGAATGGTGATTTTTAAAAATGAATCCAAATTTAGTTTTCGTCTGCAAAACTTATGAATTTGGACAGGTCGAAAATTTTGCGAAAACAGGCAAGGGTTAAAGAATTATTTGTCTTGAAGGGCAGAATAGACTATGAACATTGTTTAGTTTCTTTCTTCACTACCTACGATGTTTTTCCAACGTTTTTTCATTAAAAGCCAAAATTGAGTTGAAATGGGCAGATTTTCTTAATCCTTCCCTCTGAAAACCCGAGATTTTACGTCGCTATGATTTTATACATATCAAGCAATTTCTCCTTTCCCTCAATATTTTCTACAACATTGGATAGTTTCATTTCGCATTTCATCCAAATTTCATATTAGTCTGAAACCTCTTTCAATTTGGACCAGTCTAAATTTTTCAGTGAAAGGGAAAGATTTAAAAGTCTAGAGTTCATAAGAACGGAGCGGAATGAGGGCGAATTTCGTTTTGAATCAAAACAAACGCAATGGAATGAACAGTAGAAATCCTTAGATAAATATTTATTTCAAAAATTAACTGAATCATCCACACTTTATTCAACCATTAATTGTAAAAGAAATAGTATAGTATTCAATATGCCATAATAGGCATTAAAGCTTTTTTTGTAGGTAAAGATATGTAAAATACACATAAATGATACTGCAATTTCACAATATCAGTTTTCGTTAAATGAGAGTATCTTTAACTTGAACTATTAAATAGGCTTTTCGGAGTGCCATTTCCATCCGACTAAATTTTACAGATATGATATTTGGTTTAACCTTTGTTAGATTCCTACAAAGAACTTTGATCGGTTAAAAATAAATCCATATAAGGTATACAATGTATACTGAAAACTTTTATTTTTTTCCTCCTAGGAAACCAGTTGATGGTTTTAAATGAAATTTTACAGGAGTCATCCTTTGATGATTCTTTATGATATTGATGTATAAAAAATGTGATTAGTTAAAAAAAATATGGCATTAATGGCGGGGCTGGTGGATTTCCATTAATTTTTACAAGAATCATGCGCCTCTAGTTCTTGAATATGGGATTGTCTAAATTGACCCGCCCACTGACTCCCTAGGCCCCGCCCATTAACACCGAGAGGAAGTTCTGCTTCGATTTTTAACAGCGTTATTTTTCAAGATTTTATGGTCAGTAGCATGTAACAAGAGAGTAAAATGGCTGGTTGGTGACATAAACGTCGTAACAAAAGCTTGAATCGGTTTATTCCTTAATTGAATGTCACGATTGGTCATTTACACGGTATTCAAATTTATTAGCAGAATTAGAATAAAATGGCGGATTGATGCTCTCAAAACAAAAGGATTGACCAATAGAATCATTCATTTTTACCGGAAGTGAACGTTGAACTCCAAAATTAATACACTTTTTGTTTGCCTGGCGACTTACACGTCGTAACCACAGCTTATGATTGATATGTTATATTTTGAAGGCTTGTGCTCCCATTCATTTGGAATACAGTTAACCCATTACCAAACAACAAATATATAACTGGTCCAAGCTGAAATAGGTTTTAGACGACATTTCAAGATAGAATTTGAAAATTACGAACCATTAAAAGTAGAGGAGAAATTGTTTGAAACAAACAATTTCTCCTTTTCCCACGATGTTTTCCTTGGTGATTTTCTCTAGTCCGAATAAAAGCCAAATCGGTGACAATAGGCTAACTTTATCCACACAAAAAAATCGGTGAAGTTCTTTCTTATATCCCTATTTTGGAAGCATGAATTTCAGAATTCAAAAATAACTGCAATATGGGTAGAAAACATTGAAAGAATAGGAGAAATTGCTTATCCTCTAGTGCAGTGAGTTCTTTCAATAATCCTTTTTAATATCTTCCTATTGTCACCTAGGATTTAACGTTGCTGTTTTTCATACTTGAGAAAACATTGTAGAAAAAGAAGAAATTGCTTGTGACAAGCAATTTCTCCCCTTCCCACAATATTTTCTACCACTTAAAATGGTTTCATTTCTAATTGAATCCTATATTCAATGTGGTCTGCAACCTCTTTAAATTTAGCATACTTAAAATTCAAAGAAACGGGAAAGGGTTAAGTATACAGATATTTGTTTTTGTTACTGTTGTTTTTTAAGTGTAACAGAGAACCTTTCATAATTTTAATACTTTTTCTCGTTTTACCAGTAATTAATCAATTTTACCCTTGTCATGCTAAACCCGGAATATTCCTGTTTTGGCAGGAGGTAAAGTCAACGATCAGCCTTATGTTAGGGCTGATCTTAGTCCACGCCCCAGTTTGTCTCTTTTAAGCCGGAGTTTTTTGTTGTTGTTTTTAAATATAAAATGACTTTTTGAAATAATAATCAATCAGTGCATCCAGTGTTGTCAGCCCTTTGATTTTAATGCAGTTCTGTAGAGGATTTCATTGAGTATGACAAGGGTCACGCTCGACGAGGTTCGCTTTATAAAATCAAAGTACTGAAAGTACTGTAAGCTAGCAAAACATGGTTAGTTAAGTAATCTTTTTTGTTAAAGTTTATCATGATAAACGAGGTTAAAGTATTCAAGGAGTTAACCCATTCCCACACAACCCCCTTGTTTACGCCCCTTAGTTCTGAAAACAATGTTGAAAATGAAGAAATTGCTTGTTACTAGCAATTTCTGCATTTTCCACATTGTTTTCCACCCTGGTAATTTTGAACACGATGTGCTCAAATGAGCTATTAACATCTAGAAGATGAACATGCGTTTGCATGAGTTTGCAGTAATCTTGAAATACGTAAGAACTACTTTTTATGGCGCAGGTAAAGCCTCCAGTGGCAGTTTGCACTCGTTGAACATTGAGACGACCACAAATTTTGTCTGTTAACTTAAGCTATCAAAGATGACACTTTGCTAGCTAAAAAGAATCATTTCCGAGACCAAAATTTTTTAGATAGATTCTTACTAAACGGAAGTACGTGTATACTAGTAATTGATTTGACTAAAATTAGAGAAAAAATCATGTTATATCACGAAAAGAATTATTGTTACAAGCAAATTCTTTTCTACCTCCAATGCTTTCACCAACATAAAATCCGTAGTACGTGAAAACAAGTGGTTGTATTTGAAAGACTTCAATATCAAACAAAATACAATGTAATAAATTACGACAAAAATCTGGTAGTGTTTGCTGTTGTTGAATCTAAAGAAGTATAACCGCGTTCTCTTTCATTTCAAAAAGCCATGTTCTGTCATTTTCCCCTCGCAAAATAAGACAATAAAGCGACAATATCGATGTATCTTTTTACTCTAGTAGCCACCGAAAAATGGTAGCCTCTGGTTCCTGGTCCCTGCATTGTAACTTCCACTCTTCCATGGACTAACGAAATATGAATAACGCCGGGGACCATTAAATCTCTGGCGTGGTCTGTAGGAACGAAACTCATTTCCATATTGATAGAAGGGAATCATTTTCCGCCTATTTATTCTGGGATATCTGCCACTCCCGCCCTCCAATGAATAAATATTTCTTTTAAGGAGGTTGACTAAGGTGTTGTCCCAATCAGGATCTGTTTCTTGTCTGCTCCAATCCATTTCCGGGTCAAAGGTTGAATACGGCGTCCGTCTAGCACGTGGTTCTAAATCACTGTCCGACAAGAGATCGTAAAGTGAAATGTCTTGTGAGCTGCATAAACCTGAAATATAGAAATGATTGTGAATCGACCAATTGCTGGCCCGTTCACTTAGACCGTTGGCCACGCCCACTTATTCCAACAACAAGTCCCGCTTCGATTCCTAAAGGCGTTAGTTTGAGAAATTTATGGCCAGTAACAAGAAAAAAACACACACACTAAAAAAAAAACAGTAAAATAGTTGGTTGGCTACTTAAACGTCGTAACGACAGCTTGAATCACCTGTGGTTTCGTCGTTTAAGTCACTTAACCAATATAAGGAATAACTAAAAAGGCGGCCAATGTTGGAGTTCAAAACTCATTTCTGGTTTAAGTGAACGATTTCACCAGTCGACTGGTAATATGATTGGCAGACGCGGTCGGTCAATTACAATGCATTTACATATTACCCCTTTCCTGTTTTAAATACTTTAAGACCTGTCCAAATTCAAAGATTTTGCAGACGAAAATTTATAGTGGATTTAAGTTGAAAAGTAACCATTCAATGGGGTAGAAAATATTATGGAAAAAGAAGAAATTGCTTGTGACAAGCATTTTCTTCTTTTCCCACAATGTTTTCTCAAGTATAAAATCACAAGGATGTAAAAACCAGTGATTGTACAGGAAAGGGTTAACGTGACATTCTATATCCGCTGGTGACATAGCGTTGTGTCTGTCGTGTGTTTCTACGCATGTACGTAGGTAAACTTTAATTCAATAATCTTCTGAAACTGCTGCACAGATTTCAACCAAATTTTAACGGAAAATATTCGGGCTTTATTTCCGACATTTTGCTCGAAAAAACGACGTTTTTTGATAACGCCAATTGATTGTATTTGATATTTCTAGAGTAAATACCCCAACAAAAAATCTCAGAATGTAAATTCAAAATATCTTGACATTGGGCAATGGAAAAGAAAACTTGAATAAATCTGTAGATACGGCGTTTGGTCGCCTAATGACGAGATACAGAATTAGTGGTATCTTCTCTCACGACATGATTGAAAAAGGAAACATCGTTTTCAATTTTCAGTTTTCCTGCGTTTGCTGAAAAATAACACAATTAAAGCCGCGTTGTTGATTGCTTTATTTGACAATTCACACCTAAAATAGTGCCATTAAGCAGTGAAACTGAATTAAAACTATAATGGATGTTTGTTTTCTACTAAATAGGCCTGTCGTTTTTACCGTAATTGATTTAGCAATTCACCCATGTTTAAAAATGCTTTAACCCATTACCAGACGGCAAAATTTTGGACTGGTCCGAATGGAAAGAAGTTGCGGGCGACAATTTGAAATGAATGAAATTTTAGATTTTTTTCAACATTCTTGGTAGAAAACATTTTAACAAGAAGAAATTGCTTGTGACAAGCAATTTCTTCATTTTACACAATGTTTGCCAGGTTGTTTTTCTTGAGAGGCGTCCAAAAGCGTCATTGTGTGGGAATATGTTAAGAGGGTTAAAGAAACATCGTAATTTAAAAAGAAAACTTGAACATCTTGGTTATATTTATGGAACCCATTACAAGATGACAACATGGGCTGAAAGAAGTTGCAGTCAACATTTTAAAGTTAATGGAATTTTAGATATTTTTAACCTTCTGATTGAAAATATTGTGTGAAATGAAAAAAATGCTTGTAGCAGACGACAATTTAAAGTTTATGAAATTTTAGATATTTTCACATTTCCGATTAAAAACATTGTGAAAAATTAAGAAATTGCTTGTTGCAAGCAATATCTTCATTTTACACAATGTTTTCCAAATCGTTTTTCGTTTTTCAGATTATGATATCTGAAAGGACACCCTGTATCAAATACGAAAAGTGATCAATGATTAATATATTCATTAAAAGATACTTTTGAATATATTGTACTGTGGAGATTTATCAGAAAACTGACTTGTATATGAAATGGTATCTCTATGAATTTTAATGAATAATAAATACACAAATGTAGTGAATTTACATACACGTATATAAAGCGAGTCAACGGTCGACTATAACTAATAGCTTTTGTTTCTCAGCAACTCACCTTCGCGATGGGCTGGTATGAAGAGAAAAAATACTTTTCTTTGGCAGCATTTTAGGAATGTTTAACCTAAAATGTTTAACCCTTGACATGCTGAGCCTTGACTATTCTTGCTTTCGCAGGAGTTATAGACTAAGATCAGCCTGCACATGTGTGCAGGCTGAACTGCATCTACACCTCCTGTTCGACCTATTTAAGTAAGATTTGTTTATTAGATCATTTGCCAAAGTCAAACATTGACACAGAGTTAGATTCTATCAGTGCTTTCAGCCCTTTGATTTTAATGGATTTTCCAACGAAAAATAATATTCAGCAAACTCAAAAGAGTACTTAAACTCTCTTTGCGCTTTTCAATGAAAAGAAGTCGGCTAAAATTCATATATTTATGTAGAAGTTAGGGATAATCACATCGCAGGATTTTATTGCAACTGACTTATCGCGGCTGTCAATCAAATAATCATTCGACTAATCAAGTTATTCATTGAGACATGAAATTAATTTTGAACTCCTACATTGGCCGCAATTTATGTTAACTTGTTTTGTTGGTTTGGCGACTTTAACGTCGTAACTACAGCTTATTCAAGCTGTAGTTATGACATTTAAGTCACCAACCAACCATTTTTCTTTTTGTTTCATTCTCTAGCCATAAATTTTGCAAAATAACGTCGTTTAAAAACGAAGCGGAATTTCCTGTTGGAGTCAATGGGCAAGGCAAAAGGAGTAGGTGGGCGGGGCCAGCGATTGGTCAATTGTCACCTTTGCTTCAGCCTTCTAGAAATTTATGGTTAAAAAAGAATTTAAGATTTAAAGAGATTAGTGGGCTGACCATATCAACTAACACAACTAATTATCTTTCGGGTTAGACGTTAAACCGAGGCCCCGTGTGACGGTGCTATCCATCGAGCACGTCAGTAGTTTCGTCCTGTATCCTTGCACTATCCCCCGTAACAACTAACCGTCTTCAGGGGGCGTCGCTCATATGGGCATGTGCTACGGTAGCGACGATAAATAAACGGGAATACACACACAAAGAGATTAGTACCATTATATTATTGAGGTGTGATCCTAAAAGCTTAAATGAGCCTGTGCGTGACATTTCCAACAATTTGGCATGTGCGTGACTTGCACACATTGAGCAACCTGGACAGCCATTTGGGGCAATTAGAATATTCGCTGATTGTTTACAGAATCTTTGGGTCAGTATCTTTCTATAGAGCGCAGAGTGAAGACTCTGATCAGACTGTGCGGATGCACAGGCTGATCTGAGTCTTTACTTTGCGCACCTGTGAAATGGTTGGAAATGTCACGCACCGGCTCAAATATATTGTAAGCGCAAGACTGATTCATACATTTGTAAGATTAAGTTTTTTGGTTCACAATCAAAAATATACTTGCTTTGTTTTCCTTTGTGACATTAAGTTAGCAAAACGAAACAAATTTTTATTTCACTAGTTTGATGTAAATTTTTATGGATCTAATTTTTTGCGCAAGCATAAAAAATAGTAGCGTGCTCAAAATTTTGTACGTGGAAGTATGATAAAAAAATTAGGCCAATAAAAACGCTTGAATCTTGATGGACGAAACTAAAATTAAATTATATATCATTTGAGATTATAAAGAATCATTAATTAGATGATATGCTCTTTCACGATATCGAATGAAAACTATGGAAATAAGATGAGACTAGAATTAGCAGCACACTGTGAATTTTGATGTGTAACCGTCCTCGGTAACGTACGTAACTATGGTAACTAGGTCTCCGTTATCTGTGCACGTCCAAAATCAAAGAAGTTGCATAGAACAGTTTTCTGTTGATGACATTTCAAAAATCTCTTGTACCAAGCGATTTCTTAATTTGCACAAATGCTTTTAAAGATTTTTATTTTGGGAGGTTGGGGGGGGGGGGGGGGTACGAAAGCTTGATTTGTGGGCATGAATAACAATATGACAAGGGGCTGATCTGTCCAAATTCAAGGATAAATGCAGGGTTACAGAAATTTACTTCGAGTTGGGAGAGGGAACCCAATCGCCCTGTGTGTACAAATGTCGGAAAAAGAAAAAATAAGCAGCAACTGAAACGATTTTTTTTCAAATGTTTTTATCACCAGTTTAACGCCACTTTGTATTATTTGTATTTTATTATCATTGCTTTGCCTTTAGTCAGTATACGGTCATATGTTTTAAGTGTTTGATAACAGGCGGCTACTATATCTCAGCTAAACTCTTCTGTCTGTGTATGCCAGTCTCTCTCTCTCCCCCTTTCCCATCTCTCCCTCTCTTTCTCTTTCTCTCTCCTTTTTTTCCCTCAATAGATTTTAATGAGTAAGCACTGCAGGTAAAGCCTGAAATCGACATCAAACCCTACATATATTTGAAGGACTCTTTACTAAGTTTCGACTCTGGTTACCTGCAGACTACGCATTCTGACGAGAATAGATACCTCTTGCACGTCCGGTTTTGCATGACGATTCAAAAGAAGTGGGAGATGTTATGGAGAAGGGATGTGTCTGTAAAAGTTGGAGTCATTTTGAACAATAAACCACATGAAACATTGATGCGGTTCCCGGAAATGGTATCGTGGGACGATAAATTGTTACAAATGGCCTGTTACGTTGCAAATGAGAAATATTTTTCTATAAAAATCCCTATAGATTTTTATATTTAAAATCTTTTTCATTCCTTTGCATTCTCAAAGGTGTAAAAGAAAGACTTCATTTGTTACATTGTGTCCCTTGTTTAATTGACCAGCCTGATTGGTATGAGACACTTTAGTTTGCAAAATACTTGTACCTCTCCAATTCTATCTTACTGCCATTAGGTGAATGAAATGTCTCAAAACACAAAGTATAACGTCGGTGCGCGACCAGAGCTGTACTTACGACATTTTTCTCACGTACCTACGATATTGAACGATTAGAAATTAGAATTGCAATGCTTGCACGGAGAAGTAGGAGTATCTAAACAGTCTGCGAAAGTTCGTAAACATCAACACATTTAACATCAAAAAAAGGATTAAAAGAAGAAGAAAAAGATTATCGATCAAGCTCAACATCATCCTGACCTTGTCTAAATTTGGTGAAGGACATTTCCTGTATTATCTGTTTCTGTTCTTAGATCAGTTTTGTATTTTTCTCATGTGCGATCATAATTCAGAACAGCCTCATTTGTACAAAAGAACATAATTGAAGTGTCCTGTCCGCGGCGGAAATTAAATTTCCACTTAAGACCAATCAAAACATCGGGCTATCAGCCCCACTAGAGAAATGTCTCATTTACAGATCTGCGGAGGAGGGTTTCTACGTTTATTGGTGTACAGAGTCTAAGAATTGTTTTGTATTTAATCATTCTCATTAGTTTCTTCTGTCAATAACACGCCGTTGATTACTTAATCTCATTAAATGAATGGATGAGACGTTGCTAGTGACGGAGCGCTTGTTCCGTTTCAAGTGACTTTTGCAGAGGCCTCTTCTTTTAAAGCATAGTCTAAAAATTTGGTGATTTAAACAGAGATAAACGAATATTTGTGTTAGAGATAGAGACAGAGGGATAGAGAGGAAGAAACACGGGTGGAGAGAGACCGAAGCAAAAAAAATAAAACAGAGGAAGGGAGAGAGAGGGGGAATAAAGAAAGAAATAGTAAGAGAGAAAGAGAATAGAGAGGGAGAAAGGGAGAATGAGATTCAAGAAAGAAGAAGAGTAAGGGAGGGAGAAAAGGGGAGAGAATGTATGAGTGAGAGAGAATTGGAAGAGGGAGAGGGATAGAGAAAGTCCTATTAAACCATTCCTACAAAATCCCATATTTTAAGCCCCTCGAGAATAGAGCTTAGGAAAATTTTGGAAAATTAAAGAATTGTCTGTATCAAGCAATTTCTTAATTTTCCCCAACGCTTCTAACCCAAAAGACTCTATATTTATGTGTGTGTATATGTCTGTCTGTCTGTGCGCGCGCGTGTGTATGTTCGCGTGTGTGTAAAATATATGTATAAATTTTCATCAACTCAGTTTGTCGTCTGCAACTTCTTTGAAATTTGACAAGTCTTAAGTTTTATCGTCTGGTAATAGATCAACAAGAACGCAAAGACATAAACGTCAATAGTAGTCATTATTAGCCAATCGTCTAGACCCAGTCGTCTTTATTAGGCTCATTATTGTGCACTCCCTGCCTTAACAAGTATTTGTTTGACAATCCATCTTTGATTCACACTTACTGAGTATATTTCGTCATAGGACAAGTTTTCAGGGTTGGATAAAAATTGTTACCCAGGGAAGATGGTTCGAAAATTTTTATCATTATTTACTTAGAATTACAAGTTGATCTTGAACAGTTGCAAAGCGGTCGAAATCCCCAAACAATGCTTAGTGACATTAATAGTGCTTTAGAGATAGCATCTGTTTCTGAAACAAGGAAATACCGGACTTTGACCTTTGACCTACATGACCCCTCACACACACACACACACTTGACCGATCGCACCTGTCCCGCCACCTACCATCCGACATTGAAGTGATTAACGACATTTTTTTTGTAAAATATTTTGTAGCAGACATAAGATGTTGGTTGACGATCTTTAGCTTGAATGAGTCGCCAAACCAACAAAATTTCTAAACGTAAATGTAAGAGTTCAAAGCTTCTTTCCTGTCTAAAGGGACGATTTGATTGGTCAACCAACTTTTGATTGATAGCGGCGATCCGTCTATCGGGCACCTGCTTCGGTCGGGGGGAAAGTATAAAGTATTTAGAGTCCTGGGTCAAATAGCTTTTTATGGGAAAACTGAAACGGTTTCAAAACAAAGTTCAAGGTGGAATTTGACCTTTAACCTCCGTAACCAACAACAACACAGTATCGCCATTGGTAATGGGTAACATTTGTATAAAGTTTCAAGGTCCTAGATTAAATGACCTTTGAATTGGAAGACCGAAACGATTTTGAAACTGATATTATTAACTATTTGAAAAGCAGATACTTTTTCTTTATCGAATTTTCACGAAAGTCTGTTAAAGAGCCGCTTTAAACAATTAATTTATAAAGTAATCTCAAAAGATAGGAGGTTTCCGTAAACTCTCTGTACGCTTTTAGGTCCGCGAATCGCCTAATTTATGATCAATCGCAGGCCCCATCCACGTACTCCAACAGGAAGTTCCACTTCCATTATACAGGACGTTATTGCTAAATGTACGGAAAGTAGCATGTATAAAAAAAAAGTAGTATGGTCGGGTCGCAACCTTAACTGCGTAACAAAAGCTTGAATAAGTTGTAGTCACGACGTTTGAGTCATCAAACCAACAAAAATGCTTCACATAAATTGCGACCGATGTTGCAGTTCAAATATCTCTTCCGACCAAAATGAATGATTTGATTGGCCGGGTTCTTGTTTATGTTTTTTATTATTATTATTATTATTATTATTATTATTATTATTTTGAAAGCCGCGATTGGTCAATTGCGGTTAACAGACGGCTTGAGTACATGAAAAAGACATGATTGACGATTTTTTTTCTCGACGTTTTCGCCCAGTCTTACTAATGATCCATTAAAATCCGACGCGTCTCATCACTTTGAGACAAAATCTCTAGTAAGTCACGTTTCATGGCGGTTCTTAGACACACAGACGGAAATGGAGGTTTTGTTTGTTTGCTTGTTTGTTTGTAAAAAAAACAAAAAAACATTTTCTCAGACAAATTGACATGAGTCGTCGTAATATGCTTGATTTATCTCTCATCGATTGGCGAATAATAAGTAGTGCGATATTTTGACAGTAATCCTAGTTTTAAAGAATTCATCCTGTACTGCGAAACGATGAGAATAATTTTGTTTTCATCGAGGTATGAACCTAAAAACTTACTCACTTTAATGTATGATTACGCGAAGTACATCTGCACAATTAAAAGACTTGATGAAGCACGGTGTACGGATAAACCTGTGAGGACAAAGCTGATATCCCATTAAAAGCCTTAGCTTTTGCTTTGAATCTCTCTCTAAGGAACAATAAATTTCCCACCAATTGTTGTTTCTTTCCTAGAGCAAATTCAAGCAGATAAGATTTCAATAAGTTTTCATTAAGATATGCAATAAAAGACATTAAATGGATTGAAAAGCTCCCCAAGAGACAAATGGAGAGAGAAAAAAGTGATTTAAATTTCCGTAGAAATTATCGGATCGCCACTGATTAACAAAATTTCTTTTGGCCAATCAAAATATTGATTTAGGTTGACAGTAAATGTTGAAATCAGACATTCATACCTAGCATTTTTGTTGGTTTCGCGACTAAAACGTCGTAGCTACAGCTTACTCAAGCTGTAGCTACGACATTTCGTTCGCGCAATCCAACGATTGTTTTATATCCCTGACCATAAATCGTGAAAAATAAGCGAATTTGAAATCTCGTCGAACTGCCTTTTCGCAGGTCAGCGATCAATAGCTAAGACATGCTACTTATACATGTAGTTCACTTGACAGTAAGAAAATATAGATCAATCAAGTTATTCGATTTATGAAGATCTGAGCTGTAGGGTTTTACTCTTTTACTCATGTAAAACATTTTTGAAAGTTAGCGACAAAAACGCTGTGACTTCAACTTGTTCGAACATTTGAACTCCTCTGACGTTTAGGTCGCGAAAGATCAATATGTTACGTTAATTGGAAATTTTCTCGATCATTGTAAAACCAGAAATTTCAACGGCTTCGAAATCATCGCTTTTCACGCGTTTCGCTCGATTATGCAAAAAATTCAAATAGAAAAAAAGAAATATGACGTGATTTCTTCACACTTGACAATCTGACTTGCAACTTGTTCGTCTAACATAATTTAAATATTGTGATGATGTATAAATATCTTTCTCATAATTGCATTAACATCATGGTAATGATCTTTGTTTATACGTCTTGCCAAAATACGACTATTCCGGGTTCAGTATGGTAAATATGATTGCTTTACCAATTGGTTGAATCTTAAAAAAATATGAAAACGTTATGAAATCGAAAATAACAGTTCATTATCAGAAGTGGTTAATACAGGATATCAGTAACTCTTTGAATGAATCAAACAAGCTAAATATCGTCGGCGGTGAAACAATATGTCGTAAATGCAGCTTTATTGAAGCTGAAGTAACAACATTTTGGTCGCCAACAGACCATATATGGAAATGTCAATTACCACATCTTTGTGCTTTGGTAAATAAGCTTTCACACCTTTTGTGACTGTTTAATACGACGACCAATGTATGTTGAACAGTGTAAAACAGTGAATCATCCGTCGTGACTTGAAACAAACCTTTGTGTTCAATGAAATGCCCCCGCAATTATAATCAAAGTACTGAAAGTTTGGTTATAGTGCTTTCTAGATGTCTAAAGAATTTGTTCGAATGGGAGTACCAATTGTTTTTCCTTTGATTATATATAGCGCTGTTTAGGAATCTGCTAAATTCTTTTATTCCGAGAAAGAAAAGGTTTTAAAATTTCACGAATTTCATGTCTGCATATGCACTGAAACTATTTTTGAAATCTTAATGTGTGTGAAAGTTTTAACAGTATTTTTAACCTTTTCCCTCACCATTGTCAAAAATGGAGAAAATGCTTACAAAAAGCAGTTTCTTCATTACTCACAATTATGTCTTTCCATTTAGTGAAAAATTCTAAAATTGTATCAACTTCAAAAAGTGGGCTTTAATTCGAATCAATTAAAACTTTTGTCATAAGGTAACTGGTTGTTAGTAAGGTTACATTTCATTACCTTACTTCACCTATAAATGAACTATCTGTATAAAAATTCTAGCAGACATCAGCATTACCTCAATTTAACCATGGAAACATGGATTTTTGAGAAGATTTTCAAAGTCACTATAATATATGGACAGCCATGTTTTTCATCCGATCAAAATAAAGGAATCCATGTCGGGTTGAATTCTGTGCAGTACTTTCTGAGAAGATTTTACAGTAAAAGTTTACGGAGGCACGCCCGGACAGACGATACCCAGATGGACGCACGACGGACACAACGCCACGAAAATACCACGCTGGCTTGGTTTATATGTCGGAGTTCGTGATTCACGTCAGGTTGAAATGAATGATTAGCTCGGTAAATCGGTTTTGATTCTAACCAACGTTTATATTCGAGCTGTAATTACGACGTTCAGGTCGCCAAAAAACAATTTCACTTTTTCGTCATATATTTCTGGCCATAGATGTTTTGATTTAACACCGATTTCCAGACGACAAAATATTAGACTGGTCCGAATTCAAAGATGTTGCGGACGACAATTTTTAGTTGGTACAGTTTTGAAAATCTTTGTCCTATGGGGTTAAGAAAATGTGAAAAATAAAAAAAAAATAGTTGTTAAAAACAATTTTCCATCAACCGTAATGTTTTTCTAACCTTTCTTTTTAAGGGGAGTTAAAGAGCGGGATTGTATTGAGACGGGTTAATATCGGAGTGGAAATTCCTGTCGGAGTTACTGTGTGGGGCCAGCGTAGTCAGTGGGAGGGGCCAACGATCAGGCAATTTGCCTGGACGACTACGAATTCGAACATTCCATAAAACAAATATGACATAACGCTAGTTTTACATTTTTGTTTTGTTCATTCAAAATAATAATACATTTTTTTTTTTTTTTTTTTTTTTTTACATTGAAACGTGCTCTTTCAATATCACGGATGGAATACGATTTCTATCACTTATGCAATATCAACGTCAATATGCGTAATACTCTGTAATTTGGAAAAGCATCGAATTTCATGTTTGCGTGTGAAAGTCTCGTCTTTACGGTAAAATTGCATTCAAAATGTGGCCGTTAACTTGTTTAGAGGAATTCTATTGCAGTTCGTCAAAACAAAAAAAAACAACAACAAAAACCAAACCAGATGTGAAATGAAATTGTATATAATGATATAAAATAGACTTCCATTTTATGATACCCTATTCATACACCGATTGTCATTAAAATGCAATTTCTGTTTTAAGCGTCAGGTTTGATAATCATTGATAACGTTTATTACTTGAATAGATTTTTAAACATTATGATACAGCGGAGTCCGTGGTCTAGTGGTATGGATCGATGAGTCACGGATCAGAATCCTACCCGGACGGTTTGATCATTCCGAAGCAAAACTCACCCCCCTCCACATGTTCGGGTTGTAAGCCAATGTGCTGTGGCTGCAAAGTGCGCCGTATGTTAACAGTGGCGGTTGTCAAGGGACCTATATACCAATCAAATTATTCATTTAAACCCAAACATTGGCCGCAGTTAGTGTGAAACATTTTTTGTTGTTCGGCGACTTAAACGTCGTAACTAAAGCTTATTCAAGCTATAGTTACGACGTTTAGGCCGCCAATCAACGCTTCTACTTTTTTGTTACATGCTACTGACCATAGTTTTTTGCAAAATAATGCCCTTTTAAATCGAACTGGGACTTCCTGTAAGAGTCAATGGACGTGGCCAAATGAGTAAGTGGGCGGGGCCAACGGGTCAATTCGATAATCGAAAGTTTAAGCGTTAAGTCAGTTGGATGCGCAAAAGCGTATATGCTACAGCTTATTTGTTACAAAAAACTATCTTTTTCTACTTCTATGGAGATAAAATGTCACATGTTTAAATTTACAGAAATTTGGCTGAATTATTCTAACTTATTGGAGTCTATCGGTCGTCTTTTAGCCCTTTCCTTTTTTTTTGAAATTGTAGACTAGTCCTAATTCAAAGGTTTAACAGACTACAATTTAAGGTAAATGTATTTGAGAAGGATAGAAAATATTGTGGAAAAAGAAAAAAATGCTTGTTACAAGCAACTTCTTCTTTTTTCCACATTGTTTTCTCAAGTTTAAAAATAGGGAAGTAAAAAAGGGGATTAAACAGGAAAGGATTGAGTGCTTTCTACACTAAATAAGGTTTCAGCTAGATATTCAACGGTTATTCAGCAAACGTCCCAAATCTCGTAACTAGAGCTTTAAAAGGCTTTAAAAAGCTGTAGCGAGATGAACTTATCTTTACAAAAAAAAATTAATAAACATTCTATAATCAACAACTTCATATCGATAAATCCAAGAGTTGTATTTTCCCTTTTTTTTCTTTTTTGTTAAGGAGAGTAAAATCTTGATTTTAGTATGTTTTATTTATTTATTACTTTATTTGATTTTTTTCATTTATTCAAAGTTGAAATGCCTGATTGTCGAACACTGTATGAAATCTAGCCTTTACAAGGTAGTCAAGAAATTTTCTTACAAATATCTTCAGAAATTTTGAAATCTCGATGTAAATATGAAGTCTTTTAAAATTTTAAATTCAAATCCCTCTCTTTTGAGATAATATAATGTTTAAATGGTCATTTTACTTGCTCAGACTTCCCATAAGGCAATCAAAAACTGTTTTCTATGGGACCCTACGTTGTTGGTACTCGTTGGAATCGTCTCGACGAGACGATTTCAATGAGTACCCATAACATGGGGTTTGAAGCACGTGTTTTCAAGAAATTTAAAAAAATCAGCATTAAATGCCCCCTTCTGAAATTCACCACTTACCTAACGTAAACCCTGATATCACAACGACGAAGCAACAGAACGCAGCGTTTTGCTTTGATATGTCCATTGTTGATTTGAGATGTGACACGCGAAACGTCACTAACAGAGACTCCTGCCAATAGAGAAGATGCTTCTTCTATATAAACCGTTATTGGAGATGTCGCAGCATCACACCCTTATCGCAAAAAAGGAGTGGAGTTCAAGATATGGGAATAATTTGCGTGTACCAGTATGAATAATACTATATGAACACGCTATTAGTTTACTCACCAAGATTGCAAGTCCAATCTAAAGCATGGGGTGTCATGGGTTAGATCCCCGGCGGAGTAACATATCCTTTCCAACAATTGTCTCCCACCAATGGTTGGATAATCGTAAACCTAAGTGGGATAGCAGCTGGAGGCTAGGATAGGATGTAGTGGTAGTACTGGTGTGAGAAAAACAAGGAATTCATTGTTAGGTGCTCCAGCCGCCGCGATTCGACTGAAATACTGTTGAATGTGGCGTAAAACCCCATTCAATCAATCAATCAACCAATCTAAAATTTCGCTAAAAACGGTGTTTTTATTACATAATATTTTCCTCTTTTCGCTTCTATCTCTCTCTCTCCCTTAAGAGTCACTATTTTACTTGTCGTAAGACTTTAGGATTTAGGTCCCTCTGAGTTCTGGATATTTGCATGTATGTTATTGACCGAATCGAGTACAAAAGGATCCAGGTTCCTATGTCATATCTCTACCCCGAATAATCTTTATTAATTACCGGTAACTTATTAAGTATTAACAGTCGACAAAAAATCAGACTGGCTCGAGCATGATTACAGTTTAGGCTACATTTCTTCATAGGCGAAATTGGATTATTGTTGTTAGGGTAGAAGAATTTTGAGAGAAAAGACGAAATACCTGATAGAAACAATTCATCATTTTTCCGCATTGTTTTTTCAATGCAATACAATGCTATTCTGCAATGCGTAAAATCCCCTAGTAGTCATTTTTCGTATTCATACAGGTTGATTAGGTTTTCGCTTCCTACATGAAAACAAAAACTATTTTCTTCGTCTTTTAAAATGAATAATTCCTTTGAATAAGGTAATTATATGCGAAAGTTTTGAATAAATAAATGTTTTTTTTTTTTTCTTTTTATTATAACTTTACAGTTGGAGGACGTTGCAGAAAATGAAGAAATTGTTTGGTTCAAGCGGTTTCCTTGTATGTTAACAATGTTTTCCGAATTGTTTTCTTGAGAGGCGCCTAAAAGCGTCATTGTATGGGAATGGGTTATAAAAAATTGATACGCTTACTTCCAATATACAAAAATAGTTATTTCAAATACCCGGTCAAAACGTAGATAGAGGTCTGTGAGACACTCATGACTTACCTACAATTATATAAAATGTCTATAAAATAGAGGTATTTTGTTGTCATATTCAAACAAAAACATATGAGACTTTTCATCAAGACAGTTGTATTGGGAGAGGAATAACTATATAATAGTCGGACCACACCCATGATGACTGTAAATTCTACCACATCTCAAACTAAATAGTTTTCACCGACCCTTTTCTTTTCATTTACCGACTATTTTCTCTTCATCTATGCCATATTTTCGATCTAGTTTTGTATTGCATTTCCGCCATTGTCACATATTTGTAGTTTTATATGTTTTGTATGTAAATTCACAAGTTTTAACGATGAACGAGTACGTTCAAGTTAGATGAATAAACTATATGTTATGTTATGTTATATATAATAAGACTAATTTTTAGTGTTTCCTTTCGTCAAATTGATCGAATTTTGAACTCAGAATCTATTTTATCCACTAAATATAGCTTCAAGGCACAGCGACGATGACCTCATTTCCTGTCAACATCTTTATCCTAAATTTTAACCCTTTCCTGTACAATCCCTTGTTTTTACGGCCCTGTGATTTTACACTTGCGAAAACATTGTGGGAAAAAAGGAAATTGCATGTTAAAAGGAATTTCTTCTTTTTCCACAATATTTTCTACCCCTCAGCATAGTTATTTTTCAAATTAAAGCCACTTTAAATTTTCATCTGCAAAACCTTTGAATTTAGACAAGTCTAAAATTGTATAAAACAGGAAATGGTAAAAAAGGCTAGTGATCAAAATGCTGTGCCATTGTGGTGTCAACAACAAATAAATAAGCAGGCGAAAATGTCCAATCCCTGCGTCCAACGGGACATTCGTAATAGATCACTCGACAGTGTGTATGTAACAGTTATTCGATCACGTTAAAATATTTCTTACGAATGTATTTAACCCATTCTCACTCAAGTTCTTCTGTTTACGTCCCTCAAGAAAAGGTTTTTGAAAACATTGTGGAAAATGAATTTATTGGTTGTATCATGCAATGTATCCATAATCCACATATTTTTTCTGTCCAAAAGGACGAATAGATTCAATCAACTTGAAATAGTCGTCTGCACCTTCTTTAAATGTGGGATAGTCTAAAACTTTGTTGTCTAGGAATAGGTTTATGAACACTTTTTGGTGGTGCCAAATTCCCCTTATTATATACCTATAATTGTAAAATATATACATATCACACAAAGTCGGAAAGGTCAGGAAAAATCCGTATCTGACAGTGTCAAATACGGTTCCATATAAGACAGTCTAAAATGACGTCTTTTTTCGTTCTGACGTGATAATGCAATTAAACGTAATTAGAATGGTATAGGAGAAGGGAAATACTTACAGAAATACATATTTTTTATAATTTCATATTTTTTTTAAATAAAAAATAGGTATATATTAGATTGAATATTATGTTACGATAGAGATGCAACGTCTCTCTGCGGAGGAAAATTTGATATTCCACTCGACCTTCGAGTAACTGTTTTCCTCCACAGCTCAAAGCAAATACAAGCATTGTATCTATTCCGTAAAATAATATTCCCTAATTCCACACCGAGAAGCAAATACAAGATGCTGTATTGCTATCGTAACATGATAATCCCTATTTATAAGTGAACTTCTTGGGTATTAACAATCCATGTTTAAGGTTATAAGTATGCGCACATGTATGTCTTGTCCAAGCGAGCAGCGACGTCTCTCATGCTGTAGCTACGGCTTTAATTACACAATTGACCAATCGCTGAACCCACCCTCTTAATATGTTGACCTCCGCCCTTTGACTCCGACAGGAAGTCCTGCTTCGATTCTAAATGGTGAATTTGGCAAAATGTATGGCCATTAGCATGTAACAACATTTGGTTGGTTGGCGACCTAAACGCCTTAACTACAGTTTGAATAAGCTGCAGTTACGACGTTTAAATCGCCTGACTAACAAAAATGTTTACATGTATTGCAAGTCAGTTAGAATTAGTATGATTCGAATTAGCTTTGTAAAGATAACGTTAGCCGCGAAAAAAGTATTCGAATCACCTTGGTTTCGAACTAGGTACCCCTCCTTCCCGAAGCAAGTACTGCCTCGTCGCTATATAAGGATCCGTTGTTAGCTGCTCCAGCCGCCGCGATATGACTTAAAAGTGTTAAGAGCGGCGTTAAGCAAGTAAGAAAAAACTTAACTGTTTTTTTCAAAGTGTTTGAAAGTAATTGGCTCGTTCAAATTCAAAGTGGTCTGAAGACGACATTATACAGTAAGTACAATTCAAAAACATAACCGTCTAATACAAACTATAGTGGTAAATAGAAGACATTGTTTGTTACACAATGATTTCTCAAATGCAATATCACAGGCACGTAAAAAATTGTGCTAGAAAAGGTTAACTCGCAACCGCAATCCCGTATTTCTACGGCTAAGAAAATATAGTATTAGAAAACGCTGTGAGGAAAGGTATAATTGCTTGTTACAGGCAATTTCTTCTTTAATCACAATATTTTCTACTCTACCTGGAACCTTTTTGTGTAATTTGCACAATATTTGAGTTAATGTCAGCAAAATCTTTCGTGTATTTCAACCTCTGGGATTGGGGTAATTAGAGTGCAATATCTGAGTGTGAACATGTCGTTAGCCGCTCTGTTGATGCGAACTTTAGGTGTAAATTTGTCTGAGAACATGCTATAAAATGTTATTGATATCTTCTCTTTTGAAACAAAATATTAGAAGCTTTTCTACAGCAAAATGACTAGAATAAGTATTTTGTACTAAATTTAAAAGTTAAAACGTGCAGTATAAGGTTAGAAGCTTTATTAGAGTCCATCCATATACATAATGTACTTTCAACTTAACCCATTCCAACACAGCAAAATTTTTGACTGGTCCAAATTGAAAGAAGCTGCAGACGACAATTTCAAGTTGATGGAATTTTGATTTTTTCGTCTTTTTGGATAGAAAACATTGTGGATAATGAAGAAATTGCTTGATGCAAGCAATTTCTTCATTTTCCACAATGTTTTCCAAAGCTTTTTTCTTGAGGGGCGTAAAAAGGAGGGATTTGAGTTGGAATGGGTTAACCTGTATATCTGTATATGCAAGTAAAAAAAATGCGATATGTATTAGTATTATCTTTGAGAATTATAAAAGACTTAAGTTTTCGGTAGAAAAATGAGTCATTTTGAAAAAAATCATATACATGTTAAAAAAAAATGTAAATCTGTATAAAAATAAAAATAATTATGGACTTTCTTTTAACCTAATCCCTCACAATCTCGCTTTTTGACGCCCTTCAAATTAAAAGCTAGGGAAAACATTTTGGAATGTGAAGAAATGTGCTTGTGAGAAGCATTTTCTTCATTGTCCACAATATTTCTACCCCAAAAGACAAAGGCTTTCTAAATTCCACCACCTTAAAAGTATCGTCTGCAAATTCTCTGAATTCTGACCAGTCTATAATTTTGTTAATTGAATTCGATGATATAAGATATCGCCGACCGCCGTCATCTTGGAAATGATTGAATATCTGATCATTAGCGAATTCAGTGAAAAAGTACGTATAAGATATGACAAACGACATCTTAGAAATTAATGAATGCCTGATTATTAGGGAATTGATTGAATGATTACGTGTATTAGATCATCGGATTTCCGGACAAAAAAAATGATATGGTGGACAACATCATGGAAATTATTGAAAGCCGGATTATTAGTGGATTCAATGAACGATAACGTGTATTGGATGATCGGATTACCGGGCAAAAAATGATATGTTTGCATTATTGAATGCCTGATTATAAGTGGATTCCTATGTGAGATAGCAGCCGGGGGCTAGGAAGGGATGTAATGGTAGTACTGGTGTGAGAAATACCAGGATTCCATTGTTAGGTGCTCTAGCCGCCGCGATATAGCTGAAAGATTGTTGAAAGCGGCGTAAAAACCCATTTCATGCAAACAAATCAAATAAGTGGATTCCTTGAATGTTTACGTGTATCATACCATCTGTTTGTAGAGCAAAAAATGATATGAAAATATATCTCGATTGGTGAAGTTGTATGATTATCCAATTACAAGACAGCAAAAATGTATACTAGTCCTAATTGAAAAGAGTTACAAACAACAACTTGAAGTTTATGAAATTTTAGATTTTTTTTAATCTTCTTGGTAGTAAACATACTGTAAAATGAAGAAATTGCTTGTTGCAAGCAATTTCTTCATTTAACAGAATGTTTTCCTAATTGCTTTTCTTGGGGGCGTCAAAAAGTATCACCTTGGGTGAATGGGTTAAGGAAAGTGGTTGATATTCTGTGAAAGAACAATTCTTGGCAATCAGAATTTCCTATGTCATTATCACTAAGGATATTTAATCGCAACTCAGGGCACAGGTTTCTCGTCAAAAACAAAATCTCATCGAACTAGTTCTCAAAGATTTTTATCGTTCAAAACATCTCTATGGGTGAGTAAAATACCATTTACTCGACATAACATAACTCTATAGCTTTGCTGAAATTGACAGGGATTTGTGGACAATAACCCTACGGCTCCTTTTGAATAATTTAGATTGTTACAGAAATATTGGCACGATAGTAGTGCTGACCTCTATTACCGTATGCTTGATTCAGATCAAATTAGTCTTAGCTGCTTGATTCAGATCAAATTAGTCTTGACAGTCTTTTATTATAGCCACGTAAATCTGTGTTGGGCTTTTTATACGGTATTTATGAAACCAGTATTGTAAAAATATGAATTCCTAAGCTCTCAGGAAGGACCCCCCTTTCATCAATTTACAATTAAATTTCTGGTTTCGTCTATGAAAATCGGTCGTTTTGATTTGTCGAAAAAAAATATTCATAACTCTATGACAATAATTTGAACACGCAGAGATTTTGTATGCTTCCGCACAAAATAGTCCTATACCAAAAGGTATCAAAAATTGTAACGCTTTTGTTTTTTCGCTCGATGCTATTAAATTATAAGAAATGAAGAGAACATTATTTGTTTTCATTGAGGTATGAACCGAAAAACCTAATCACACAATGTATGAATCCGCATCGCGTATTCATACAATGTGAATAGTTTTTTCGGTTCATACCTCCATGAAAACAAAAATACTCTCCTCATCTCTTAACAATACTTGAGTATGGCTACTTATTTTCACATTGCGTTTTAAAAACGACATACACAAAATAAGTAATGTAATATTGTTAACGTGGTTAACTTCCATGCAGCGTTGCCTCATTCGGTAGATAAATGATTTGATTGGTCGATTGACAGATGCAATCCGTCAGTTAGCTTCCAATGTCAAATGACTTCAGCTATTAACAGAGACAAATCATTGCCTCTCTCTCTCTCTCTCTCTCTCTCTCTCTCTCTCTCTCTCTCTCTCTCTCTCTCTCTCTCTCTCTCTCTCTCTCTCTCTCTCTCTCTCTCTCTCTCCCTCTCTCTCCTCTCTCTCTCTCTCTCTCTCTCTCTCTCTCTCTCTCTCTCTCTCTCTCTCTCTCTCTCTCTCTCTCTCTCTCTCTCTCTCTCTTTCTCTTTCTTTCTTTCTTTCTTTCTTTCTCACTTTCTTTCTCTGTCTCTCTCTCTCAGCACATATTTGACATCGATACTCCCTCACATTGCTTTTTGGAGAATTAAAGGTTATGTTATGTTATGCCTAGAAATCAGTGTTTTCTATTCATAAGTTTCGAAGTTACCTGTAATTGAATATGAAGATATAGCTGAATTTGCCTTGAAAAGGGCAAACTTAGAAATGTTGTAAGTTTTTTGTTTTTTTGTTTTTAAATGATTTGATACAGAAAACAGTTTCTTGTTGCGGATGAAAATGAACGTTTAAGGATGAAACAACTTGGAGCCCTTCTTTCTCGTGCCAAGTCTTAAAAAACGTCACATGCGACCATAGTTGAAAGCCTCATCCGAAAGACGGTTTGTTAACCCATTACCAGATGGCAGATTTTTTTATTGGTCCACATTCAAAGGAGTTGCAGACGAAAACTTCAAATTTATGAAATTTAAGACTTTTGTGTAGAAAACATTGTGGAAAATGAAGAAATCTGCTTGTTACAAGCAATTTCTTCCTTTTCCCCAATGATTTCCCATATTATTTTTTTTTTCTTTCTTTTTTTTTTTTTTTATTGGGGCGTCATTGTATGGGAATGGGTTAAGTCGGGAACAAAAAGCCTTGGTGATTTCTATTTTATGACGACGGTGAGCGGAGTGTTATCAATAAGTGTGAACATGTCGTCAAACCTTATTGACGCTATGAACCTATGGTGTGAACCAATAGTGTGAACCTGTCTGAGGCGATATTGTTGTCAACGCGACGTTAAATCCTTTACCAGACGACAAATTTTAGACTGGTCCAAAATTGAATGGAGTTGCAGACGAAAAAGCAAACTTAATGAAATTTTAGTGATTTTTTTTTTTTCAACTGTCTGGGTGGAAAACATTGTAAAATTGAAGAAATTGCTTGTTACAAGCAGTTTCTTCATTTTATACAATGTTTTTTCCCAAGTGGGATCAAAAAGTGTCATTGTGCGGGAATTGGTTGATATATATAGGCTAGTATCGTTTATATGGAAAATATTATTGTTAAGAAAATCTGAAGCCCATTTTTTCAGATTTTGTGACATTTTAAGAGACATGATATATTTTTTACGTTTTTTTTTCATTGAGAATTGAAATTAAAATCATAATCGCAGCCCATTATGGAGTTGATTAGACTTGAATAAAAATATATATGAAAAAATATCATTGTCACGCTAGAAATGTGATTGTGGTTTTTTTTTTTTTTTTTTTTTTTTTTCTTAGTTTCTTATCCCAATGAAAAACACAATAGAAAATATTCAATATCTCTCATGATTTGATATTGTCAAAGCACTGACCTGTATATCTTTTAAAGTCAAAATTAATAAATGAATGGGTTTTAACACCACTTTCAATAGTATTTCAGTCATATCGCGGCGGCTGGACCACCTAACAATGGAATCCTGGTATTTCTCAAACCAGTACTACAACTACATCCTTTCCTAGCCTCCAGATGCTATCCCAATAGGTTTACGATTATCCACCCATTGGTGCGAGACAAATGTCGGAAAGAATATGTGCCGCCGCCGGGGATCGAACCCATGACATCCCGTGATTGAAAATTAGGAGCTACCGACTGCGCTGTGACGGCGGCTGATTGTTGAATTGGCTGTGACGTAGATATGTTCCACCAAAAGTATCTGTCTTCAGCGCACCCAACATTTCAATCGTTTTTCCAAGGAACACACAAGAAGAATTGAGCTTTGTTTAACAAATAAAATGTAAATGATCGCCGCTGTCAATTTAATAAATCGATTTACCAATCAAACGTTTTCTCCAGTCAAGAATCAAGAGGCGACATTTTTATCTCCATCGCTTATGTAAAGTATTTAGTAGGTTGGCGACAAAAATGTCGTCACAACAGCAATATGACGTTTGAGCTCCTACCAACGATTTGCACTTATGTGTTTGGCTGTTGTGTGGGTGTTGTTGTTTTTGTTGTTGTTGCTGTTTGTGGTGGTGGTGGTGGTAGTAGTAGGTTTTTTTTTTTTTCTAATTTTGTTTGTTTGTTTTTTATTTCTTTATTTAATGAAACCCGGTATATGTTAATTCAATTTCGACCCTATCCGTGTGTCTGCTGATAGTGGCCGCTGCCATTGCGCGTCGGACTACTGATCATAAGTTCTAGGTTCGATTATCGGTCGCGCAAAATATCCCTTCCGAAATTTTTCTCAGCACACTGGGTGGATACTGGTAAGCCTATGTGGGATGACCAGCTAGTGGCTAGGAAAGGATGTAATGGTAGTACAGGAATCCATGGTTAAGTGCTCCATCCGCCGTGGTATGACTGAAATACCGTTGAAGGTGGCGTTTTTATAGCCCGTTATAAAAAACAAGTCTGCTGACAATATGTGAGAAAAATCAAGGAAATACGGACTTTATGTTAAAACAGAGGTCGAATACACATAGGTGACTGTTAGGCAAAACGAGGCCTCCCTTGTATTCCGTAAAATACATATTTGAAAGTAAGAAGGGATTAAATCCAGCGGAGGTCAACCAGAGGCCACATTCCAAAAATAGTTATATGGTGAGGTAGAATGGTCTTTCAGATTAAAAAATTGTCAATGAGGGAAAAGGTTCGAGCCTGAACAGCCTGCAAAGTAAGCGCAGTCTGATCAGGGTCGAGAGTTTCCGCATTTCCGAGAAGGTAGTTTCAAAGCGTAATAGTTTATATATAGAAAGGGTCTAATATGTCTGCCATTCGTTTCTCAAGGCAATCTTGCGATTCTGAAACTAATCTCAAAGACGCAATCGCGGATTAGACTGAATTTTGTGTCCCTAATTAATTGGTCTTTGTGGCTTTTACGTTCGTTTGTTTCTACTTGCGTCACAGAGATTGTCTTATATTATGTCAGATAAAAACAGCATTATATAGACTCTTCTTATTAAAATCCTGATTTTCGCAGTGCGTAGATTCAGAAGGGCTTTTAGGCGATCAGGATCGTATTTAACTCATAAGCCAGGGTTTTGACCGCCAAAAGAATGAAATAATCTTGTTTTGACACTTAACCCATTCCCACACAATGACGCTTTTAAACGCCCCTCAAGAAAAAGAGCTTTGGAAAACATTGTGGAAAATGAAGAAATTGCCTGTCATAAGCAATTTCTTCATTATCCACAATGTTTTCTAACCAGAGAAATGAAAAACACTTAAAGTTCATAAACTTTGAATTATGTTCTGCAACATTTTGAATTTGGACCAGTCTAAGTTTTTGTCGGATTGGAATGATTTTTTTTTTTTTTTTTTTTTTTTTTTTTAAATCCCGTCTGAAATATCTCTGGATATATTTGTTGTAATCATTTCTCAAAACTGATAATACACTTAGTACCAAAACCTTAGAACGCAAAGAACGAGTAAAAAAGAAGAAGAAGAAAACATGATTCCCTTATGTTTCGAAGAAATACAACAACATAATTAGTTTCATTTTTCTTTCTTTTGTTTGCCATCGTGGTATAAATGTGTTATTATATACTTATTTAAAATATCATGTAATGATGATGGTCATTATTGTTCAAGTCATTTAAGTGAATAAACTATATGTTAGTTATGTTATGTTATGTTATGTGTATAAAAGTTAATCAAAATATACAAAATGTACAAGAAAGGGGAAAACCGCAAGTTTAATTAACACTTTTTGTTGTTTTATCCTCCTCCAAAGTCAATTTATACCCCTTGAATTCATTGTATAGGAATCAATGGCTCCTCCACTACAAATCCTGTGTGATAATTCTTGGGTTGCTAGCCCATTTGTACAGGATACTTTGATATGAACAAAAATCATATTAACATTGTTATGTTGAACCTGTAATATTCCAGTTTTGGCAAGAATTCATCTTTGAACAACTTTGGCTTATCAGAACGAAGCTGGTCATGTAGATAAAGATCAGCCTGCACATATATGTAGGCTGATCTTGGTCTACATGACCAGCTGCGTTCTTATAAGCTAGAGTTCCAAGATGAATTCTTGTAATAGATATTCGACAATACTAAGTTGTTTAAGGTTGTTCAGCCCTTTGATTTTAATTCAATTCTAAAATGAACTTATTCGACATGACAAGGGTTAAGATAGCTTTTGAAAAAAAAATATGATAAGATCCTTTTGAAATATAAGTCTACTTGCCTTTTAAACGAGACTGCTATATTTTTCATCTAATATAAATCACATAAATGATGTTAAAGCCTTCTGAAAATGGCGTGAAAACGTTCTAAAAAAGCTGGAATAGGATTTTTATGGAATTTAATAACCTTTTTCAGATACAAAAATGGTCGAAATAGTAAATTTTCCTTCATTTACTTTTCTTTTTTCTTCTTTTATTCAAAGAATGTTTCCATGGTTTCATCGCTGAAAAATAACGCGATTTACCTGTAAATCTAGTGAAAATATAGAAATAATTGATTTTTTTTTTTTTTTTTTTTAAAAATCTTTGTAAATCAAGACAAATTGTCTGTGTGTTCAGTTTCATCAAATCCCACGAAAAAAAATTTTTTCTGAAAAAGAAAACAGCGAAATCAGTGAAAATGACCCTGTTGATCTTTAGAATTTAATCTTTCGACACGAATACAATTCCCTTGAAAATTCGTTGGCAAATCCATGGAAATGATCAATGTGAAATAAAGACTTTTTTCTTAAAAAAAATACTATTGTCTTGAGATCCAAGGCCCAATCATCCATTAGACACATGGATTTTTCAAGCTATGATTTAACTGATTTAACCCATTCCCATACAAGCCTTCCTTTTTGTGCCACTCAAGAAAAAAGCTTTGCAAATATTGTGGAAAATAAAGAAACTGCTTGTATCAAACAATTTCTCGTTATCCACAGCGTTTTCTATCAAAAACGAAGAAAACATTTAAAATTCCATCGGCTTTGAATTGTCGTCTGCAGCTTCTTTCAATTTGGACAGTCTCAAATTTTGTGATGGAATTGGTTAAACACAATTCCCTTGAAAATTCTATGAAAAATCAAGGGAGATAATCGATATGATACCTGAAAGAAACGTTCTGAATAAAAGTCTAATTCCTTAAAATCTTGGTGTCAAACACATAAAATCGTCAAGCGAAAATTAAAGCTATTTTGTTGAGCCATATACACCTGAAGCCCTTTACCAGACGTCAGATATTTAGACAGGTCCAAATTGAAAAGAGATGCAGACGACACTTTAAAGTTTATAATTGTTTTTAACATTTTCAACTTTCTGATAGAAATCATGGTGGGAAAATGAAGAGATTGTTTTGTTCAAGCAATTTCCTTATTTCCTGCTATGTTAGTCCAATTGGTTTTTATTCTTGTTTATTTGTTTGTTTGTTTTTAAGCGTCATTGTATGGGAATTGGTTTAACGCAGAGTTGAAAGTCTCCAAAAAGAAGAGATTTAGAGACCTCATTTAAATGTAAATGAATATAGAACACAAAGTATTTTCTAATTTTCTTATCCTAAATTGTGTTAGCGTAGACTTAAGTCGGTCTTCGTCAGGTGACGTATTATCGCCGGAGGATTATAATGCGATGGGAGAATTAATCGCATTACTTGTATACTAATAATATTCTGTGATGCTTTTCAGTTCAAGAAGTACAAATATAAGTAAAGGATGTCCGGGCGACAAGATTGTTAGTATATATGTACAGTATTTATCAATTGATACGACCCCTCAACTCAGGACCATTTATGAATATTATGGCTGCATGTAGCAGGTGGTCGTTCTAAGCCGTTTTGAACTCGGCTATTTTAGGATAAAATCCGAGGAATTACAACAGTATTGTCATCGCGCAAAATTGTTGACTTTTTGTGTTTTTGTGTTGACTTTAATATCTGTGGTATCACAGAAGGCATTCACTGCATCGAGTAGGTTAGAGTAACACTATCGTAAAGGCATATGTAAAGTTAGGTACTTGCGACAGTGTTCCACTTAGCCCTCAATACGTTTATTGTGGAAAAAGGCTAACCTAAGCAGAAAAAACTCAATTAAGATTTTATTGTGCATCAAATGGGCCAAAAGTCCACTTTAGGTAGTACACGCGTGCACGCGTAAATAATACAGGTGCACTCACAAAATGTAAGCGTGCGGGCTAAAATGGTGAGCGAGAACAAAGTGTTCATGTATGCATGAATTTACAATTGCACGCACAATGAATGTGCTTACTTTTTACGCGTGTACGCTCATATTTTAAAAGTAAACTTTGAAATATGAGCGCGCACGCTAACATTCATCGGTTTACCTGTACTATTTACGTATGTACGCGTTCTTTCTGCTCAGACAACGTAACGTGGGTTTTTTACCCGAACGGTACACCATACATTCCAGCACCCAACAAACGACTGCCCAAAGACACGAGACGAATCTTTAAGTTTTGGTGTAACCCGTCATTTTGGAGATATTTGCTTACATCATTCGACAAGAAATTCCGACAGACTGACTTTTCATATACTTTTAGAGTCAACAGATAAACGAAAGGGAGAGAGGAACACCAAACCGTTCCTTTCTTCTAGCTTGGCGGTCTTTCTCATTTATCTAATTCACGCATTGTCGCTGTCGATAAAGAAATAGATTGATAAATCCGATCATTCATTTTGTCAATAAGTGAATCTTTAAACGGGGAACCATATAAAATTTCATAAATTTTAAGTTGTCATCTGAAACTCCTTTTGACCAGTCCAAAAATTTGTCGTCTACTAAAGGGCTAAATAATAGGTCATCGGGTAAATTCGTTCGTAATGCACATGTTTCTTTCAACCAGCGTTGTTTCTTTCAAGGACTCTATGGAGTGGCACAATTTCTATCGAGTTAAACGAAATGTAAAAGAAAAGTTGAAATTCAAGCTGTGCACGAATCAACATATTTATCGTCGTTTTGCGTACAAAATGTCGTAACTATAACTTTATTAAAGCTGTAGTTACGATATTTGGCACGCCAAACGACGTTATGTTGTTGATCAATTTTGGGAAAGAGTGCTTTGTGAACGACTGGATACATATAACCTGTTATCCTTTTGCGTATCTGATGTCATCGCATATGCACTGCTCAAATAAGACGTCCGTTCCATTTTCTGCCAATTCAGGGTTTATCAACTAAAAGAACGGAACAGCTCACAAATGATAACTGGTACTGAGCAATATCAATCAAGCGCAGGCAAGACTGTAATCTAGCTACAACTGACAGTGGCGCTCATTTCAACAAACACAGACCTCATGAGCTAGCCAAAGTTGAAATAGCTTTCCTCAACAAGTGTTACCACCATACGAATCTGTCAAACTATTCCCACACAACACAGTTTTACACTGGTCCAAATTGAAAGAAGTTACAGCCAAAAAAACCAAAGATGGTTCAAAATGGAAAAATGACAGCCATTTGAGGTAAAAAAGACATTGTGGGAAAATAAGAAATTTCTTGTTCTAGCAATGTCTTCCTTTCTGAGAACGTGGTTATGACTATATTTCTTTAGCGAGTTAAAACGCGGGATGTTATGGTAATTGGTTATTATCGTATGATTATCTACCTTTTTAAGCTTCTGTTCTACCGATCTTATTTTGAAGGGTATGTAGCACTTTTTAATGTTATGAGGTCCGTATAATACAAATCGAATTACGACATAAGGGAGCCTTGCTCTCGAAAATCATTGCGTAAACATTAGAAATCATTGTGGAGAATGAAGAAATTGCTTGTTACAAGCAATTTTTTCATAATCCACAATATTTTCTATATCAAAAGACATTTTTTTTTTGTTTAATTTCATAAACTCTGTAACTTCTTTCAATTTGGACTTGTCTAAAACTCTGTAAGTGGGAATGGGTTAACTCTTTATTATACGGCAAAATTCTAGAATGGTCCAAACGAAAATAAATTGCAGATAAGAATTCAAAAGATTCTAACATTTTAAATATTTAAAACTCTCAGGGAAGAAAACATAGTGGAAAATGAAGAATTGTTGTTGCAAGCATTTTTCAAGTGAGATCAATGTTTTTTTTTTCCAATTGTTTTTCTTTGGGGCGTCAAAAAGAGTCAGTGTGTGTGGATAGGTTAAAAGTAAACTGAAAAAAGAGTTATTCCCAGGAACATCTAACATAACAATGAGAGCGTGATGCGTCTGGCAATCACGCGACTCAAAAATTGGGAAATCCAGTAACATGCATTACGCAAATATAGAATATGTTTTTCTGGGTTTATAATGTTGTTGCAATTTTCATCTTATGGAATAAAAGCCTCAATGTCTGGCATTCACTTTCCCTGGCATTTTATCGAAATTACTTGTGGCTAGATTCAGAAACTTGGGAGCTTATCGGGTTTCTTTTAATTCAAAACTTTCCAATAAGTAATATACTTTCACCAAAACGTCCGATGACGAACTACTTCTTGATCTAATCTGATATACGTACATTTTAACAACAGATATATTCGTGGCGAACAAATGTCCCTATAAGTGGCAATCCTTTTAATTCTTTAATCGATAAATGATAAAAATCCTTCTTCATTTGAAAATGAATAGCCTATTTTTTGTTTTCATTGCGGTATATAATAGAAAACCTAATTATAATGGAACCCCCGAGTGTTTTCCGTATCGTTCCAACCGGTCCAAACTGAAAGGAGTTGCAGAAAACAATTCGAAGTTTATGGTATTTTAGATTTTATCAACTATCTTAAAAGCAATTTCTTTATTTTTCACAATGTTTTCGCACCTGTGTATCTTGAGGGGCGTCAAAAAACGTCATTGAGTGGGAATAGCTTAATGGTTCATTTAGATTGTTTTGCATACGATAAATATCATTTCGTCTTATGGTACTATTCTAGGTAGACGAGTGGGACAAACAGCAACAAAAATACCATATATGAAGAATGAAAGTTTAATCAACATTTAATAAAAATCAAAACGCTCATCTATATGTAAATATAATAGACGGAAATAGACAGCCAAGAAACGTGACCTATGTTCCTCCTACATTACGTCTTGT